>OU015750.1:84520264-84552621 GCA_907169655.1 Acomys percivali | reverse complement strand
CTCTCTCTCTCTCTCTCTCTCTCTCTCTCTCTCTCTCTCTCTCTCTCATTCCCTCCCTCCCACCCTCCCTCCATTTCCCCCAAAGAACCACAGAAGGCTTTTAAACTCATGACAAGAATTATATAAAAAGGCAAGAAAATATTAAAAGATGTTATTGTAGCTATTAGGAATGTATTAATTAGTGGAATTACTTTAAATATATGAAAGATAAAAACGGTTCAGAAATGAATTTTAGCCATGAAAGCCACTGAGATGTCTTGAGCACTTCCTCCATGGGGGGTGGGGGCTTGCTCCAGAGCTTACATGGTTCACTCTTCACACAGCCCTACCAGGCAAGACATGGAGTGCAGCTAATGCCTACCTAACACATGAGGAAGCTGGAATGCAGCAGTTAGCAACTTGATCAAGGCATGCAATTAAAGACACTGCTCTCAATCTCTTCACTCTAGTGCAAATGTGATTTTACCCTGGGCATGGAATGTCCACAGACTGAAGGGAAAAAATACATTGTGTTTGGGTAGTTAACTAAACTATGACTGGGCCCTAGAATTCTCCAGAAAATATCTCCAGTGTGTTCTTGAGGAAATGCACAGAAGCAGACTGGAGAGAGGCAAAGGAAGTCATTGTTGGCATAGTGGTCCGGGGACAATTTTTCCGAGCACTGGCTACCTAGGACATGCTTACTTTTCACCACTGCAAGTGGCTCTGGGACTGTTGGTAGGAAAAAGTGTGATAGACAAGCAAGGACACACCCTCCTCAGACCCAACCCTCGAGAAAGGCTCACCTCCTCAGTAATGATGGCCTTGTTTCTTAGCCCTGTTCCTACTTGTAATTCCATCACTGAATCCAGGAGTCCTGGCCCTGGTAGAGACTCAGAGAGAACCCAGAGTGTTCATTAAACTCCCACTTAACTGAATTCAGTAAAGGGAAGCCCAAATGGAAGTGGCTGGTATGTTCAGAGTCAGAGATCTCACTGGGCTAGGAGCTGATAACTTAACAGTACTCCACAGGGCTGTCATTAGCCCATCAACTCCCTCTGAGATACTGGCCAGTATCAGCCCATCTCACATTGGCCAGAAAGGGGCAGATGGGTATCCATCCCCTGAAACTATTGACTCAAGGATTGTCATTAGTGCATACTTTGTTTATTTCTTCCCTGGGTTTCCATTGTTTGCCCTACTTCCACATCCATACAACAATCTTGATGCTCTGGTGGTGTGTGGTGTTGGGGGCGGGGAAGAGTGCTCTGCACTAATATGGAAATTATGATTCCAGCAGTGGGCAGCATGTTGCCAACTACTACAAATTTGGCATCTTTTTGTTTACTGTTTATCTTCATTTTAGACTTTGCTTCTTTCAGAGTGAGTATGCTGCCATACACCTGAACTCTCCAGCCTTAGCCTCTGTGACGTGCCAAGTGTACCACGATGAACAGCAGACTCAGGCTCTCTCCACAAGAGGAACAGTGGTGAGCGCAGAAGGAACCCATGAGTCCTCTAATCCTTGCCTTTACTCTGAGAGCAGAAAAAAATGCCTCGCTCTGTAGCAGACCACCCACTGCAGTCCCCACTTCCTCTCTGACCCCATTTCCAACAGGTCATGGGTCACAGAGACTTTCTCCATCCTTCCTTCCTTCCTTCCTTCCTTCCTTCCTTCCTTCCTTCCTTCCGTTCCTCTCATTATTCTAGTCCCTAACTCCAGCAGGCATTCCCTGGGAACCCACAGGCCTCTCTGTGGAGTTTAACTGCAGATCTTCAGAGCTTTCTGCCCCCCTCTAATCCAGTGTTCCCCTCTCCATATTAGTCTACCTGGTACAGTCACCCCCTAATGAAGATTTTTATATTTTTTGAGGGAGATGGAGCATCATTTCTATTCACTTGCTCTAGATCCCAAATAAATGACACAGAGACCTGTAAGATGTATTAATAAGCTTTAAGCACCACAACTGGACAGATATGCATTTATACTAATCCTCCATGATAGTCTTGTTATTTCCCAGCCATGTGCCCCAACTTGCCATGTAGGTTCTTCCTAGGCTGTTTTTTGTTCCCTCAAACCACAAACTTTCTCTTCCTCCTCTTCTTTCTTCTCTCTCCCGGACGCCTTGTATCCCTACCTGAGACCCCAAGACTTGGAACAGAAGTTCCACCTACTCTTTTCTCTCCCAGCTATAGGCTAGTGAGTGCTTTTTATTAAGCAATCAGAGATAAATGGGGAACAAAGTTTATACAACATTGATCAATGTGCATGACAATGCCCTCCTCTGGACTGTAACCAGATCTGGAGCAGGATGGGGCGAGGGAGGGGGGGAGCACAGGGGGAGCATTCAGCATTTGCATACACAGAGTACCAGGCCAACCTCCAACATCCCCTCATCTCTGGCCCCATCTCCAGCAGATCACAAAGATCTTCTCTTCCAAACTTCTGCTCCACTCAGCCTGTTATCCCAAGCTTCAACTCCAGTAGGCTTGCTGGGAACTTGCCACTCAAGCCTGAGAGAGAAGCAAGTAGGTCAGTGAAGCAGGTAAGCTCTCTTCAGACATTTACTCTGCCTCTTCTCCTTCATGTGGAATCTCCAGCTCTGTAGAGCTGGAGTCCCCAGCTCTGTAGAAGACCACCTACCATGGCCTCTCCTTATGGCTGTTGTTCCTTAGTTTTGAAGAAATGTAAAATATACGTGAATTGACACTCTGGATACCTGGCCACCACACTGGTCAGGTGATCAGATAAGCAATCTTCAATATCTTTCCTATTATCACTCAATTTCTAGTCCCCAAGTCCTACCCTAGCTTTGGACCAGGCCACCTGCTATGGCCTCTCCTTCTCTGACTCCATTCCCAGGGGACTATGGAGATGCTCTTGGTGTCCCTAGATTTCCTCCTTCCTGTGGACCGTCTCAGCACTACCTCTCTCATTCTAGCCAATCCCCATTCTTTCATGTCAGCTCCCAGTACCTAGAAACACTTTCTATGTTGGAACCCCAGGCCATATGTGGCAGGGTCTCAGAAGACCTCCCATCCAGGCAACCTACAGTGACCAGACTGTCTAAGACCAGACTACTTAAGAGCCAGAGAGGACAACAGAAAGCAAGGAACAAAACACTTACCAACAAAGAGAAGATCAGATATCAACACCTAGAATTATAATCACCCTGAGCCCAGATGCATAGATGTCAGTGTAATAACACAATAACAGCCAGGACAGTATGTTTCTACTACAGCTCAGAAACCCTACTACAGCAGGCCCTAAATATAGCTGAATATAGCTCCAATATAGCTGAAACGCAAGACAAGAACTTCACATACTATTGTGAATGTGCTCAAGGACATGAATATGAATAAATCTATTAACAAAATTTATGAAAGCAGAAACAAACATTGAAATGAGAGAAAACAGTTCAAGACATGAAAATGGAACTGGAATCACTAAATAAGTCCAAACTGAGACAAAACTGAAAATAAAAAATATAGGGACTTAAACAGGCCCTTAGAAAGAAGCTTTACCAACAGAAGACAAGAGATAAAAGAGATAATCTCAGGCATCAAAATAAATGGATACCTTGATTTTTAAAAAGTTTAATCTTAATATATATGCACAAAACATTCAGGGACTCTGGAACACCATGAAAAGACCAAATCTACAAATAATAGGAATAGAGGAAGGAGAAGAAACCCAGATCAAAGGTGCAGAACATATTTTTATCAAAATTATACCAGAAAATCTTACGAACCTAAAGAGAAGAACCCTATCATGGTACAAGAAATATATAGAACACCAAATAGACTGGACCAGAAAAGAAAATCCCTTCAGCATGTAATAATCAAAACACTAAATGTATAGAACAAAGAACAAATATTAAAAACTGCAAAGGAAAAAGACAAAGTAATTTATAAAGGTAGACCTACAAGAATAACACCTGATATTTCAAAGGAGACTCTAAAAGCCAGAAGTGCCTGAATAGGTGTTCTATAAACTCTTAGACACCATGGATAGATGCCAGCCCAGACTGCTATACCCAGAAAAACTTTCAATCACCATAGATTGAAAAAAATAAGACATTCCATGGTAAAAAGCAAATCTAGGCCAGCTGAAGTGGTGTATACCTTTAATTACAGCACTTAAGAGGCAGAGGCAGGTAAATCTCTGAGCTTGAGGCCAACCTGGACTACAGAGCTAGTATCAGGGCAGCCAGGGCTACACAGAAACAAATGAAAACAAAACAAAAGCAAATCTAAGCAATATCTATCTTACAAAGCAGCCCTACAGAAGGTACTAGAAGGAAAACTCCAACCTAAGGAGGTTAACTATATCCAAGAAAACACAGGACATGATTAATCCCATACCAACAAAATCAAGAGGCTGGATGCAAAAGAACCTAAACGGATTCCCTACTTACTGCCCTGTACAAACTGAACTCCAAATGGATCAAAGACTTTAACATTGATCTAGATACTCTGAACTTGATAGAATAGAGGTGAGAAATGGCCTTGAAATTACTGGGATAGAAAAAGCCTTTCTGAACAGAATATGATTATCACAGGCCTTATGATAAAAAACTAATGAATGGGACTCCCTGAAACTAAAGTTTCTCTTGGGCAAGGGATGCCATCCTTCAGACAGACAAAGTGGCAGCCTACAGAATGGGGAAAGAATTTACCCAACTACACATGTGATAGAGAGCTAGTATCCAAAATTTATAAAGAACTAGATTATATATTAAAAAAAAAACAAGTAAAAATGGGGTACAGATCTAAACAAGAGAATTCTCAAGTGAAGAAACTCAAATGGTTGAGAAGCACAGACATGTTCAGCATCCTTAGTCATTAAGGAAATGCAGAATGTACCTTGGGATTTCATCTTACGCCAGTACGAATGGCTAAGGTCCATAAAACAAATGAAGTCTTATGATGGTGAGGATGCAGAGCAAGGGGAGCACTCATTCATTGCTGGGGGTAGTGTGAACTTGTACAGCTACTATGGAGATCAGTGGAGCGGTTCCTCAGGAAGATGGCAATAGTTCTACCTCAAGATTCAGCTCTACCACACCTGGTCTTATACCCAGAGGATGCTTCTTCCTACCCCAGAGACACTTGCTCTACTGCATTCATTGCTGCTGTCTTAATAATAGCCCCAAACTGGAAACAACCTAGATGACTCTCAAAAGATGAACGGATAAAGAAAAATGTGGCACCTTTACACACAATGGAATATTATTCATCCATTGACAATTGAAATCATGAAAGTCATAAGTTAATGAATAGAAAAAAATCATCCTGAGTAAGGTAGCCTAGACCCAGAAAGACACATATAGTATGTATTCAATTATATGTGGTAATTAGCTGTTAAGTCACTGATAATCAAGCTACAATCTGTAGAATGACAGAGGTTGGGTAAAGAGTATGGGACTCGACTGGGACAAATAGATCTCCCTAGGAAAAGGAAATAAAATAGATGTTACAGGGGGTAGATGGGACTGAAATGGTCCGATCAAGTAGGGATAGGAAGGAGCCAAGGAGGGGAGTAAGAGGAGAGACAGCTGAAATTAAGGGCCATTGAGGGGTATTCTGAAAATCTAATACAGTAGAAGCTTCGTAAATGAATATACATGTATGAAGGAATCTAAATGCAATCTCCACATAACAAGGGGGACAAAACCAGGCCCTCTGAATCAACAGGACCAACACACATGTGATGAATGTACAGAGACCGAGGCAGCATGCAGAGGGCCTGTGCTGCCTGCACTTGTTGAGATCCTAGAGTTGAAAGGAAAAATGGACACACGACCCTATCCCCACCCAGAAGCAATCTCCAACTGATAACCACTTGGAAATGAAAATGTAGTTTCCTCCAAGGGAGTCTCACTGGGGAAACCAACTACGCTTAAGTGTAGGCTGCATGTGGAGGGACCCTGTCAAAAACAAACAAACAAAGAAAAAGTCAACGTCTCTAGTCAGTAAATGCATCGATTATGTAAATAGAGTCTTGTAATTTGTAGCATTCATATTTTAGAAAGTGCATTTAAAATGGGAAATCACCTCATTCGGTTTTAATGTCACAAGAAGAAAGCCATAACTCTTTTAAGAAAATACATCTGTAAGTCTTTCAGAAGATAAATGTTATTTAACTCAAACTCAGGTATCAGCATGCCCCTCCTTGTTTCACTGTCTTGTTTGCATTTAGCATGATAATGGAATCTGAAAGTGTGATACACTGACCAGTTTCACACTGGGTACCAATCTGACTTTTAAGAATTACAAAAAAAAAAAAAAGGCTATAAAATGTCTAGCAGAATTTGGAACTTCATTTAAAAGCAATTAAATTTAAAGACAGATTTACACAAAAAACAAATTTTAAGAGTTGGGCACAGTGTCTATGCTTTTAATCTCAGTTCCCAGGAGAGAGAGGCAGGTGGACCTCTGTGAGTTTGAGGCCAGCCTGGTCTACATGGCAAACTCTAAGCCCAAATGGCTGCATAATAAGAATCTGTCTTGGGGGAGAATGTGGAGAAGAAAGGACAAGAAAAAGGGTGGGAAGGGGGATCAGAAGAAGCTTTCAAATTTAAAGATCTTTACACTAATGACTTGAAGAGAGTAAATAATTTTCTTCAGCTATTTCAGATTCCTTCCATCCATCTGGTGTTCACTTCACAATACTCTGGAAAACAAATCAGAGGTTATAAGTCATTCTTGCAAGGAACCACGATTAATATTTAATAAGTACCTGTGTCGCATTTTATGGTTTCATAAAAATAAGAATAAACTTGTCAACATTGTCTACGAACTGAATGACTCTAATGCTCAGCGGACTCATAGGCCAATTAGGCTTGTTTACTTGTTTGTTTGTTTGTTTTTACCTTACTTCAAGAACTGGGTGAGGGCAGGATATCTTGTATTCACGTGTGAAGAAGTTTCCTTTACTCTATTAGGTTCCATGGCTCTTAGTGAATCAGTGTGGGCTTACATGGAGCATTAGAAAACAGCTTCAATTTCAAAGATGTGATACTTCTCAAATGAATCATAAAAAAAAAAAAAAAAAAGAAAGAAAGAAAAAGAAAAAACAATCAAAGGTCAAAGAGGAGAGAGATTTCAGTTTTTCCTCACACACACAAAAAACGACATTTAAAAAAGCATTTATGGAGTAAGAATGCTGTCAAAATCTGGAGTTAATTCTGATTTTAGAAGACAACACTTTTAACAGCTTTCATTTCGTAAGTGTCGATTAAATGCTGGGTTAAATGACTCACTGCAGCTGAAGCTGTTGTCCCAAACACTAATAAGGTGATGAAATGAGGAAAATATATGTTTAAAAAATACATAAAAATAATTCAGTTTCATAGTACTAGAACATGAAGAAAATTTACTAGAATATGAGGCATGTTTAAAATAATGCTATCCATGCATTTTTTTCAAAGTGAAAAAATAAAAAAATCAGATTTCCAAATGTAACCGAACCCTCCTTTACACATACCATCAAAAGAAATCAAGTTGGAGTTCCTAAATTATATAAACAAACTGATTTATAAATACCAAATGGAAGTAAATTAAGAGTAGCTGCACTTATTTTTAAGCTATTCTTTTTGTAAAGCCCATGACTATACATTGATTTTTTTTTTTTCCCCTGCTTCTAACTACGAAATAAGTGCCAGGCACCAATGAATGTCATTGGAATGAATCCCTCTGGCAGATGTACAGGCCCCGTTGACAGGTATTTTCCATGTCTAGGGTCCCACAATCGCTACTGTAAAAGACTTTCGGCATGAAGTGCTTGAAGAAGTGGTGGACGTGACACTGATCTCTGAGCCCTTCTTCCCTGTCTCTGTTAAGGTGGAGCAGGGGGCAAGTGGGAGCCCAGGGAAGGTAGCGCTGATAAGGAAATCTGAACCAAATGCCGTTGCATGCTAGTAATGATTAAATGCCCTTGTCATGGAGCTGCCACAGAGCTCCAGGTGAAAGCGGGGAAGAAAAGGTCAAGTGCATGCACATGGGGGCAGGAGGAGAGCAGGGGAGGGCAGGGGGAGGGCAGGGGGAGGGCAGGAGGAGGGCAGAGGGAGGGCAGGGGGAGGGCAGGGAGAGGGGAGGGGGAAGCATATGCTATATAGTCCAGAGAGTGTGTATGTGAGCTCCAGAGCCTTCCTCCCTTACCCTTGTTAATCGTCCTTTTACCAGGGGGATGGAAGAACGAAAGTTGGTTTTGTGTCTTATGAATCCCTGTCAGGTTTAGCTATGCAATATGTCTGTAGTTAAAATAAAAGTGTAAAATGTATGTTCTGGCCTTTCCCTTAAGGGTCTGCAGAGCCCAGGCCTGAGGCTCTGCAACTGAGTCAGCCCTCTTGGTACAATGCCCTTGTTTTGGGAAAGACTCCCCTGCGTTTTACCTACACATCCATTCAATTACAAGCGTTATATACAGGCTAAATACTAGGTCCTGCTTTAGATCAAAACAAACAAACAAGCCAAAATCCTTGCTCTCCTGTTGCTTACATTTTCTCTGACAAATCAGGCATTTATCAAAAACAATGAGTAAATCTAACATAGCATTTCACTGAATATTAGCACGTATGTTCACATTTTAACATGTGCAGATTAATATGTATGATGGCGATTCTTGTCAATTTGAGTAAGATTGACAAAGGCCTGCAAGATTGCTAGTGCACACGTCTGCATGATGCTCTTATGGTGTGCTGCTTTTCACACTGTTTCCTGGCTGCCACCCTGTGTCTGCTCCCCACAGCCATCTGCCCTCACCACCACGGTGGGCTGAAATATCTGAAACCATGAGCCAAGATAAATATTCCCTCCTTGAGGTGGGTTTCTGTCTGGTTTTTTTGTCACCTTTATAAGAAAGGTCACTGGGCGTAAGGTTAGTTCAGTGATGTCCCTGTGAGGTGAGAATTCTATATATAACCTTGGAGCCATACTGGTTTCCTACTGCCTCATTTTGTGTACTTTCATCTCCTACAGGACTGTGATTTCTTTCTCTCCTTCTTTAGGATCAAAGGACAATATTACAGTAGATATCACACAGTGACATTCCCAAGGGACCATCCTTTGGCCAGCAGGCCTCAGTGCCCCAGAGCATCTTCTGTATTGTCAGCTGCTCTCTGCCCTCCCAGGATGCTAGTCCTGGCAGTGATAATGGGGTTAAAAAGCAAGGTCATCTTCTATTCCCCATCAGGCATCCGTGAGGCAGGTGTGTATGTCTCAAGGCTGGGGTGGCACCTGGCTCCATAATTCTTAAGGGAGGTTTGATGCAAAGACAAACTTCCAGCCTCCTTCTGCATCCAAACATTAGTGGGATGCAGGGTTCTTGATACTTCTCTGCCCTTTCTTTGGTTCCAACAAAGCCTGAAAGATTTGTATTTACAACCCAGCAGAGAGACAAATTGGCAGTGTTCTGCCTTCTCTGGGAAGTTTCACTGGATTGCGACAGAACCTGAAGGCTTACACTCCTTAACTGTAAGAAAGTAGCATGAATGAGTGTCTAATTCTCAGCAGGTTCCATCATGAAGCTTAATGTACACATATATTTTGTGTTCATGATATCCCTCTTAAATAAGATTAAATAAGACCAATAGTTTCAAATATTTAAAACATTCCACAATACAAAAAATATCTGCAATCATCCAAAGAATTAAGAAAATCACACAATAAAATAAATGTATTTAAAAAAAGAAGTGGAAGTTAGGGTAAAGTGAATCATTATGTTAACATGGTATTTTGGAATTAAATGGATGCATAATGATTTGAGCAAATAAACTTTTACTCATGGTTGATTTCATAGAAAAAAAAAGAAAATCACAACTTGAACTAAAAAAGGTAATCAACAGATGTGCACATTGAGATAATCAGATATTAGAAATATTTAGCAATGATTTTAAGGAGTCATCATAAAATTAATTGAACAAACAATTATGAATTCTCCTGAAAGAAGTAAAAGTATGGGAAATTCCCGTAAAGAAAAAGAAGTGACAACAGTATGAAATAAAAGGAGATGCCAGCAGAGTGGGTTTGAGAGTGGAGGGCAGATGACAGCATAAAAACAGTGAGCTGTGGGGAAGGTCAGCCTGAACAAAAGAAAGAAAACTGAATAGATGAAAATGGACAGTGCCAGGAGCTCCTAAGATGTCAGAGAAAGAGCTCAAATCATTGCCATCTTTAGATGAGAAGAGAGATTATTTAAAAAATTGTGAGTATGTAAAGTAAATCTGTATTCATCCAAGAGGTTAAGTGAATCCCAAACAGAATGAAGCAAAGGAAAGAAAGCCAAAGCCAAGGCGCAACACACTTGTGTGAAGAAAAACATGACAAACATCTTGGAAGCTTCCAGAGAAAACAAGTTTCCTTATTATAGAGAAAAGAACAAATTCTAATAATACTTTTTATAAATATTGGGGGAGCAAATAATTATGAATTTTTGATTTTACATTTAGTGATATTGTCTTCATCAACAAATGGGCAATAAAGACATCCTCAGGTGAAGGGATAGTGTGCGAATCTGTTGCTAGGCAGGAAGGGCTGAAGAATGCTCTCCATATAGGAAAGAAATGATACCAGAAGAAAACCTGGAACTCTATAAGGAAAAAAGAAGAAAAGGTTAACATGAGGAAGAGGAAAAATGGACAAATTTAGAGGATATTTATAAATATAAGTATAACAAAATGGATGATTATAAATAAGTTACTCTCCTGAAATTCTTGTATTCTATTTGATGCCTGATAAGATATTATAAAACTATCAGATATTGTGGTCTGTGTACACAAAGGAAGTAGAAACAAGTACACTTTTTAAATATATATTTTATTAGTTTATTCATATTTCATCTCAATTGTTATCCCATGCCTTGTATCCTCCCATTCCTCCCTCCCTCCCATTCTCCTCTTACTCCCCTCCCCTATGACTGTGACTGAGGGGTATTTCCTCCCCCTGTATATGCTCACAGGGTATCAAGTCTCTTCTTGGTAACTTGCTATCCTTCCTCTTAGTGCCACCAGGCCTCCCCATCCAGGGGACGTGGTCAAATATGAGGCACCAGAGTTTGTGTGAAAGTCAGTCCCCACTCTCCACTCAACTGTGGAGAATGTCCTGTCCATTGGCTAGATCTGGGTAGGGGTTTGATGTTTACTGCACGTATTGTCATTGGCTGGTGCCATAGTTTGAGCAGGACCCCTAGGCCCAGATCTGCCCATCATAATGTGCACTTTTAAAATGTGGCAATAATGGAACCCAAATAAAAGTCAGCTTTCTAAACTATATCTGAGATAGCAAAAATTACTGAATCCGGTGGACAGTTACATATGTATATCATAGGATATAGGTAAACACTGGGGAAAGTATGCTCAAAACACTATTCCTTTTCATACTTAAATCAAATACTTAAAGCGAATATTTGATATTTAAATTAGAGTGGAAAGAATAAATGAAACAGCTATGGATAGTGACTCGGTATTATTTAAAATGTTATAAATCAAAACAATTACCCATGGAAATTTTAAGATGATCAAAACTGTATGTGGCATTGGTGAAAGGATCTTTTGTGAATTACTGAATCAGGCGATGAAAATTTTTAATCACAGAACAGTGTGAAGTCCATGTGAATGAAAGATGAAACCAAACTGACTGTGGCAAGAGGCGGCGAAAGCCCGGGCTTTTCATCCTCACGTCGTGTCCCTGATACCATTTCACTCATGACATGTTTGTTTCCAGATTTACTGCTTCTAACCTGATCCAAAGCAGCTGCTTTCCCACAAGGAGGCTTATCTTTTTCTGCACGGGGAATAAAACGGGGTTAAGAATGCAAGCAGATACAGCCGCCATCCCCACAGAGGCTCGGGCCAGAGGAGGAGATGTGCTGAGCGAGGAGCTCATAAAGTTGGCTTGAAGGCAGGATTATCTTGTCCTCCCAAGACAGAAAGACGTCTTTAGAACAGGGTCGAGGGCTGCCGCACTCAGACGTCTGCACGGTGAACAAGTGCCAGAGCCTTTCACTGTCCTTGGCTTTGTGCAGCTCTTCAAAGCGGGTCACTAGGCCTGTGGGTCCTGACTAAGGTCAGCTCTCAGGCTGTTCCTTGGTGACCCTGAGTCACGAGGACAGAGAAAGGGGCCCGCCTCTGTAGAAGATCAAAGCCTTGGCTTTCCTTGCAGCCTTTCTTAGCTTTTCCTTCAGCCCTGAGCTGAGGAGGTCGATGGAGCTGCGTGACCTGGAGTGGGCAGAGGAAGGAGGGAGGAGAAAGGAGGAAGGAGGAAGGAAGAAGGAGGAAGAATGGCTTAGTACTAAGGAGATCACTGCTAGTTCCACAAGTTCTGCCGAGGAACACCTGGGCAGGTAGCGAAAACGCAACAGCCGGTGGTCCCTGGCTCAGCTGCCTTCAGTAACACAGATGGAGAGCTCAGGAGAGACCGGATAGCAAGATAAATCTCTCCTGTTAGTTACTTTCATTGCTGTGATGAAATTTCATGACCAAGACAGCTTATAGGGTTTATTTTAGGTGAGTTTATGGTTGCAGAGGGTTAGAGGCCATGATAAAAAAAAAAAAAAAAAAAAATGGAGGCACGGCAAGAACAGCGGACAGTTCACAAAGCAGAGATAGCGATGACTTCTGAAGCTCACGGGGATGCTGGTCGCAGAGGCTCTGCTCGGCTCTGGCCTCACTAACCTTCCTGATTTGTTTGGAGCACTCATTCCCAGGTTCCGGGTTTGAGAAGATCTTCCACGGAAACTTCCACACCCCAGGAACCTTTCATGAGAGGAACCCGATGTTGACAGTCGTTGTAGCTGTGGAGCAGCAAGACTGACAGGTAGTCATGTTGTCTGCAGAAAAGTGACTACTGTCCCACGAGTGGTGGCTCAAAAAGAAAAAGAGCCAGTGTTCAGATCCCTAGAGCTTGCTGTTAGTATCACTGTATTTGGGAAAGGGAGGATGCTGTTGTAATTAAACTATGGAGATGAGTTCATCCTTGATTTAGAGTGGTCCTTAAACCAATGACACCTGTGCTTATGAGGGTCAGAGGAGGCCACATACAGACACAAAGAAGGCAATGTGAAGACAGAGGTGGGGATGAGAGCAATGTCAGCCCCGCCCAGAAGAAACTCCCTGCCCCTTGAGGGGCCATAATCCCGCTGATAACCTAACATTCAGTCTCTGGTCTGTAGAAGTGTGGTGGGATAAACCACTGCTGTTTTAAACCACCTAGTACATGGTGAGTTGTCATGAAAAGCAAGAATCCCTAAGAGAGACAGTTTAGTGCTTGTGTGTCTCCTGGAGGCTATATACTAAGGCAAGATTTTGTTGGTGGTGGAGTTTTTGTTGTTGTTTGTTTGTTTTGTTTTGCTGGTTTTTAAGGACACTAAATATTTAATAGGTAGAATAATAAAGTATAAAGTCATTCAGGGTGAGAAAGCTTTAAGAAGATCATTAGAATCATCACTGAATTTAATAGCTCAGTTTGTTTTCATGAACAGTGGTAACAATATAAATTTGCCGTGAGAAAAATACATGTCTGTGTGTGCCTGTATGTGTCTGTGTGTGTGTGTGTGTGTGTGTGTGTGTGTGTGTTGGGGATCCATGAGTCAAAATTTTAAATGTTCTACCAAAGGTTTTAGGCTTTCTGACTAAGGACACTCAACTACAATTTACAAGGGGAAAAACCCTGACATCTTACGTCAAGTGTTTCAGAGTGGGGATATTCAACCCAGCTTTCTCTGTTGAGCCCTCCAGAGAGCTTATTAGTGAACGCGATCACCATTTAATCAGGCTCCATAAGAAGATGGCATGGTGTCATCCATTGCTTCACTGGCTATTACCTATTTAGAGTAGATTTTTCTGCTCATGTTGACATGTGGATAAAGGCATGTCTCAGAAAGAGCCTTTGTTACCTTGGAAACAAATTAGGGACTCTAAGTGGATGCCTCAATTTGGAAATTCTAATTCTAATGATATTTCAGACTAAATAATTCTCTGTCTTTTGCATGGATGTTGAGAACATCACTGGGTTTGACCTATCTGATGCAAATCAGTAATGAGTATATAAAAGTATTTCCACCTATTGCCATGAGTCCTCTGGGCAATAAAATAGGCCCTGGTGGATAACCTAGTCTAGTATTTCCTGGTACATATGAAGGAAATTCTTTGGAAAATGTTTTCAACTTATCATCACCTTGAAAGTTACCAATGATCTCTTCTATGGCAGTAGCTTCATATTGGGCCAGGATGATTAGGATAACTCTTAGAATCCAATCTGCAGCTGTGTCCATTCAGAGAGCTTCATCCAGAGCCTTCTTTCCACCCATCACTCATGGAGTGAGTGGGCAGGCCATCTGGGCCTTCTCTGCTTAGACAAAGATGGCTGCTCTAGAGAGCACCACAATGGCTTTGCCCATGATAAAAAGGATGCTATAGAGCTAACAAATTGCCTTCCCATATCAAGCTGGCCCCTTGTTCTTTTGGGATGCTACACTCCAAATCACCATGTTGGTACTGCCTTGAGTTAATCAAGAAATCTTTGTTTCATCTTTGATTTTTATAAATATTTTAAAAATAAATTTATTTTTATTTTATGTGTGTGAGTGTATTTCTTGAATGTCTACAGGTGTGCCATGTGTATTATACATATTTGCCTGGCCTTACAGATGCCAGAAGAGAATGTTGGATCCATGGATCTGGAGTTATACATGGCTGTGTGCCTTCATGTGGGTTCTGGGACTCAAACCCAAGCCATCTGTAAGAGCAGCTAGAGCTCTTGACTGCTGAGTTATCTCTCTAGCCGTTGATTTTTAATGAATTCTTTTTCTTTTTTTTTTTCAAGACAGGGTTTCTCTGTATAGCCTTGGCTGACATGAATTCTTGTTGTTGTTGTTTGGGTTTTTTTTTTTATTTGTTTGTTTTGTTTCATTTTTTTCAAAACAGGGGTTCTCTGTGTAGCCCTGCATGTGCTGGACTCATTTTGTAGACCAGGCTGGTCTCGAACTTACATTGATCTGATTCTTAATATAGCATTGTGAAAGCCAGTTCCCTGAGCAGAATTTGTTAATTTCAAGTAACTAGTAACAGATAATAAATTCCCGAAGTAAAATTAAAGTCTAATTTTATTCCTAAATAGTAAGTCTTAAACACATACTTTCTCCAACTACTAATAGCAATAAACAAACAAACAAACAAACAAACAAAACAATAGACTGCTTTTCCCTTTACCATTTTTCTTTTCACAATAGATTGCTTTTCTTTCCACAAGCCTTACTCTGATATGGAATTAATCTATGAAAAGACAAAACACAAATAGATTTTTTTTTATGTAATTAAAAAGATGTAGGAGAGAAGGAGAAATAAAATGCGGGTAATCTGCAATGTGACAAATGTGTCCTTGGCTAGTCACCACATGCAGCTGCAGGAAACACCAATGGTGATGACTGAAGGAGGAAGAGGATGGTATTCTGGATCAAAGGGCAATGAGTCCTCATAAGGGACTTTCTTAGGAATGGTGCAAGGACTGCTGTCCTACAAGCTGTGCTCTGTGAACCCAGTAAAAAGAAAACTTACATTAGGAACGCACGTGGAAGGGGAAGATACACTCCCTTTCTCAGGTAACTGGCTGCCTATAATTATAGACATCAATGAGGGGAGGAAATAAAACTGAAAATCACCACAGGAGTTGCCAAAATCCCAGTCAGAATAAAACAAAGTCAGATGGCATGAAGGCTTGCATGCCTGAATGAAAAATGACTAAATAAAATCCAATTTTGTTCCACAAGAAGAATGGGTAAAACTTTTAACCAATTAGGGCACCTCCACCATGATCAAATGTGAACCACGTAATTATTACATGGAACAGTAAACACTTTAATTATATAATTAGATACAAATGGAAGGGTTTTTTTCTCTTCCTTTTGTGTGCTGGCACTCTTCTGCTTTCATGGTCGGCAGCCTAATGCAGTGATTTAATTACCCCAGAGTCAGTTGGTAGCCTTTGCCGTCTGAAACTGCCTTTGCACAGTGCCCTCAGCTGACCTGAAGCGAAACGCAAACTCGCCCTTTGTGCACAGGGTTTTCTTGCAACAAAAGAGGTCTTGGTTCTTCTTTCTCCAGACACCAGTCGTGGGCTTACTTCCCAGTCCTTGTTCTTTTTCCCGAAGTCTCTTTCCTCTACCTGGTCCCTTCCTGTGCACACTCCTTGCCCTCACCTTACCCTCCAGCACACATGCACGCGCGCGCGCGCGCGCGCGCGCACACGCACACACACAGTCTGCCATCTTGTTCTTCTTCGTTATCACTGAAACAAGAACATGAGAGTTGTTCTATATTCAGGCACATTAAATCCTTGTCTCTAACAGTTCTGACCCTGGTTGCTATGGTTGTATAGGTGTGTAGGAAACAAATCTCATGACCATGTTTTGGAGACCCAGGTAAGGAGAGGAATCAGAAACTGGAGGGAGGAGTCAGGTGGTCATGGCACTTAGGAGAAGAGTTACAATTGGTTCAGAGAGCCTTCAAATCCTCTCATTTGAATCACATTCTACATATTTGGGGACAGATACTTTCTACAGAGAAGGTCCTTATTGGGCGGGGATGTGTCTCCAGTGGCTTTTCCTCCGTACATCACACATAGCAAGGCTAGACATTTGAAAGATACCTAATATGCTCAGGGACAGAACCACATTTACTTATCTCCAGCCCACACCCTGGGCCTCAATTATTCTACTGGCTCATTCAAATTCTCAACTAAGAACTCTACACAAATTTTGGATATTTACCCTACCCAAAGGGTAGCATCGTATCTTAACCCAGAGGTAGTTGTGGCGCGGGCAGTGTTTCAGCTACTGAGATGTGGCTTATCACGCTCAATGTTTCATTGTTAATGTTTTCTTTCATTTTTCACTTCTTTTTTTGATTGGCTATACTTTGAAAAAATATCTAACACAGTAAGACTTAACACTAGGTGATTCTGGAATCTTCGCCTTTAAGGTCACCCATATTTAAAAAACATTGTTCTTAGCAGTGATGATATTGGCCTTTAATCCCAGCACTCAGGAGGCAGGGGTAGGCAGATAGATGGCTGTGATTTTGGAGGTGGATAGAGTTGAGCATCCTAAGTAAATGATTGGGGCATATGCTCATTTGAAGGTAGTAGATAGTGATAGGCAGACATGGTCTGTCACGGAGGACACAAATTAAAACATTGTCTCTTTTAAGAGATAAATGGAACAAGGGGTTTCAGCAATAACACAGCACTGTCTGGGTGAAATGAAAGGGCAGTCTGTATTTCTGCAGGATTGAGTAATTTGTGAAATTTTGTAGCAGTTATATCTCTGTCACTTTAAATGGATGCCAATCTCACTTATGTGGAATGTTAAGATAATGACAAGATAAATACTTAGGGGTATTTATGTCACTTCGGTATATTGATTTAAAATGTTTTAAAAAACAGATCAGTGTTTTAAAAGATAGTTCAGTACTCTCTTTGTGTTAAGATACTTTCAAAAGTGACTATTTCCAGTTAGAGCGGAGTTGCCATTGCAGTGATGGGGAACACTGTGTTCTTTATGTATCTCTATCTAGACTTGCAACTAGTCAAGTACAAGCTCAATTTTAACAGTAGTATTAGCAATTTAAAGTGATACAACAAAGCTATTTTATGTAAGCTTTGTTCTGACTAACCAAACACAACAATCTCTTTGACTACAGAGTGCTCTTCAAAAATCATATCGTATTTCAATCAAGGGGGAAAAGGTGGTGGGAAAATTCCACTGCAGGAACAAAATATGCATATTTTGGTGTTAAAGAGACTAAAATCCAGGGCTATATTAACCAAAGGAGACAGGATAGTAAGTTTCAAGTTTTAGGATATAAGCACATTTGCCTTATAAAAGAATTAAGCCTCAAAGAGACATATTTGAATGATTGGTATGTACTATTTTTGAAAAAAATCAATGACTAATAAATGTACAAAATAGATTAAACTATTATTAAAATGACCATTAACCAGATTCTGTTCATTTATCTACGGCATCAGTCTCCCACCCTTCCCTCACCCTCCATATTCCTCCTAGCCGTTCTGAGGGGCAGGGGGATTGGCCTTCCTTGAGCATAGCAGACACCCCATGACTGCCCAACAGGGCTTATGCTGTCTCCTACCTAGGAAGCAAATGTTTCCTTCTGAGAGCCCCACACTTACCTTCCAAGAGACAGCTCTGGTACCACCTTTTCTGAGAAGCTGTCCTCTGTGGCCAGCAAACCTGAAGCCATTTCTGCACATTACTACTGCCCTGTAGCTATGAGGCTCTGGCAACCAAAGCCTTAAAGCTAGATCCTTTTCCCATGCCCAAGTGTTTTCCAGGATCTCCCCTAGAGGCTAAAACATAGGAAAGCTAAAATATATGAGTGATGTCTGATGTTAAATACCTTGTTAGCTACATTTGGGGTCTTAAAACAGGGACATTTACCTCCAGTGGTTTAGAAAACTAAGGTTAAAGTCTTGGCAGGTTTAATCTGGGACTTTGCTTGCAGGTGGCTTGCCCTGGCTATTTTTACATGCAGCAATAGAAAGCTCTGGCATTTTTTCTTATGTTGGTACTAATCCAAACATAAGACTCCACTCGCACAGCCAACAACTAAACTTTCTTCCTCCCTAAGGTTCCAGAATATTGGAGTGTTAGCATAATGTTTTTGTGGACTGAGTACAGTTTACCCTTGTTCATTCAAACGATGATTTCTCTACTCCACTACCTGGTTTCAACCCCAACACTGCATTGGGATGTTTATTCTAACTATCCCCTGTCTCAAGTTTGTACAAACATGTCACCGATTGTTCTCTGTGTTGCCAATAAAAACCAAATAGCCAATACTGGTCAATAACAGAGAATAGGGTGGGGCATCCTGGTGAGTGAGGGGAGGAGAAAAAGGAGGAAGGGCAGGATGGAGCCAGGAGGAGAAGACCAGGAAGCACCTGGAGGAATGAGCCGGACCTAGGATATGAGTAAAAAGCATGTATAAAGTGGGAAATTAGAATGGGAGGAAACTATACTAGCATGGAGGTTTAAGATGGAGTAGTTACTGTGTTGTCTCTCTGTGTGGTTATTTGGGTATAAAGCTGGTTAAGGAGTAACTTCCGATATTACTAAGTTAATAATTCAATATTAAATATCAATAATCATTCAGCACCTGAGATTAGGGCATTCAAATTTGGGGGAACATCAATATTCAGTACATAATGCTCACCTTCTTTGGTCATTACCCACAAAATAGTGTAGCGCATCATTTAATGTCAAAATGTTATTGCTGTTTCTAAAATATTGCAATTCTCTAATAATTGACTGTATTTTAAATATACATCCAAAAGGACTGCAGCAAACTATTTAATATCATTAAAATAAAAGCAAGTGCAATTTCACCAAAATAATAATAATAATAATTAAATGTGAAAGGAATAAGAACCAATAATGGTTAGTCTGGCCTGGAAAAAGTAGCTGGTAAGTTTGCCCCTGGAGTTTATGTGTGATAAAATGAGAACTGACCTACCTTTGGAGGCAAATTGTTATGTAGTATTGGAAAACTGGTGAAACTCCACAGCTATTTTAAACTGCACAGCAACACAGCAAACAGGAGCAAACTAAGGCATTCACCTTATAAAAGTCTTTGATCCCTTTTTCACAAAGAAACTTGGCAGTTATGTCCCAAATGAAGGAAGGGTTTGTGACTGAACCCTAATGCTGGGGTTAAAATTAGAAAGGAAAGTCTATTCTTTAGCAAGTTAGAGACATAGGAGCAAGAATGAGGGTGAGATTCGGTAAAATTAACCACGCTCGAGATAGTGCCTGGAAGCAACTGATTTTAAAGTTCATTTGTGTGGAAGTTGACTTGGGTCAATCTCTTCTGAATTTTGTTTCTTTTCCCTTTAAATAGATTTTGTTTTGTTTTGTTTTTCAAAACAAAGTTTCTCTGTGTAGCCTTGGCTGTACTAGACTCACGTTGTAGACCAGGCTGGCCTCAAACTCACAGCAATCGCCTGCTTCCCGAGTGCTGTGTTAAATAGATTTTTTAATGACTACCTTAGCATTAACCATATAGACTCTTATAGACCTTTGCTGATGTCGCTCCCTGAAGCCTTCCTCCCTAACCCTGTTACTCTCACACACCTTCACTGTGTCTGATGATTTCCTTCCTATCTCCCCAAAACACACTTCTCTACACTTCAAGAGTCAAATGTTATGTGTCAATTTGACAAGGCCATGGCACTCAGATATTTGATAAAGCATTAATCTTGACATCTTTGTGAAAATAACTTTAGATGAGATTAACATTTAAATCAGTAGGTGTTGAGTAAAAGAAACCTCCACATAATGTGAATGGACTTTATCTATTCAGTTGACATTCCTCTTCACCTTAATCTTCTTCTTCCTCCTCCTCCTCCTTCTTTCTTCTTCTTCTTCTTCTTCTTCTTCTTCTTCTTCTTCTTCTTCTTCTTCTTCTTCTTCTTCTTCTTTTTCTTCAAGCCTGAGCTCCTCCAAAGATGAGGAGATTCCTTCAGATTTCCTCTAGCCTGTGTCACACCAACAGTTTGTGTCTCCAGCTTCTTGGCCTGCACTATAGAATTCAGATATCACAAGAGCCTAATCCTTAAAACAAACTCTCTCTCTCCCTCCCTCCCTCCCATCCTCCCCTCCTTCTCCTTCCCTCCCCTTCTCTCCTTCCATTCTTCCTCCCCCCTTCTCCCTTCCTCCCCTCGCCCCCACTCCCTCCCCACACAAATGTTTATTCTGCTTCCCTAGAGTACTCTAATATGACTATTTTTAAAGCCTAATTTATTTACTATTTTCATTACACTATTTTTGACCCAGGCTTTCCAGTTCTGGATGTGTCCATTCAGTTTAAACTCATAGAGAGTATTTTGCCTTTGCCCCTTACAGCACAAGTATAGTATTTTGCATGAGCTATGCATTCAATAATGCAAGTGTGTATTGATTTGACAAAAAAGAACAAGTCCAGTGGGTTTGATTGCTTGAAATTCTGAACCCTGAAATGTAGAAACAGTAAATCTAATGAAAAATTCTGCTTGATCCTATGGAAATTACTATCATCCATGTTTTACAGTGGATTTTTAAAAGAAAGCCATTGGGAAAGACCAAGAGTTCTCAAACTACAGTGCAGAGGTCCTAACTAGCTCAGTGTTGTGAACCTAATTCCTAGTCTCTCTCTTCTCTTAACATCAGTTTTGATTAATTTCATATGAATGTCCATCTGAAATATTCCATTTCAAAAAACAAAAGTTTTACTTGCAAAACCAAAAAAAAAAAAAAAAAAAAAAACCCGGCTAGATAATCTCTCAGTTTCATTCACATTCTAAAACTCTAAAGTTGTTTTTATAGGTATTTTGCAAGCTTAATTTAACCTTTCTTCGAAGAATTATTTCTGTCTGAAATTTTAATCCAGGCTTGCTCAGACATGAGGCAGGCTGAAGCCTTATTAAGAAGACTGAGTGGTAGGAACTAGGTTCCTAGAATTATGCTAGTGTGACGGTTTGAATATGAGCTGTCCAGCTCCTGTTGAAACTTGATCCCCAGTGTAAAGGTGTTGAGAGGAGGTGGAAACTTTTAAAGGTGCTTTGGTCACTAATGGCTCTGCTCCCACAAAAAGATGAATGTTGGTCTTAAGGGACTGGGTTAATTCTCACAGGTGTAAGTTCTCACTCTTACTAAAGAGTACAGCTGTAATAAAGCTGCCATGAGAACCAGGTGCAATAAAGCAATGCTGTCCGCCGTATTTCCGCTCTTCTCACTGCCCTTCCTCCATGCCAGGATGGAGCAGAAGGCTTCACTAGAAGCTGAGCCAATGACAGCACCATGCTACTTTCCTCAGCCTCCCAAAATTTAAAAAGACACCTCTATTCTTCATTAATGACCCAGCCTCTGGTGTTCTCCTATAGCCATTGAAAATGACAAAGATGGTTAATGCCAGAAAGATATTCTACCACAATGGCAGGGTATCCCAGAGCCCAGAGGGATTGCTTCCGAACATGTGGCCACTTGAAGAGATTTGACCTTGAAGGCAGATACCAATTTTGGAGAAAAAAAGTATTCTCAGAAGGTCCTTAAATCATCAATGGGGCTGGCAAGAGTGTCACAACTGACAAGACCTTGCCTAGGCAAGTGGGGCTGAAGGAAGGGCTCCAGGACAAACAGAGACTCGGCAGGCCATCGCTGGTTGGGAAGGAGCCAGAGCCATGGCAAATACAAGTCATCACAATGCCATCTAGATGTTAAGATTGCTCGGCAAGATCATTTTAGACATGGAAGCCTTAGTCTGACTTAGTCTGACTTCTTTCTTCAGCAAGACTGGCTCACTTGTACTTTGACCCTTCAAGAGGGTTCAATGATTTCCAATGTGGAAGAAAAGCACAGAAAATATTTAAAAACGAGTGGCCAGTGGCCATGACGAGAACATGAAGGACACTGCCCCACTATGTGCTGAACTACCCAGACCACATCTGAGGGCCAACTCCAATAAGCCTGGAACTGGCCTGAGCTGCTTTACTAAAGCACAGGCCACATTTCCGTGGCACTGGCCCAGGTCAGCACACAAAATATGCTGTGTGAGATGTGGCTTTGTGATCACAAACTCGAGGTAAGTTCCAGGGTGGTGTGTTGCCAACTTGTCAGCCTTGTTTGTTGATAGTGGTGAGATTGATGCTCTGTACCTGGTCTTGATGTCATGGAGTCTAGTGACCTAACAGGAGACAGGCCTGTGTTACCAAGAAGATAGAGGGTTCCTGGGTCACAGATTCACCTGGGGCTCCCTGGACCAGAGGTGTTATCTGCACAGATGCTCAAGAGAGAAACGCGTCTAGAGTGACACTTTTCATTAATTAGAAGTCACTCAGCACTATCCAGACCCCATTGTATGTTTAGTGTTATTACTGTCTTGCACCTTGTGATGATATAAAGGTCATCAGTCAACGCCTGCACGTTAGCTTCTGCAAATCTCTTTCCACAATTGAACTATTTGGCTATCACCTTTACCCTATGTAAGAACTAAATTTTATTGTGAATCAAGTCCAAAATAAAGAATAAGGTGAAGGCCCATCATGAAAAATCATATAGAGGGGAGCTCCATTTGGGAAGAAGATTTGAGGAACAGCAGCATGTAGGTGGCATTTTTCAGCTGTCTCATTCAACTCCCAGACCACACACACGACAAGGCTTCAGATTGCAAAGCACAGAATTACACCGATGGCACTCGGAACCACTAAAGTACAAGGCGACAATAGTGAAGAAGGCTAGAGCTGTTTTAATGGGAAACTGACTGCTTTGTAAGGTTCTGGAAGTTTCAGAGTCTGGGTGATATAACGACGGCATTACTGCCTTCTTTTCTAGCTTAGACACACATTCAACTTTCCTCTCTACTGTCGTTAGTGCTGACTGTAGTGTGGCAGGATCTGGACTCATCTAGGAAGTAGACTTCTGGGGATGCTGTGAGGACGTGTTCCAGCTCAGCTAATGAGGAGGACCACTACAAAGGTGGGCAGAGCCCTTCTGTGGCTGAGGCCCTACTCTGAATAGAAAGAAGAAAGCCAACTGTGAGCACCAGCGTGCCTCTTCCTCTGTATCCTTGGTACGGACATGATGCGCCCTGCTGTCTCCCAGTCTTGATGAATGCACTCCCTTAAATTCTGACCCCAAATAAGCCTTCTTCCATTAAGTTGCTTCTTGGAAGGCGTTTGATTACAACAACAACAAAAGGAAAGAAATACAGCCCCTAAAACTAAGGTTTTATAATGTTAAGATTTTCGAGCATATATAATAGACGGGAAAGTGTGCTTATTACTGTGCTGCTCAGGCTTTTACCACACCTTCTCTCTTCCTTATATCCCCTTCAGTGTGTGTTGTGTCCACTACAAAGCCACATTGCCTCTCAGCAGAAGTGAGCGACCAAAATCCAATTCACTATCAAGGTGAGAAAAGCTGAACTAACACCCTTTTGCATTATTTCCTCACAGGTTTCTTTGTAATCAGTACAAATAAGGAAAGAGAACGTGCAACAGGGGAGCAGTGCTGCCTCTGACCTGGCTCCTGGGAGCTAGAATGATGCGCTGGGGGGAGGGGATGGGGGCGGGGACTAAAGAATGTGATGAGATTGTTGGGCTCAGTCCAGGGATGCTGTTGGGGAAAGGCTGATGTGTCTGCCAGGAAAACCCACTGCCTTGCAACAAACACACTTAGAGCCATGGGATACCAGCCCGATTCCTTCAAGGGCAGAACACTGGTGAGGCATGCTAGCTTCAGGCACCCGTGGAGAGAAGGAAAGCTCACAGGCAGCTGCGATCTCAGAGCTGACGCTTCCTGAAGAGTTTGCTGTTCCAACTGCTTTCCAAGTTCAGTGGCCCCAGCTCCTGTGGAGGGGTCGGGGAACTA
The DNA here is from genome assembly GCA_907169655.1 of Acomys percivali. Classification (NCBI taxonomy): domain Eukaryota; kingdom Metazoa; phylum Chordata; class Mammalia; order Rodentia; family Muridae; genus Acomys; species Acomys percivali. The sequence continues at coordinate 84,528,224 of OU015750.1, read as the reverse complement.
GGCAGCCAGTCCTCATCAGCCACAGGGAAGCATCTGGAGCCAGTACAGGGTGGTGGACGGGGAAGCAAACAGGAGCAGACCTGAGACAGGGAATCTGAACCCACTGAGGAGTTGATTCTAAAAGCCAAGCCGAAGAGGATTAATGAGAGGAGCCTTCGGCTCGGAGGAGTAGGTGGGGAAAGCCCAGGATGGTTAGGAGTGAGATGACAATCTTTTCCATCACCTAGATGGCTTAGCGAGCTGAGCCATGAAAATGCCACGTAACCCCAGCTGCCTACTCCCATGCTTCTCGTCCCTCAGAGCCCTAGGGAAGAGTGTGGGCTTTTCTCCACAAAACAACTCTAACATAAAATACAACCTTCTCAGTTTGGTTTCCATTCCATCCCCAAAGGCAGCCTGTTGTCCAATGGAGTGTTCCTTCCTACAGCCTCCCTTGACATGTCCTCTGTGCAGGAAGCAAGTCTTTGAAGGAAGCCGTGGAAGAAGTGGGTAGCTCTCCTTCACGGGCCTCACAGCCCGTCCACGCTGACTTAACACTTCATCAATAAACCAAAGAGGAAAAGTTTCCTCAGCCACAGCTAAACTGGTGAGGTGTGTATAGCCTTAGCAGACCGGAACACTTATCTCAAGCTGGGGGTGTTATTTCATGGTAATAATTTGCTTAAAGTGTTGCTGATTGCTTCCTATTTTTCCCTTGTTAATGACTTTTGCACCTTTCCACTGTGCCTTTTTCTATAGCAGTTACCCTACAGAAGGATGCTCAGGATGGACACCCTCAGATTTGAAAAGTCTCTGTCATACAGGTTGTTATCAATTGAGAAGAAAAAGAGAGTCTTTTCACTCTCCTGGTATGTCGCTTCTGAATCTTTCCTGCTGCTCCTGCAGTGGGATGTATACTCATGGGGTGTCTGTGTACAGGTAACTTGCTGCTTTTGAATTTTCCTGTCCCTGAGAGCAGCTTGGGAAAGGTGGTGTGGAGTGCCTTGGCTGGAGGCATGTGTAAATACATCTCCGGTAGGCTAGAAGGCCAGTGCCGACTGTCTTGGAAGGGGAGGTTTAAGAGTCATTTGCCCGCCGACTCTTGACATTTTAAAGTAACTCAAGTCGGCAGATATTGGAAAAATTACTTTCTTCTCTTATTGCTTTCCATTGTGAGTGGCACAGATTTTTTTTCCCTATTTAGGGAGAAAAAAATAAGATATGTTCTCCCCAGGGAATATAAGAATGGAAAAATGCCAGTCAGTAAGGGCATACAGCAAATTAACAATCCCGTGTCTGCATCCATTTCTCAGCCTGTCCTCCCTACTCCAAGTTTCTTCCCGACTCTCAGAAGCTGCCTGCTCTTCCTATTTTTTCTATCCAACCATTGTCACATGTCTACTGTCTTTAAAGTGCCCTTCTGTGCACGCCCTCCTCCCTCCTTTTTGCCAGCTGCCTGTCCTTTTCACCTTGCTTTAATTCGACGAGAGGCATGGCTTCCCTGGGGTCAGAGATGGAAAGAGAGCATGCGCAGAGCAGGCCTCGGGTTCTACCGCTCACGGTCACCATTTCAGCTAGGAAGCAGCAAGTGAAGAACGGAACGTAGGAAGTTGATTTGGGACCCAAGACATTGCTATGCTTCCCCGCCCTGGCCTGGCTCAGAAAGCCAGAGCCTCTAATCCCTCAATGTCAAACCCACCTAAAGAAAGGACACCTGATACCACACCAGGAAATGCCTGTGCAGGAGGCAGGGAACTCGATCCACACGGCTTTTCTCAGTTACTCAGATCCTTGTGAATAACAAGGACAAGTCCTAACTCCCCCACATCTACCAACTAAAAATGTAACCTAAGGAGAACTTAGTAGGGCTGTTCTCCAATGGCTCCTTTCTCTTCTTTTCAGTCGGCTTCCTAGCAAGTTCCAGCGCTTTCTGGTGCCACATTCTTCCAGTTAGGAAAAGGTGTTTTTTGAAGCCCCGGGAACCCAGTTCTTTGTACAGTCACTAAACACTTAGCTCTATCCTTGTTTTCACCTATTCATTCATTCAATGAGCATATATAAGGTGTCTACCACACTCTACATATTATTCTGGGTGATTGAAGTGTATCTGTGTTCCTGATCATCACAGAACTTGGGTTTTAGAAGCAGATAGGAGCATAATAAGCACAGTTAGTAAGCATACTAGCTAGGGTTCTCCAGAGGGGACCAAGCGAATAGAGGTTAACAGCTCTTCACATTTCTACAGACCAAGTAGTAGAGAAGTCTAGAACAGAATGCAGGCAGATATAACTTTCAAAGGTCCACCCACTCTAGTGACCAGCCATGCTACGAGGTCTCTAGCATGGGGACTGGGTGTTCAGACATATGAGTGTATGGGAGACATTCCGTATGTTAACAGAAGTTTTGGAATGTTTTTGAACAGAGGAGGTGAAAAGCCTGGTTTCCATGTGACAAGGCCACCTCCGCTGAGGACACACTCTCTGTGGAGTGGGGCAGGGATGAAGGAGAAGTAGGGAGAAGAGCCAGAGGGCTGCCTGAGCCATGCAAGAGCAGCCCCATGACAGTGCTGACCACGGAGGTGGTACAAAGGAATTGGATACTGTGTAAGTGGGGGAAGTGGAGCTAAGAGTATTTCCTGCTGAGTGAGTTGTTGGAAGAGGGGAGGGGTGGGGAGGATGACATTGACAGTCTTCAGCCTAAGCAGCTATAAAAGATGGATTCGCCATCACCTGGGATGGGAAGACAACAAGTAATAGAGAAGTTGGAATTCAATTTACGTCTGACATTGCCTCGAGCCCAATAGATTCCTATCATTAATAATGACTACCGATGTCGGGAAATATTACACGTTGTCTTAACGCTTCACAGATTGTAGCCACTGTGGTTGGCACTATGTGCGTGGGTAGGGCAGCTGAAGAGCCAGCTAGGAGGATTAAAACCAGCCTAGGATCTGCAGGGATTGTAATACACTAATCCATCAGTGTGTGAAGGAGGCCTATTGACGCCATTGGATGTCACTCGAGGAAATCGACCATCTGCTTTTGGTGCCCCCTGCCAGCCTCGCAGGACTTTGTGTAGGCAGAGCATGTCAGAGATGGTGACAAAGTGCTGTGGTTCTTGGTCATAGCTTCTGCCGAAGCAGGCAGATCCAGAGCACAGATCAAAGAAACAGACACTTCTCTTTCCAACAGATACCATGCTCTTTTGGTGCTGGAAGTAGCAGGAACAAATGGGTTTACAGCATGCCTATGGTTTAACCTGCAGAGTGTCTGGAAGCTCAAGTGAGCAACCATGGGGTGAGTGATTTTTGTGGGCTACAAGCAAAACGAAGGAAAGACATTATTAACTATCTGTTCTACTTCTTCACTATAGTGGTTCCATCCTAACCAAATCTGGAAGCAAAAGTCCAAACTGACATTGTTCACAGAGTGAACTCAGTGAAAACCCCATGATCCTCTCTGGGTGTTAAAATCCCCAGAGCAAAAGACTGAAGACAAAACCAGTGGATTAAAGTTTTTTTCTTTATTCTTCTTTTCGGAATAATAAAACAATTGATTCTTGTGGAATAAAAAGAAACAATCAATCAGATGTTCCTATTTCAGTGTTTGTACAGAATCTCAGAGCTCCATTAAAGAGAGCCTATGCTTTTAAGAAACTGCAATATGTGTGTGGACCAGAGAAGAATGCTTATGCCTCTTTTTCTAATAACTCCAAGGCCAGTATTTCAGGCAAGTGGCCAGCTCTTATCCATGGACCTATTTAAGGACTCAGGTTGGTCTGGACAGAAGGCTTAGCAGTTAGGAGCACTGGCTGCTCCTCCAGAGGACCTGAGTTCAATTTCCAACACCCACATGGTGGCTCACAACCATCTATAGTGGGATCTGATGCTATTGTCTGTCATGCAGGCAAACATGTAAGTAGAACACATACATAAATAAATCTTTTTAAAAAAAATATATAAAGGACTCCGTAGTTTTGCCACCTGCTCTGTGGCATCTCCATTGCCATGGTAGATAACAGCCACCATCTCTAGAGAAAGGGATGAAGAAGAGAAACCCAAGACTTTGACACAAACAAAAGGAAACTTGTCCGTGTATCCCATGTTTTGGAACACTTGGCTGTTGTTCTGAAAATAACAGGATAACAACATTCATAAGTTTTGCTGTTGTCTGTTTTTTTTTTTTAACCAAAGAGTTCCTTTTACAGTAAGAGCCTGTATTTATTGAGCGCCTACTGTACAATAGCATTTGGCATCATTTTATTCCAATCTCTGCCAAAACAGCACTATAAGATCCTTATGAGCATGTGGATGTTGAAGTAACATTCTAGGAATGCAAAAGAAGTGAAGGATGGAGCCCAAATCCTAGTGGGTTCTCTAAAGGTGAAACCGCAGTTCCCTTCTCTGTGTGGCCCTATATCTAACTGAACCGGGAACCGTTGCTTTTGACTCACGTGAGAAGAGCAAAGTATAAAAGATAAACTTGAACCATTATGCAAGGAGAGCAGGTCACATCATTGGTTCAAACACAGCTAGGAAACGCAAAAGGAGGCAGGACAGAGTGGGTTTACACAGAAGCAGTGCAGGTTCAAAGCCCCAGGGTGTGGTGGCATTGTTGGCTGTATACAAGATGGAGGAGAGCTTCCTGCTGCTGACTTTACAGACACTTAACCAACATTCACTGGAATTTCTTGTTCCTTGCTTTTTGTTTTGTTTTGCTTTGTTTTGTTTTTCTTTAAAATTTAAGTTTAAAAAATTTATTCACCGAGGGGGACCCCCCCTTCTCCCCCCCCCCTCATTTATCAAATCTCACACTGGAGCGGAGTTTCAATCCACTAGCTCCTAGGGATTCATCCAATCCCTGTGGTTCTCCTGTTCTCCTTGCAAGCATACAGGAGCATTTCGTTTTCACTGATGCTTTTAACTTAGGCGAATCAAAGTTTTCATTGTGAAGATTTGCTCAGTGATTATAGATCTGCTTTCTGAACTCATTCAAAGCCCTGCCAGTGATTGTTGTACTGTGACGGTAACCAGTACGGCTCGTGGGTTAAGAATTCACAGCCCAGTAAATCTCAGACGCCAAAAGTCACTAAGCTTTTGAATTCTGCAAGCTTGAGTTTCCTCAATGCAAATCAGAGTATTAGGCCTGCCTTGTAGTTATTGTATTATATAACATACTAAATTCATGGCATGTAAAAATCCCTAACACAGTAGCTGAGACCCAAGGAAGTGGTAAGACACAATAAATGATGGTTGTTTTAGATAAGAAATATTACCACTGGGTTTAAAGAGCAACAAATAATACTGGAACATCCTGATGACACTGCCAAGTTCCCAAACTTATTTTTTACCTCCTTGGTACACAGTTACTGGTAAATGCCACTTAAACATACACACAAACACATATGCTCATGGTTTGCACACCACTTCCTGCACTACCTACTGAAGTGCTCGATCAGTGTGGCCTGTGAGCTCTGGAGCCAGACTGCCCAAGTTCACCTTCTGTCTTTATCAGTAACTCAATGACCCTGGTAAGCTTCTCCACATGTTGTGCTTGCTTTCTTCACTGTAGAATATGAGTAACAATTGCTTCCTTCTCATACATGACTTGAAGGTTAAAAGAATAGGTGCTTATACTGTACTGGAGTAGTTGCTACCATAGAGCAAAACCAGAACAAGTGTCAGACACTGTTCTATGGCCACTGTTAGAAACAGAGTACACACATGGGGTGCTTTATTCTTTAAAGGTCTCTAATGAAGTAAATGCATGTGGACCAACAGAATAAACATATACAACTTAAAAATCTTATAACACACACATGGTTCTGTACCTTAGGGTAATAAACAAAGCAAAGAAAACACAGGTAGTATTAGGAAAAAAGTCTCCAACATAACAACATGTAAGAGCACACACAGTTACTTTGATATCCACGTAGAATTGGCTTCAGCACCTTCTAAGAATACAGAAATTCATGGATGGTCATATCTCAGGTGAGACTGCAAAGCATTTTCAAGTGACTCACACATATCCATTTACATACCTCAAGTCATTTCTAGACTATGGATGATGTAAACACTTTATGACTAGGTACTAGGCTGGATTTCTCAGATAAAAATGGCAAGAAGAATCTGGACATTTTCAGTACATTAATGCAAAATGATATCTCCTTCTGTTCTAATTTGTTTTTCTTTAATGGTTAGTGATACTTTCACATTGGCCACTTGCATACGTTATTTGGGGAATATCTAGTGAGGTCCTTCGTAACTGAGCTATTAGTTTCATCATTGTTGGGGTGGGAATTCTTTATATATGCAGAATAAACCCCCAACAATATAAACATATATATATATATATGTATATATATATATATATATATATATATACATGAGATCTGAAAATACTTCTACCCATTTTAGGGTGAAAGTATTTTTTTTTGAAATTCACATGGCTATGTCCTCTGATGTACAGAAGATTGACTTAGAGATACTGTAATGTATTTTTCTCATTATCTAATATTTTAGTGTCATAAATCCCTTTATAAATTCATATTTTAGGCATAGGGCTAAAATAAGAGTTTTATTTTAAACAAAATTAGAAATGAAATATTTAAAACAAAATTATAAATTAAAAATCTAACATTATTACTCTCTTTTAACGATCCAACAAATTTAATCTGACCAGATTCTCCAAACATTACCCATTCTCAGAGACAAGTGTTCCCCCGAATAACAAAAGTGAAAATGAGATGACAGAACTTTGTGATTTCGGGGTCTGAACTCAGAATAACTGTAGAGTTTACTATGCTTGCCTCAGTGGCTGAAGGATCAGATATGAGCAAGTTTGCTGCATGTAATCTGAGCAACCACATTTGAGAAACAAAAGGGAAAAAAGAATATTCTTACTAAAATGGATAGTGTCTTCTGAAGAAGGGTCACTTTTTGTGTGTCCTCTTTCCAGCCACTTCTCAGGACATGTTGCTCTGCTCAGTTCCTAGATGTAGAAACTTGGGCTTAAAGATGAGGTCATACTTGCATGAGCATGGCCTTATGTAGCACTCCATAATAAAAATAATAAAACGAGAGTCTGAAAAAAATGAGATTTTATTGTGTCAGTTAGCTTTCCAACACTGTCACAGACACCTTAGATTAATCAACTTAAATAGATGGCTCACCATTTTGGAAGTTTCGGTCTATGATCAATTAGCCTGCTGTTTTGGGCCCCTTGGTGATTTAATACGTTATTAACGGAGCACATAGTATGAAAGCTGCTCACTTGAAGGCAGCCAGGAAGTGAACAGTTGACATAGAGAGAGAGGTGGGGTCCTATTATTTCCATTAAAGCATATCCCCAGTGACCTAATTTCCTCCTATGAGACTCTGCCTTTAAAGGCTTCAGCATTTCCCAATAGCATCTCTGGCTTGTCTCCAAGCTTTGAATTCATGGGCCACTAGGGACCATTTTTCTGAACCATAGTGACATGCAAATGGTGAACTGTGACTTAGATCAAATCTGTATGGCTGCAGCTTACATTTGTAACGTCTGTCTTTGCACACACACACACACACACACACCCTTGATGCAAAGTACTGTGGGCAGCACCGTGGGAGCATAAAGAGGACACAGGAGAAGATGACAGCCTCCCTGAAATCATCACTATCTGTTTACAGATCATCTGGGTTCCATGGCCTCAGGCAGTCCAAAGGGCGCCCCGCAAGGCAGTGAGTGAACACGCAGCCTTGCTCTAGGACACCTGGCAGGGAAGCTGCTGGCCACAGAACTGAACCTTGTTTGCTTGTTCAACAGCTTTAGAGCCAGAAGTCGCTGAGATCCTGAGATGTCGGCGACAGCTCAGTCCTGCCTGCTGTCCCTCCTAGGATGGGCAGCCTGGGAATCAAGTGTCACCAGAAAAAGAGCCCTAGTTGGCTGATGAGCACTAGGATCGTGACCCCCAAGATACAAAGCTTTGGTTGTGTGGAAGTGAG
>OU015750.1:84504543-84520254 GCA_907169655.1 Acomys percivali | reverse complement strand
TGTGTGTGTGTGTGTGTGTGTGTGTGTGTGTGTGTGTGTGTGTATACTGGTTTTTAGATACCTCAAAACAGCATCATATGTTAACCTTCATCACTTAGAGGTGACTGTTGGTGCATCTGTGTCTTTAAAATTAAGCAAAGTTTGTGTGCATGACTATATGTGTACATTAGCACAGGGTGTACCTTTTAGTACACATGTGCAGGTCAGAGGGCAACATGCAGGATGTGGCTCTCTCCTTCCACCATTGGGTTCTGGCTACTTGAACTCAGGTCCTCAGGCTTGGCAGCACACATCTTTGCCTGCTGAGCCATCATGAGAAGACAGTAATTATCCGTTCCTACAACTCTGCCTGTGTATCAATATATTATGCCTTTAAAAAAAAAAATCATTTTAAGGACTCAGAAAGTACCTCTTTCTAGAACTGTCTTTTCCTAGCAACTTCATTTCCCTTAACAACTGTGTTTCACCGTTATACCGATAATAAAAGTTTCCAGAATCATTGAACTTTCTAAGGTCTCTCGTAGGAATCATATTGGGTAAAGAATGAGCCTAGCCTACAACAGACATAACAACAGGTGATCCTTACAGGCCTGGGTTCCCCAGGGAGAGACGGGGTCCTGTCACCTTTCCTTTTCTGCTGAGCTGAGCAAGGGAGTGGGTGGGACTGAAAGCATCTCTGTTTGTGTGTGGCTGCCGGGCCCAAAGCACCAGGCAGTAACTCTCTGGGAGCCCAAAGTGGGCACTAAATTTTGTTCCAATCCCCGAGTGGTACACATGCCCCTTAATCTGTCTTCCTGCAGAAGGGCTCTGCTGGCACAACCTGGCTTGAAGTTGGGGCCAGCCTTTCCCTGGAGCCCCTTTCCGTGAATTACAACTTGCAGCACGGGCACTGAATAGAAAAGAGCCTTCTAAAATTCAAACTGGAAGGGCTGACCGGAATTCGCCTGACTGTGGAGAATGGCAGGAAAGCCTCTATTATTCTGCCTCATTCTATCTGCGGCGAGGCAGTGCGGAGGCGCCTGGAGTCTGACTGAGCTGAACTCATTTCCCTGGATTTCCGAGTCACAGCCACAGCGCTTACCAAAGGCAAACATCTCACTGCCGAGACTCACTACACTTCCTGTTATAGGATGCACTCGCCTGTCTCCTGGTGACCTTAAACACTAATAAAGGAGTCATAACATGACCTAAACAAGGCCTGGGAGCTGATCACAACGTCTGTGATTGATGGCAGTGCTCTCGGCTATCTACTGTTTGCCCTGACTCTGTTAGCAGAGTTGTTTTCGTTATGATTGTGTGGATAAGAGGCTTAAGACACAGCGCAGGCATGCCTTTCCACACTGTTGAAGGCTATCGTAAGGTGTGGCCAAAAGAAAAAGGAAACTCTGTCACTGGCTGGCGTTCTACCAGTACTCTCTAGTTTCTAGCACGGCTTTCCCTGCTATTCTGAAGCAAATAGCCTTGCTTTTCTGGGAAGGGTCTTACGATATTAAAATATTAATTCTAGGCATAGAATGAGAGAAGCTTCTCTTGCTTGCTTGGCTGACTGATGGGATCTGCTTGCCATTCCTCAAATGTTGTCAGCATTGTTTCTTTTTCTTCAGTGACGGAGCCTTCCGAGTATTCTTTGCTCTCGGGCTTTTGTGTGTTTCTCCCAAATGAGATAAGTGCTGGTCTGCCGCATAAGGTGGAGGCATGACTTACGTGTCTGCTCAAATTATTTATGAGCACTAGGGGATTTGTTGGAGTCATCACTTATATTTCCTGCATGTCACGGTTCAGTGTCTTTATGCTCAAATTCCTTTTCTGAGGGATGTGGATCTTTATCTGTCCAGTGTTTCTATACTGTGTAATTGATACATTTAGATTCAAAGGGTCGGTTTCTATAGAGGGCTAGGCTTCCCTTTTGTATTTAGGAAGCGTACGCTTGCTAGTAACCCGTTCAGGAGTCCTTGTGCTGTCCAACACACCCCTGCATATGTTTGACTTTCGTTCTTAATTAGAATGGTGAGGTGAGCAGCAATAGCTATACTGCAGAAACTGGTGTAAGTGCATCCATGCTCCTACACATACTGGCATCAAAACAGAAAGGAATGGTAGCCCCACAATGGTGTTCCCGGCCGGTGACGATTATGCTGGCTGCTTACACCCCTGGCTGTTTACCTCAGCTCTCTGAAAATGACATACTGAGCCCCTTTGTCTTTTTATACCTTTGACATCTTGGGTTGACAAGTTCTCAGTCTTTGTATGGACTAAGTGTCAAGTTTACCTTGTATTCTTCTTATCATCCCTTTGCAAGCTGAAATGTACAGTCAGATTTTACTATCTTTGGGATGGTTTGTTTTTATTTATTATTTATTCTTATGTGTGTGTTGCACGTGGGAATGTGGGTGTCCATACAGGTTGATGTGGAGTTCATACGTAAGATGGTGTAGCTTGAGTAATTGACAATTGTGAGCCATCCAGTGTAAGCACTAGGAACTGAACTTAGGTTTTCTGCAAGACCACTGAGCACTCCGAACTGCTGTTATGAGATTTGGGGAATTTAACAAAAATTTTCTAAGAATTCTCACTGAGATGTTATGCATAGCCAATCTATTCTATATTATCTCTTAATACTTCCATTTCTAGGTTGCAAAATCCAATAGTTTGTCTGTTTTAGTGGAGTTAGATCACACCAACACTTTTGAGTGTCACTATGAACTGGGCACTGTATTAAATTTGTTCCCACATTAGAATACTACATAATACAGCATAAGTTTGCTGCACACATCAGCTGTTGCAATGCTTTATGTAAGTCCCCCAACTTTTACAAGCATCCTACAAAGACTTGTCACTTACTAAGAATAAACCTTCTGAACCTAAATGGCCATGCTTGTCACCCAGGTGACAATGTCAAGGTCCAGAGAACTCTAAGCTTCTTATTCCAGGCCAAATACCAAGAACCAAGATTCACACCCTAAACACCGTCCTTCATGTCTTTTAAAGGTATTGCATAAATCCACAGAAAATGAACTCTACTGGACCCAAGCTTGCTTTATCTGAATAATTTTTAGAGCTGGATATTTTCTAACATGTTAAACAGAGTGAGCTTTTGTTTTGTGTTTGTTTTGAGACAGGGCCTGGAACTCTCTATGTAGCTGGACTGACCTTGAACTTGCTATCTTCCTCCCACTCTCCAAATGCTAGGATTACAGGCATACACCACTACACCCAGCCAGCCAAAGTTTTCAAAGCAAATTTGTGAAGTGGTCTGTGTATAACAAATGGATAGAATACAGAGACACCGATGTGACAAAGTGTCTGCATTGCATACAAAGCCACTAATGGAACTTCTGAGCTAACCATAAGTGACATAATATGCTACCCACATATTTCAACTCTCATCAGCTAGAATAGTATTGTGCTGGTTAGCCTTTTGTCATTTTGACACAGGCTAGAGTCATCGGGAAGAAGGCCCTCAATTGAAATATTCCTCCATCAGATTGCCTGTAGGCAAGCCTGCGGGGCATTTTCTAGATTAATGATTGATGTGGTAGCGCCAGGCCTTTGAGGGTGTGCTACCCCTGAGCAGGTGATCCTGAAATGTATGAGATGATGGGCTAAGCAAGCAACATGGAGCAATCCAGTAAGCAGCAGTCCTCTATGCCTTTAGGTTCGTACCTTGAGTGCCTGCCCTAACTTTCATCATGTAAGCCAAATAAACCTGTTCCTCTGCAAGTTGTCTTTGGTCAATTTTTAGGTGTTTTTTTTTTGTTTGTTTGTTTGTTTCTTTTTATCTTGGCTTATGATGATGATGATGATGATGATGATTGAATTTTTGTTTCTTTTGATTTTAGTTTTTGTGAGACTCTTTGAGAGAGAAGAGAAGAACATAAAATTGGCTGGGTAGGGAGGGGAAGATCTGGGAAGGAGTTGTCGGAGGGAAAAACATGATCAGAATATATTGTATAAAAAAATTTAAAGAAATGAGATATCATAGATGACGTATATCAGTGACATTCTGATTATGCTCTGCAGTGCCCAAGTTGTTCCTCAGAGACAGGGGAAAGCCCCAGCAGGCTGAGGGAGAGGATGGTGGAGACATCTGTGCATGGGCCAGGTACAAACTCTAGTGAAGCTGAGAAGATTCCACAAATCATCACCAGGGAATGCTGTTTGTGCTGTGTGTGTTTAACACCCCAAAGAACTGCATCTGAGAGTTTACCCAGGATGCCTTTCTTCCCCTACATTTGGGACTAAAATCTAGTAGGGCTATCATTTCAAAACAACATTTCCATGGCCTCCATACAGTTGAGGTTTAGAAATGTGATTTCAATGTGTTTAGACTAGATGCTCTATTTAAATTCATAGAAAGGGTTTTATGCACATATAAATAAGAATGAGTTAAACACATTATTTCAGTTATTAATAAGGTATTACTATAGCTTAAAAACAGCCCATATCTGTCTAATATTTGCCATGAAGTCTTCAATGCATAGTTGTATTTTTTTTAAGATTTAAAAGTGTGTGTGTGTGTGTGTGTGTGTGTGTGTGTATGTGTGTGTGTGTGTGTGTGTGTGTGTAGATATAGGCATAACTTGCAGGAGTCCATTGTCTCCTGTCATTGTGCATCTGCATCCTGGGAATCAAACTTGGGTCCTGAGGCTTATTGATAAGTGCTTTCACCCTCTGAGCAATGTCACTCATCAATTGTTTTTCTAGAAAAGAAAAAAAAATCAGTATTTTTCTTTGTGTGTTTATGCACTTGCATGTGTATAATCAAGCTTTAGACTGAATGCAAGGGCCTGTGTGAGTTAGGCAAGCACTCTCCCACTGAGCTACATGGCCAGTCTTCAGTTCATTTTACAAAATACCCACATACCAGTGCATTTTATTTGGAATGTTACAAACAAAAAGTAAATATTAAAATCCACCACCCCCTCAAAGGGGGGAAAAACACTTCAGGTAGGCCAAAGCAAAGCAATACCACAAATTGTGGGAGAGAACCTGTTCTTGCAAGACTTGCAGACCAATTTTTCAATGTCAAAAGTATTTACATAAGCTAACAAAATGTTGGCTCTCTTCCCAAACTCAACCTCCAACACTTCGGAGGAGGTTGGCCTACCACTAATATTTACAACATTTTTGACACATCATGGGATGACATGGACCTTTTTGATTCACGGGCTTCCTAATAAGACAAAGTGCCGGGACAATTTGTTGTGTGCAGGAAGCAGTTGTGACCACTGACGTCTTGCAACAGAAAAAAAAAATACGTTTGCCACATCCCATAAACCTTTTATGTGTCATCAGCTTTGCTACTTGAGACACGTCTGTGGGGAGCCATTAGTATACAGACAGCCATGCTGCCTACCTGAGCTACCCCGCTTGCCAAGAGCTGAGAGCTGCACTTGGCCCGTGCTCCTTTCTGTAGTCACATTTATTTCCTTACAGACTTCTAGAAACAGGCAGCGCTCTGCTGTGAGCTGACTTTTTTGTAACACTTCATGATAGTTAGCATAGTGATTATATTATAAAAGACTCCCACACAATCCATTGCAATATCAATTGGCAAATGTAAAGGAAACTACACTCCCCAGACCACACCCTTCTGATGATATTTCTCTCTAGTGTGATTTCTTGCATTCTGTTTCAATGTCTGATCATTTATAGCATTGTTTATATAATATACTGATATAGTTGTTGATATAATAACATAATATAATGCTCATATAATGATATAAATGTACTTTCATTGTCACAGGCAGAAATAGGACAAAGAGAAGGTACTGGCTACCTACCAAATTTGCGTTCTCCAAATCCAGTGCTGTCACCTGGCTCCTCTTAAGAGACCCATTTCCCTGGGTTGTGAGCCTTTATGCCTGTATATAAATCTCCAGTGTGGGAACTTAACACACATTGTTTCCCAATAACAGAGCTAAGGCACTCTGTGAGGTGCAAGATAGGTGGAGCATGGATAGCGCTATAGGAAACCTTCACCCTCGATGCACAGTGGAGACGATCACAGGGACAGCACCTCTGTCGATCACCAGTATGGCACTGGAAACTGCTGTCACAGGAGAGTTGTACAGAAGACTACAATGAAAACGATTGGATTGAAACAGTATGCTTCCATCTGCCCTTCAGGCAATGTAGGCTGCAAAAGAGCAGATGCTCAACACACCACCCTTTTAAGGCAAAAACAAGACACAACAGTCCCCAGCATCTTCCAGCTCTGGCATTGCTACCACCCTCCCGACACTTCTGTGCTTTCTCTTCTGACATTCTCTGCAGTATCCAAGGCTTACCCTTTTCTTTGGCTGCCATGCCCTGGCCTAGCTCTTTACAGGAATCTGATTTTTCGATTCCCAGAATTCTGTAGCTTCATGAGAACAATAGAAGGGTAGACTCCAACTGTGGCTCTCCTCCATGGCTTCCTGGGTATTAATCTGACTAGTAATTTACAGTTTGCAGTCCTGCAGCATGGCCTTAAGCTCTTTCCAAGGCAGCTCCCAGGCGACCTGAGGGCAACTCTCAGCAACGAAGTATTTGAGAAGGCAAGAGAGTGCTGTTCTGTCAGAATACATCCTGTACAGCAGGCCTGCCAGTTGAAGGGAATAATTATAAGTGGCTGCCTAACTACCATGACCATAGAAACTTAACCCAAGTGTTTTCAGGTGACTGCCAGCCCCAGGCCTGGCTGCTTTCCATCGGCCCCACAGCACATGCCCCTGTGTGAAGTGGGTGTTTTACAGCAAGTTACAGCAATGCAGCTGTTTGTCTTAGAACTTAGCCCAGGTGTGCCAGACAGCTGTGCCAAAGCACGTCTTTCTATTTCATTAATTCAAAAGCAAACCACAGAGAAAGGCCATATGGACTTAGAGGCTGAATTCCATTCCCTGTCAAGAACTTGATATTTACTTCAACCTAATGGAATGTTTTTGAGGACCCCAGTAAGTGTTTGATAGCTCAGGATAAAGAGAGTAGAGACCCTAGCTCAAAAACAGGGACATTACCCCAACTCCTAAGCAATATACTGCCATGTAGACACACACGCATACCACACATATCACACACACACACACACACACACACACACACAGACTCCTGAACAGACACACACACATGCACACTTCAATTGTGTGTAGAAATATATATGAGCTATATGTTGGCACAAAAAGCCAGAACGGTTGCTTATGAATAGAATATGGGGAAATGGTTTCTCAAAGGTGATGCTATTGGAACTGGACTTTGCAGGGTAAATAGAAACCCTTAAAACAAAAAGCAAACATTGCCCACTAGAACTTTATAGTTAAGTCCCTACTGCCTAAAACACCATACTCGTTGGCCACAGGACATGGAGAGATCAAATCAGTACTGATCAGGAAGCCTCCTCTTTGCTGGCTAGATCTCATGGTGTAGGAAGGAGCTGTGCAAGCTGAAGCAATGATTACTGTAGTATGATATGCCCAGGGTCCAATACTGACACAAGTGTTATGGGGTAACTAACCACTTTATGACTGGGCTTAAGGTCCTTTAGACAGGAGGAAGCACATGCCTAGTAATGCAAATATGGCCCCAAACCCATAGCTGGTAAGCTCACAGGACCCAGGGGAAAACGTACTACTACTATTTTGCCTACAGGACATAGTATTAAACTTCTCTTTTTCTTTCTACTCATAGTCTAGCGCAGCTCTCAGATCTCACCAGAGAAGGGGTTGGTTTTATTCAGTGCAGCGGATGGTTATTAAGGACGAAGCTCACAACTAGTCCAGGTGCAGAGACTAAATGGCTGTGGAACACTCACAAGGATCAAGGACTACCATGAAAGAAGGACAGAAATACTGTAAGATGCAGGGGTCAAGGAGGACTGGAGCAAACCAGTATGGGCATGGCAGAGCTGCTGCATTCTTCAGCACACAGCAGCTGTGGCTGCCTGCACACGATCAAGCCAGTTAACATTCTTTCATGGACATGGGGAGGGTGGGGCACTCAAGAGCTCCCACCAATAACTGAGGAGCTATGAACAGTTGATAATCTCTGGGGAGGGGGAGTCAGTTTCCTTTAAGAATGTGGCTCTTAGTAGGCCCATAACACTCCTGTGGATGGCTCCTCACCCAGAAGTTTATGTACAGCACCAATTAGTCAATGGATTATTAAGTTTAGAAAAACACACAAACAGGGGTGCTGGAGAGATGGCTCAGTGGTTAAGAGCACTGGCTGTTCTTCCAGAGGTCCTGAGTTCAATTCCCAGCAACCATATGGTGGCCCACAATCTTCTATAATGGAATCTGATTCCTTCTTCTGGTGTGCATAAAAACAGAGCTTTCATATACATATGATAAATAAATTTCATTTGTGTAAAAGAAAAATATAGGACATGAAATTGGTGGGGACTAGGGAGAGAACCTATCTTGGAGAAGCATAGGGGAAGGCTTGGGGGTAAATATGATGAAAGTACAGTGTATGAAAGTCTTAGATAATAAAAATATTTTAAAATAAATATAAACATGAACATCAATAAGAAATTCTATTTGCCGGAAAGGAATGCTAGTGATTCTGTGTGAGAGTGTAAAATTATTCTAAAAAAAACACTTGTATTCAGAGATTTGGGGACCAGGAAAGAGCCTATGAAATTATATGTTGTTACAGCCCTTTCCTGACTATCAAGTCAATTCTTGTCTTGTACATAACCCCACAGTTGACTATCTTAATGTCTCACTGGGAAATCTAAATGGGATGGAAAAGCATTTTAAGCAAGTGACACAATTTACAAGGTTTTGATCACTCTACTTTTGAATGTTTATCTTTTGTGACATTGAGAATACATAGCTAGTTACAAAAAGACAAGCCATTGACCACCAGTTTAACTGAAGATGAGGAATTCCTCTTGAAAATGTGTGTATGCATCTCTAAATGCCATTGGCTAGCATCACTATGTCCATTAATGAAATGCCTCATATCTGACCTCTTGGAGAAGAAAGAGATGGGGACATGGAAACCATACCACTCACACAGATGAACAAGGGATAGTAGGCTTCTAAACAGGAATGCTGTGAGTCCTTCTTGGTTTGAGTTGCAGAAGGGTGGTGCTGGGTCTCATCCAGGAGGAGATCTTTCAGAGCAGCACTAAAATGCTGCATGTCTACAAGCTTACAAAGCTTAGGGTCATTCGCTATTTGAGTTGTGCCCTAAAAGTACTTAAGAAGTCAAGGCTAGTGGCTCAAAGGTAAACATCAGCCTTTCATCTTTCTGGCTGGGCTAGAGGTAAAGTCATGGCCAGTCTCCTGCCCAACTCATAAAACACAGGCAATGTTTGGTCTTAGGACAGCCACCATTAACAGATCAAATAGTGGTCGGCTCTACATCTGTGCAAAAGCTGTTCCCCTCTTCAAGTCATATAGTCGAGTCTGTGGATTTCTCTCTCTACCAGCAATATTCGTGGAGGATATGAACACTTCCAGTTATAAGAAACCCCAAGTAAAATAGTTAAGTCTCATATCATACTAATTTGTCCAGATTTCTCCATCTCTCTGCTACATTTCAACTAAATTCACACAATAGCACTTTAGAGAAAAAATGTCTTATAGTCCTTGAAGAGCACAATTGTGATCTCTATCCTCATAATATAATAAATACTAAATTACTAAAAGACTAGACTATTAATCTGGCAAATACAAAAAGTTCAAACACAACTCTGGCAACTGTTTTGGTTTTTAAAATTTCTTCTTGCACTTAGTAAATCATTCCTAAGATGTACCCATTCTTAGAAAAATTATATTTATGTTGGTATAGAATTTTAAAAATCAAAAGCTTACTTTGTTTAATTTATACTACGTTTATTAAAATTTTGAGAGAAAAAATTAAAGTTAAATACAAAAATTCAGTCAATAACATAAAGATATTTTTCAAATCAGTAACTCTCCAAATTCAGCCAAATTTGGCTTTGAGTTGGTATTTACCACCTTATTAATAGTCAGGATTATCTATGAGATACCAAATGTCTTTATTTTTTATTTTTAGAAAAACTATAAATAGTTTTTAAAAACTGACAGAAAGATAAAAAAAATTCCAATGTATGTGGAGAACAAGTGAAATTAGTACTTAAGAACTGCATACATGAGTTATTATAGTGAAAACCTAAAATCAATCATCTAAATTCACAATTTAAGGGAATAGAGAAAGAGCTGGTCAGTAATGGCACACACCTTTAGTCCCATCACTCAGGAAGCAGACTCTGTGAGTCTGACTCAAGGCAACCTGGTCTACAGAGTGAGTTCCAGGACAACCAAAGCTACAAAGAAAAGCCCTGCCTCAAACAAACAAACAAACACACAAACAAACAAAAAAGAAGAGAAAAGGAGACTAGAAAAAGAAGTGCAAATCAAATAGAAAGAAATTACTAATAAAAATTACTTCAGACACTGATGAACTTAAAAACAGAAAATATAAATGAAACCAAATCTGGTAGCCACAGTAGGAGAAGATGCACCTAATCCTACTACAACTTGATATGCCAAGGTGGATTGATATCTATGGGAGGCCTCCCCTCTCTGAGGAGAAAGGGAGGGTGGGAAGATGAGGAGGAAGGTACGTGAGAGGAAGGGACTAAAGACAGGAGGGAGGGGAGGCTGTGATTGGGATGTAAAGTTAATTGATTGTTTGCTTGATTTTTTAAAAAATGATAAAATAACATCAGTAAGTCTGGAGATAAATTAGCTAAGTAGAAATGAAAAGAAAACGCCCATTAGTAGTGTTAGAAATAAAGAGAGGAACCAGGCATAGTGGTGCAGGTACATATTCTTCTCACTTTGGAGGTAGAGGCAGAAGGATCACAGCACGTTCAAGGCCAGCCAGGTCTACTATAGCTAGTTCCAAGCCAGACAGGGCTACGTAGTTAAGACCTTGTCTCGAGACACCATCAGCAAATTAAAGAAATCTCATCACTAAACTCCCATGGAAACTAAAATAATAAAGGAGGAATATTGGGGTCTAGGGAGATGCTTCAGTGGGTAAGAAAAATGGCTGTGCAAGCATGAGAACCTAAGTTTGGTGAAAAAGCAGGATGTGGCTGTATGCATCTGTGACCCCAGCGATGCTAAGGAGGAGAAAGGGCGGGAAAAGAGTGCTGGGTTTGCTGGTGCTCAACACAGCCAGAAATGTACACAATCTCCAGGTCCTCTGAGAGACCCTATCTCAAGGATATACAGTAGACAGTGATAGAGGATAGCAAAAATTCCCTGTTTCTGGGCACACACAAATGCAGTTGTGTACACCCCCTACACACATGCACATCCACACTCATGCACACACAAAGAAAAGAAAGCCAAAGAAATACTAGGAACAGCTGTCAGCGATTAAACTGATAAAGTACATGAAATGAAGGATTCAGTATACCGAGGCTTGCACAGAAAGAAAGAATCTTAATAGGCCCACGTCTATTACTGAAGTCGATTCGATAATTAATAGCCTTTCAAATCAGAAAGATGGGTGCATTGGTAAATTCTACCAAATGTTTTGAGGGAAAATTATCCCAAGCCTTCACAATCTCTCAGAAGACGGAAGCCAAATTAAGAGCTTCCTAGCTCCTTCTCAGGCACCACTATGATACAGAGACCAAAGAAAAATAGCATTAAAAAAATACCTATCTGTATGAGTCAGCTCAGATGCAAAGGTCCTCAGCAAAATACTAACCAATCAGAGGCAACAGCGTCTGCCTAGTTATCCATTTGCCTAGAAGGATTTATCAGAGTTGGGCAAAGCAGGCTGGATATTCGAAGGTCAATTCTATAAACCATTCCATTAACAAACTAAGGAAGCGATGCCACCTGATCATATCGATAAATGCAGAAAAGTCTGGCAATACCCAACACCTAGTCATAATAAAATGTCTCATCAAAGTACAGGATCTACATTACAGAGTAGAAGATGTACAAGATGCACGTTAAGGAAGCATCCTTCTCGCAGAAATAATATCTACAGAGAGCTCAGGCTAACTAGTCGCACTATGACGTAGGCGTGGCAAAGGGGAAGCCCGTCCCTTCGCGCTGCTGCCTTTCACTTGTCTAACTCACTAAGACAAGAAAAAGGAATAAAGGTTGAACTCATCCATAAGGAAGATATAAAATTTTTTTGTTTTGTTTGCAGGTGACCTGTTAGTATACATAGACAAACAAAGATAAACAAACAAGAAGCCCGAAAACTGAAGTGATAGCAGCAAAACTGTTGGACTCGCCAGTAACAGACAAAAGGGAAGGGCTCTCTTTTAGTACCCACAAGGAACAAGTGGAACTTGAAATTAAAAAGCAAATACCAGGTTTATTAGATCTGCTTCAAAATAAAATATCACTGGGGTGCCTAGCAAGATGGGCAGAATTCAGAACACTTAAACACAAGTGCAAACAATGATTAAGAGTCATTAAGTATATTAAGAAGAATTAGCATTCACTGTTGGTCAGAATACAAAATGATGTATTTTAGAAGACAACTTGGCAATTTCTCCCAAAGTTAAGTGCACTCTTAGCGTACAACCCTCCAACAGCAAATTGTCCTCTTAACTGTCAATGCTTAGAAGTAACAAGGATGCTTATCAGTAACTGTATCAATAGTAAGAGTTTCATCCAAACATGGGGAATACTTTTCAACACTAAAAGAAATTACCTATTAAAAGTAGTGAAGAGACAGGGCAAGTCCTCAGGTTCGTTTTATTTAGTGAGAGAAGTTTGGAGGAGCCACAAACTTCCTAATTCCAATTACATGACGTTTTGGAAAAGACAAAACTAAAGAAATAATAAAAGATCAGTGTTTGCAAGGAGACATCGGGAGGAGAGAAAGCAAACTGATTTTTAGGGTGGTCAAACTCTTTCTCTCTGTAACTGGACAAAAGTGGGTATTACCAAAGCCATAGAGGAGAAAGCTGGATCTGTGAGCAGAGCTAAGCTGAAATCATCTTGAGTGCACAGTGACACACACTCCGCCACTTTGTTCACTCACGCCTGTAGGTAAAATCAGGTCAGTGACTACAACACAGAGCAGAGGGCCAGCCAGCGCCTTCAGCTGCCCTGGAACTGCCTGTATTCTTAATGAAGACAGAGTAAGTCTCCCGTTATCACCTCTCCTGTTCTCTGGCCGCTCTCTCTGTCTGTCTCTCTCTCTGTGTGTTTGTCTGTCTCTCTGTCTCTCTCATTATCACCCTCTACCCCCTTACCTCCTGCTCTCTGCTCTCTGCTCTCTGTCTGTCTCTCTGTCTCTGTCTCTTTCTCTCTCTCTTTCTGTTCCTCTCTTGCTCCCTCACTCATTTTCAATAAAATTCTTATGCTAATTTATTAATCTTTAAAAGTAAAAAAAAAAAAAAAAAGTCCCACCTAACTTCCCCCATGTACCTGTAAAGACAAATAAACCCAGGGCTCCAGTTTTGTGAAGAGCCGTGTATAGATAATGAGGTCTGAACAATTACACCCACCTAAGGGCAATGCAGACTGGCTCTTGTGGCTTTCAGAGTAAGCCAACCAGAAGCCACCTCTTACATCTGTACCCACTACAAAGCAGACCCTGAGAGAGCCTAACCGACCTCAGGGCTACAGAGTACTATCCTGGAATGTGTGCCCATAAGCTGGCCCAGGAGCACCACACACGGTTTTTGATTTTTCACACCATTAGTTAACTCTGCCCAGATTTCCCAGAGGGCAAGTCTGGCTGCCTCCCTGTGCCCCAGTGCTCCCAGCCACAGAGAAACTTGAGGTCTGGGAGTCTCCCCCACCCCACCCCACCCCCAGCACTGAAGCAGTTAACTTTAGGAAGACCCAGAGAAAGAAAAACAGACTAAGAACTGCCTGGTGCTGGGAGGAGGGCTAGAAAAGGAGGCTGTTGCTGTTGTTTTCATTGTGTGCACTCGAATCAGGGAGACTAAGAACAATAATGCATGTAATGCTGATTTTGGAACGTGTCCATCCAGCTTTTCCCAGGCTGGACAGCCTTGGGAACTGCTGATAGAGTGGCACACCAGGGGCACAGCCTCAATCGCCAGGCACAGGGCAGGGCAGCTTTTTCTGTGGATAAAATATGTGAGGGATGACAAGAATCTTCCCAGCATGGGAAGTGGCAGTAACAAAAAATATATATATCTATACACACACACACACACACACACACACACACACACACACCAGGGAAAGCTCAGCAGGCTTTGCAGGGTGCAGCCCAGCCACAAGAAAATGATATTTGAGAGACAGACAGGACCTTTCTCCCTTTACCCACTCCGTCCCGTTTTCCTCTTTGTTTGCTTGTTTGTTTGTTTGCTTGCTTCTCCTTTTTGCATTCAACTTGCCCTTGCTCTCTTCCCCAGTCCCATCCCCCAAACTCCCTCTGCCACACTTTGAAGCTGAGATGAAAGGCTTGTGTTCTGGCTGCTGGCACCAAGCAAGCACAGGGAGCAGACCAAAGTGTGCTTTGGTTTAAGATGGGTGTACTTTTCTCCCAAGGAGGGGGGGGGGGCTGGTGATCAGCTTGGAACAATGCACTGCGTTTTGCTGGAGAGCGTACTTGAATGTATTGAGGATTCAAACATGGTCCTAATTTGTTTTTTGTTGTTGTTGTTGTTTTGTTTTTTTTTTTTAGCTTTTGTCTCTGAGGATAAGAGAATGAGTGAAATGTGGCATTCTCTCTCCAAGTGAGTGTATGTAACTCTCAGGGTGTAGAGGGGGTCGTCTTTTAAAAGAAAACTAGAAAAAGTCAAAAGTCTGTTCTTGCTGTGGACACACAGTGTTGTCAAAGAGACCCTCTTGACTTTTTGTAGCACAGTCCCACTAAGTGGTTTGGGAAGAAAGCCTTCCATACACTTTCCAAGTTATTTGGTTACCAGCTTTTGCAAGCAAAGATTCAAGACACCCAGTTAGATCTGCAACTCAGCTAAACAGCAAAATATGTCTGTATACTAGTAACAATAAACATACACCTAAAGCAATTTATCTAAAACTAGCTAGCTTCCAGAATTTTATTTGGCAGGGCTAGTTATGAAAATGGTAAAACTCGACTCAGCCTTTCAAAAAGTATTCTAAAACACTTTAAGATGTCACATTGGAAATTTATTTGAGAAATAATGAACATATCCTTGTTGCTACAGCAGACTGTCATAAAGTCTGTCCCTTGCCTTTGTCACTCCATCCCTAAATGTATTCCCCACTACTCACAGGCATACTTAGAGGCATAATTAATGAGCACATGTTCCTCAGACAGTGTTCTTTCTTTTTTTTTTTTTTTTTTTTAAGGATTCTATGTAGGGACTTGTGGATTTAATCTAAGAGAGGATTGGCCAATGTGTTGTTTGGAACTATAAGTCATCTTATACAAGAAGCATACAGCTCCCACTTGATCATGATTTAAAACATGCCTTATCAAACTGAGGTCCAATCAGTTTCAGTTTAAAAATATTTTCCAGTTTATCTACTTAATGTCCTAAAACCTGATGTTGCTTTACATTTACAAAGCAAACCAAACAAACAGAAAAAATAGAATGAAAGGGAGCCTGGACAATCTTGGATGTGGAGTCTACAACCCTTTTGTGTCCACACTTGTTTGTGTAACTACATGGTCATATGGAGGTAAACCAAGCTGAAGGCCCAATGTTTTCAGAATGGTTAGGTTTCTGGTTATTGGAACTGAAAATAAAGGTAAGAGAAGGTCTGAGAGAGAGAGAGAGAGAGAGAGAGAGAGAGAGAGAGAGAGAGAGAG
>OU015750.1:84433826-84474764 GCA_907169655.1 Acomys percivali | reverse complement strand
ACACACACACACACACACACACACACACACACACACACACACACAAACACACGCATGTGCACGAGGTAGTGTACATGAGGACAATAAGAAGTATGTTTACACACAATTTCTCTCCTTAGGACCAGGATCTAGAACACTTAAACTACAGAGGAAGCCTAGTTCAACTCTACTTTCAATCTTGAACAAGTCAAATTCTTTATTCTAAGAATGGGGTTGACAAAACAATCTTTAGTTTCCTTCAATAATGATTGAAGAACAATTCCGATATAGATAAATGTTCAAGATTAGAGTTTGGTGAGCAGCAGGCTCAAAAGTAAGAAAGATAATTAGTTGAAGGTACCCATCCTATAACTCATGAGTATTATCTGCATAATTTTCAACTGGTATCCTTCGAATTACTTAGGGCTCTGTGGGCTGTTTCTCTTCAGAGACTAATCTCCCCCTTTTGTTTTATAGGCCCCAGTATACACCTTTCTGATAATGATCAGAACTAAGTCTGGGTCTAGGGGAGTGGATTAGCTGGTAAGGTGCTTGTTTTCTAAGCATGAATAGCTGGGTCTCATCTCCAACCCCTGGGTAATGTTGTAATCCCAGTACTGTGGAGAAAGAACTAGGCAGATCGCTAGGCATCACTGGTCAGCCCGCACGACTTCATAGCTAAATTCCAAAAAGAGACCCTGTCTCAAAATTAAATGGACCCTATTCCCAAGAACCAACATGTGAGCTTGTCTGTCAGCCTTCCCATGCACACACACAGACAATGAAGTCTATAAAACCTATGACTTAATTCAATATACAGATAATACTTATCTTTAGCTTTACAATTAATTGCTCTCCATGAAGTTAAGCAACCTGGCTGGGGAAAAAAAGAGGTGGGAAGAGGGGGGAAGACAAGAAAAAATATTTCTTGCACTCCTATCACATGTGAGGCACTATGCTTAAGCACTGTGGATTGCCCATTGGAAGCTAGGAGTAATAGTATCAATAGCAAACAGAGTTATGATAACTAAACGAATAAAAGAGAAATTGATATTTTAAAATGTCTTGTAAACTTTAAAGTACTGGGCCCACATAAAAGAGAGACATGCTCAAATGAATACTTAACTTGTAATGTCTAAGACTCAGTGTAAGTATGTGGGCAACTCCAGTTGCTCCTGTGAGTCCCAAAATAGAATAAGGAATGCGTTAGGATACCCTTAAATTCTAACTCCTTTTCCTTCCCTGCACACATCTGCATCTATAAACAACTGTCCTGGTCCACATCTGCCTTCTCCCAACTTTCCCCAGGGCTGCCTGCTGCTGTGGAGAAGGAGAAGCCGCATCAATTGTTCACACAGCCAGCTGAGCTCATAGCATGAAGCATCCAGGAAGTCCCCCTTAAGACATTTGTTTGCATTAAAATCATCACCCTTCGACTTCCCTATAAATTGGCTTTCCTATACAAACAGTGAGCTGGCAGCTGTAAAGATTCAGACCCCATCTGGTAAACCCAACATCACGCATGGCTTTGTATACCACAAGGGATGGGGATCGTCAGACTTGAACCTTCCCCCAAAGAAACCGGGGCAGCAAACAAATGGAAGAGAAGAAGAGTGAGGCAGGCCAACCTCTTGGCGCTCAGAGCAAATGGATGACACATGAACTTCAAAGAACATTTTACAGCGCATTGCATGGTCAGGGGTGGCTGGAACTGAAAAGACAAAACAAACATTTCCATTTGCTAGGTAGGAAGTGAACCACTTGCAGTGAGTCCCACCCCTAGCTACTACCACCACGTCCTCACCCCCCCCCACACCCCACCTCCCCACACACCCCCACTCCCGCCAACCTCCCCCCCACATGCCCGCCCCTGCTTAAAACCAGGGTCTGGAGTAAAACGTGTGGAGAGCATGTAGAGCTCATTGTGCTCCCTAGTAAAGTGAACGGAAAGCCTATTTCTGAGATGATATTTATTACCATATCGTGTATTCTCTTAAGAGGTTCAACAGCTGCCGTCTAACCACTGTCTTAATGGAAAGCTTTGAGTGGTGGTGTGGAGACTGGAGGGCTGGCAAACACAACGGCTTCCTTTCTTCTCTTGTAGTTTCTCTCTGTGTGCTTGTCTCTTTCTATCTCTCTGTCTCTCTGTCTCTGTGTATCTGTCTGTCTCTCTCTCTCTCCCCCCTCTCTGTCTCTCTCTCCCCCTCTCTGTCTCTCTCTCTCCCCCCTCTGTCTCTCTCTGTCTCTCTCTGTCTCTGTCTCTCTCTCTGTCTCTGTCTCTCTCTCTCTCTCTCTCTCTCTCTCTCTCTGTGTGTGTGTGTGTGTGTGTGTGTGTGTGTGTGTGTTTCCTTTCTGTCTTTCTCTTCTCATTTTACAAACATTTTGATCATAGATTGAATGAGTTATTTAAAAAATCAATGCACAAACATTAGGCACATGAACTACAAAAAACACTAACCAAACAAACAACCAAACAAAAAAACCTTAAAGCCAGGTGTGGTGGCTCACACCTTTAATCCCAGCACTGGGAGGCAGAGGCAGGCAGATCCATGAGTTCGAGGCCAGCCTGGTCTACAAAGTGAGTCCAGGACAGCCAAGGCTACACTGAGAAACCCTGTCTCAAGAAAAACAAAAGACAAAACAAAACAAAAACCCCTAGAATTTATAAACAAATGACCAATTTTACTTTTCCTAAATAACTAAATCTCTAATTGTCCTAATGTACTATTCTCAAAAGAAATGGCATCACAATCACACCAGAAAGAAACAAGAATTCAATTTATTTTTGCAAAACTTTTCAAAATTCAGTGAACATTTGGTTTGCAGCCACACCTGTTAGGATACCCTTGAATTCTAGTTCCTTTTCCTTCCCTTCAGACATCTTATTTTCTTTCTCTATATAACAAATAGAGAAATGCTTAGGTACAGTGGTCCTCCAAGTTTTGTTGACCAGACAGAAACAACCTGTTTGCAGTTGTAAAAATGATGAGTATAAGAGCTGCAGAAAGTTTATTTAAAGTTCTGAGTTTCAACACAGCACTCCCAGGACTAAGCTTTCGATGCATAAGCACTGAGTCTACACACATTGTAACATTACATGGAAAGTTAACGCAACAGAAGAAGAGGCTTATAAATTAAATATTACCCTCCCAAAATTCTTCATTTTACTATAGATGAATGGGGCAGGTGCAGCAGGAACAGGAGTGTGTTGCGCCATGACTGGCTGTCATGGTACCGTCCTGAGGAAACTGAGTCTCCCCACAGAGTGGAACTGTTGGCTTCATCTCCTTTCCTGAATCCTCCCGGTTGGTTTTCATTGTCCAGCTATAACGAGCTGGGTCTTCCCAATTACATTTTGTAGTTGAGCACATGTGCAGCCCAGCAGTAAATGCTGTAGACCTCAAAGGGAAGTTGTCCACATGAAATCCACGGCTGTGTGTTTCCAATGTCAAAAGCAATTAGCTTTTAAATGGATACTTGGGTCTAAAGGGTATTCATCCAAGGCTTTTGTTGGTGACTGCCTGAGTGATGATTTCAGTTCTGTTCATCAAGAGCAGCTGTCATTCCCATCCACTCATTCGTGGCACAGCCCAGTGCCACCACCAACTGCTCATCCCATGTGGATCCTGATAAAAGTCAGTGTGCAATCAGGAACACCCTCAAAACTGGAGCTCACTGGGATGAAAACAGTGTTTGTAAGAAACATTCTTCTTTAGTTTATCTTACAATTTATATTTCTTTAATTGCTCTTGGAAATTTGCAGATTTAGGTGGGACTGAATATGAAAGAGAATACGATTTAGACTTTTCTAGTTCCTACCCCATTCCATCTACAATAACAATGAGATATTTCACAGATTCACCTTAAGCAAAAGTCCCTTTTGATCTGTATACGAAACAGTCCACTGTTTCCACCACTGTTATTTCATCCTGCTGAAATTCTGAGTGTTTCACTTCCTTTCATTTCTCAGGCAACACAGCATCATCAGTTCTTTAACATATGAAAAGTTGTCAGTCACCAATATTTAAGTCTAGTGACCTTCTTTACAGGTTGTTATAAATGGTTTATATAGTCCATGTAAGAAGGCATTGTCAAGGTCCAAACTTGAGGCTAAGTGAGATTCTCTTGGATATGTGTGGCCATGTGAAAGGGATGGCCTCGGAAGCCATTTACCTGTACCCAGGCATCTTCTGGGAATTTTCACTGCCCAGTTGGCCATGTAAGAACACTGTATAGAGAGAGGTGATGAGACAACTCTATTGTCTATTACTCCATTCCCCAACCAGCCCAGGACTCACCCTTCCCATCCCTGAAAGCAAGATGATTTTAAACATAGAACCAAGGAGCCTTCCTCTAGAAGTTCTATAGAATTTTGATGCTCAAGGTCTCTGAGTGTAACAACACTCCCTTCTGTTATATCCAAGTAGCTGGGCACCTCAGGGATTTGATACATCCTTGAGGATACCAAGCAGAAGTGGCGTAGAGCCCAGAAGGAGCTAGGTGGGGGTTACAGTGAAGGCATTCACGACATGCTCAAGGCCCATGTTGGCATTATGAGGAGAAATGAGTGTGTACATCAGCATAGGAAACAAAAGGAGCCAGAAGAATCTGAATTCAGTGTTATTATAGTCCACATAAACCATAGGGGGTGAGAATGGATAATACCAGTTCACAATGATTGATGCTGTGTATAGTACCCCATGTCTATTTTACATGCTGATCAGTGAAATAACCTCCCCCCAAACATGTTACTTTATTTCAATACATTTTGAAGGTTAGCTTTCAACATTGAGATCCAAATCAACTATTGCATATGAGTGATGGGTCTACAATATCTATCCGATACTCAGGATCATGGTATGACAAGTAGGTACCTTGGTTACAAAATTTGAAAGAATTTGTAGAAAAAGCCAGAAATATAATAATGAGTGAATGAGTGATAAAACATTAACTTGATTGTTAATTGATGCATAGGAGGGCCAAGCCCACTGTGAGTGGCACCATTTCCTAGGCAGATCTGTCTAAGCTGTACAAGACAGCTAGCTAAGAATGAACCTCATGAGCAGCCTAATACTCTGGCTTCCCTTGGTGACAGACTATGACTTGGAAGCATAAGACAAATAAGCTCTTTTTCCTCTTAAGTTGCTTTGGTCTGAGTGTTTTATCATAGTGACAGAGATTACACATGAACAATAGTGACCTTATGATAAGTGGGCAGTTGCTACACAGTGCCACTGGCTTTAAAATGTTAGATAATTTAAGTCCACTTAGCACATACTGAGTGCTTTATAAGATTCCCCATGTTAGCTGCTTATGCCTGAGTTTATGATATGTGTTTATGTTGTAAGCAAAGAAAGGGTTTGGGGTATGCATGTTATTAGGTACTGTATCAGTTTTATTATTTGTGTTGTCACAATAAATATGCTGACACTAGCAGCCTAAGGGAGAAGGGGTTAATTCTGAGTTCCTATTCCAGAGGCATAGAGTTCACTGTGGTGGAGAAGACATGGTGGCAGAATATGAGGACAGCTTGGCACATTGCCTCACTAGGCAGGAAAAGAGAAAATTGGAAAGAAGGCCAGGCCATAAAACCTCAAAGTGATGTACTTCATCCAGCGAGGCTCCACCTCCCAAAAGTTTCACAACTATCACAAACAGCACAGCTAGCTGGGGACCACGTGTTCCCACACATGAGCCTATGGGGGACATTTCATATTCAAAGCACAGCAGGCACTGAAAAAAAGTCAATTAAAGAATAAGCCATACTTGTCACATGAGCAGACACGTGCTTTTGTATGGAATAGCTCTGCACTCAAACATGGAATATCCCATATCACTTCTCATCTGGTGTGTTCCTTTTTTAACTTAATTTTCTTCTTGTTTGGACACCTCTGAATAAAATCATAATTACAGTAAGGTAGGATGTCAGATTTGCTCAACGTATATGGAATTCTACAACCACTTCCATCCTTTCACCAAAAAAGGGCTCTTCTTACTACAGAAAGAGGTCAAGCAGCCCTGGAATTGGTGAGAAGGCACTCGGGCATCCTGGCCTCCACTTGGCCAGGTGACAGTATGCAAATTATACAACTCTCCAACCCCATTTCATTCACAGATAAATGCTGGCATTGAAAGCTCCTGCAATACTCTTCTGAAAATTAGTTTCCTCCTCGGAGACTTCCAGCAACAGCTACATGTGTGCCTGCTACGTGGCAACTGCTGAACGAGCATTAATTACTGACTGAGAAAGTTATTCAATTGAGACGCATTTTATATTTTCCACAGTGACTTGTGAAAATGGTGAGGGAAACTGGCATACCTCCTTGGTCCTACTGCACTTCGGGTAGGATATTTTTCTCAAGATTCCTGTGGGACTGTTCAGCGAGCAAGCTTCACTCTGTAGCTGCGTGGTCATTCTTCGGTCCTCTCACAGTACTACTGTCGAGAGGGACTGTGTTGCATGTCTTGCCTGCAGAGCCCGTGGGCTCCTCACGGGAATACAGAGTATTTTTCTCATTTTATCCTAAAGAAGTTTGCAAAGTTTCCTCAGCTACTGAGTCCCTGTCTCTAGATGCACAGCTGTTTGAGCCCAGAGACTGTGTTCCCAGGAAAGACCAAAAGCTTAAAACCAGGAAGCCCAGGTCTGTGGGTGAACACTGCCCTTTGAGAACAGAATAAAGTGCCAAAGTCTTTCTGTGTTTAGTTATTCATTCTGTAAAAAATATTACATCTTGCCTAATAGAGTTAGAAGAACTAAATAAGTGATTTACAAATTTAGTAAGAATATGAAGATTCATATATTGCTAATATTTAAGTCTTGAGTACCTGGTATAGAATAGATACTTAGGAAATTCTATAAGATAAATTACTAATACCTCTAAGTTGGCTTTATTATTGTTTTATTTCCTTTTTACTTTTGTGGATGTACGTATATGGATGTATATAATGAGTGTGTGCGTGTGTGTGTGTGTGTGTGTGTGTGTGTGTACATTTGCGTGTGCAAACATGCTAGGGTATGTATGTGTGATGGTATGGATATGCCACAGTGTGCATGTGCCGGGGTGTGGATGTGCCATGGTATTCATTGCCATGAGTTACATGTGCCATGGCGTGGATGTGTTCTGATGCACATGTGCCAGGATGCACATGTGGAGGACAACCTCATGTGTTAGCCGTCCCCTTCCATCTTGTTTCAGATGCAGTCTTCCTGTCTCTCTGTCTCCTTGTATCTGCCTCTGTCTGTCCTATTTTGTGTACATGGGTGTCTCACCTGTATCTAAGTCTGTGCACCATATGGGTACAGTGCCTGTGGAGTCCTGAAGAGAGCATGAGTGAATGGAGATGCAGTTACACTCAGTTGTGAGAGCTCATATGGGTGCTAGGAACCCAAATCCTTGGCAAGGGCAGCCACTGTCCTTAACCACCGATACATCTCTCCAGCCCCCAAACAGTCTCATATTCATTGTTGTATATCCTAGACTAAGCGGTCAATATGTTTCTGAGTATTCTTGTGTCCGTGTATCTTACATTCTCATCACATGCATGTTTATGTGGGTTCTGGGGATCCCAACTCATGACTTCATGCTTACCCAAACATGTGTTTTACACTCTAAACCATCTCCTCAGCCCTCCGATCTTATTTTTATCTATAAATCACTTCACACACTTTAATTGTTATCACCATTGGCAGCTTGACCAAGAATATCTAGACCATGGAGTCTTATTCTAAACCCCTTCCAGTGAACCTATGCCCTTTTATAATCCAAAGTTTTGACAAAGCTAAATCTTGAGAAGACAAGTAGCTGGCCACCCTAATTATCAACAGATGATTTCAGAAATGGACACTTTTTTTCAAGGAAGTAGTTGGAAAATCATTAGAAAAACATTCAAAATGTGGTCCACAGCAGGCACCCAGCATGAAGTTTGAGGCAAACAGTGAAATCTTTAAAAAGCCGACTTTATGTTCCCAAGGTCAAAGGTCCACAGAGCAGACACAAAGCACATTGCAGCAAGAAGTCATCGTGGGAGCCAGAAGAACCCCTCAAGCCATCTTGGCCTTGGCAGGAAAAGGAGATTTTGAGAAACTGAAGAAAGTCATGTCAGCTAAACATAAATATCACAACCATGGGTCAGATAAGGCAGGACACCTCACCTATTTACTACAGTAGCCTCTTTGCAACCTGTGCCTTCTCAGACGCCTCCTGTTCTGAGATGAGAGAGATAGTCGATATCTCCTACGCTAAGGCTAAGGTAGGGTAACCCTCAAGCTGACAGTAACTCACCTTGGTGCAACAGTGAATACCTCACTGGGCTTGGTAAATGTGGAAAGGTCGGGGATGGAGAGATGGCTCAGTGGCTAAGAGCTCTGACTGCTCTTCCAGAGGTCCTGAGTTCAATTCCCAGCACCCTCGTGGTGGCTCACAACCATGTATAATATGATCTAATCATACTGTATACACAATAAATAAATCTTTAAAAAACTGTGGAAAGGTCATAGCTCCTGCCCATGCTGCTCATGTGATCAAAGTATTTCAGAAAATTATCACAGGAAATTCAAATCTCAGCTCTCCAGAAATGATGTGGCATATGGTTTCACTTTTAAAGCTGTAATATCAGTTAGTTCTTTCACTTAGGACTATCTTTCACAAATTACAATGAACACAAAGTTGAGTAACTTGGAAGACAGAGATTGAGAGTCTACTAAGAAGAGAAGGTCCTTTGAAACTGAACCTGAAATAAGAAAACAAATCTGGAGCAGTGCAATTACTATTTACTGCTAAATCTTTTCTTTCATTGAAATAACCACCATAACTGGGAGGTGGTGCTGGCACTCCTTTAATCCCAGCACTTGGGAAGCAGAGGCAGGCAGATTTCTGAGTTCAAGGCCAACCTGATCTACAGAGTGAGTTCTAGGACAGCCAGAGCTATGCAGGAAAACCATGTCTTGAAGAGAGAGAGAGAGACAGAGACACAGATACAGAGACACAGAGACAGAGACAGAAAGAGAGAGACAGAGAGACAGAGACAGAGAGACAGAGACAGAGAGAGACAGAGGGACAGACACAGAGACAGACACAGAGAGAGACACAGAGAGAAAGAGAGACAGAGAGACAGAGACAGAGAGATAGAGATAGAGAGAGACAGAGAGACAGAGAGAGAGAGAGAGAGAGAGAGAGAGAGAGAGAGAGAGAGAGAGAAATCACAGTATATACCAGCAAGACTACAGAGACTGCCAATGTAGAAATCAGGACCCTGAAGCTCCGTTTCAACTTCTCAGTCAGCCCCTTCAGCTTCATCTTTCAGTGGAAGAGGAATTTCTACAGCCCATATACTTACATCCTCCAATCCCTGAATATCACAACCGCTTTGCAGACAAGAAGACATATCTACAGGAGGCCACTGTAAGAGGTATGGCAAGAGTCGCCGATGTGAAATGAGAAGTCTAGGGTTGGGTCTTCTCTCCCATATACAGACTAGGTTGTCCCTAGGTAGCCTGTATGAGATGTTTACCCAGTATACAACAAGACTTCACTAGAGCTTAGCCTGAGGACAGTTTTAGCCCAAGTAATAAATATTCTTTTTTTTTCTTTTTTAAGTTCAAAATAATTTTATTTTCATGAGAAAAGTGATTTGGTACACCCATACATTTATGCATTTCTTTTTTTATTTTTATTATTTATTAATTTATTCTTGTTACATCTCTATGGTTATCCCATCCCTTATATCCTCCCATTCTCCCTTCCCTCCCATTTTCCCCTTATTCCCCTCCCCTATGACTGTTCCTCAGAGGGATTACCTCCCCCTGTATATGCTCATAGGGTATCAAGTCTCTTCTCGGTGACCTGCTGTCCTTCCTCTGAGTGTCAATAGGTCTCCCCCTCCAGGGGACATAGTCAAATGTGAGGCACCAGAGTACTTGAGAAAGTCATATCCCACTCTCCACTCAAATGTGGAGACTGTCCTGTCCATGGGCTAGATCAGGGTAGGGGTTTAAATTTTACCGCCTGTATTGTCCTTGGCTAGTGCCTTAGTTTGAGCGGGACCCCTTGACCCAAATCTGCCTATCATAATGTTCTACTTGTAGGTTTCTAGGACCCACTGGATCCTTCTACATTGCTATTCTCCCATGGTTCTCTCATCTAGACTACTCAGCTATTAAAAACAAGGAATTCCCGAAATTTGTGGACAAATGGATTGAGCTGGAGATGATCATAATGAGTGAGTTAACCCAGAAGCAGAAAGACTCAAATGGTATATACTCACTTATATCTGCATACTAGCCCAATGGGCATGTCCCACGAAAGCCTTCCCTTATCAGGAGACTGGGACAGAGGGGAGGACATCCTATTGGGACTCTAGATGAGTAATAAATATTCTTAAGCACAAATTATACGGTCTATTTTATAGAGACTTGGATTATAAAATATACCATATCTGGAAATAGCAAAGTAAAAGTTATATCCTCTGATGATGTGTAGGACCATACGGTGGTTCATTTTTCTTGCCATCTTGATAAATTCCAGACTCAGGAGGAAGAGAGTCTCAAGGAGGTTTTGTCTATACTGGGGTGGCTTGCGAGTATGTCCAAAGAGGATTGCTTTGACTAAGGTAATGGAAGTAGGAAGAACCAGCCCACTGTGGGTAGCACCATCCTCTAGGGTGAGGATCACAAACTGTGTAAGTGCAAAGAAAATGAGATGAGCACAAGCAAACAAGCAAGTGAGTGTGCATGCACTAATTCTCTCCCTGCTCTGACCATGGATAGCATGTGACCAACCATCTCAAGCTTCTGCCACTGTGACTGCCTGCAGTGATGAGCTGTAATCCTGAGTAGTGAGCAAACATAAAGCCTTTCCCCCTCCCCGTGCCTAATTTGCTTTCACCAGAATATTTTATCCCCGCAACCAGAAAAGAAACTAAGA
Source organism: Acomys percivali (assembly GCA_907169655.1). Taxonomy (NCBI): domain Eukaryota; kingdom Metazoa; phylum Chordata; class Mammalia; order Rodentia; family Muridae; genus Acomys; species Acomys percivali. The sequence continues at coordinate 84,463,863 of OU015750.1, read as the reverse complement.
CAGGTCATGTGCCAGCAAAACGTTACCATTTTTACACCCAGCATTTTAAATCTCTGTTTACTATATGTTTTCCTAGCGCATATATAAATATGAAATTGGGATTGCTGTAACCTTTGTATTCTGCTTTGCGGTTAATTTACCAGTATGGCCTAATAATGGTTATTATGAGGCCTATAATTATTATTACGGCAGTATATTTTCTAACCTGCTAGCAATCAATCAAGACACAGACAGACACCTGTTATATTTTAAAATAGCCTTAGTTAACCTGGAGTAAGGGCAGATATTAATCCTCTAAATGGCTTCCCATAATGGGGCGGGTATGGGATACCTGCCCCAATCCTATGCCATCTGGTTCTAGTAATTTCTATCAAGCTACCTCCCATCCATAATCCCAATTACTTGCTAATGTTCTTCATCTGGGCCAAATCCTCCATCCACACCAGCCATGTGCTTCTCCTCCACCTAACCCATGATGACACAACTTCTTCTTTCCTCTTCTCCTTGGGTCTCTCTTCCTCCCAAGATTCTCTCTCTCTCCCCAAGCCCTGGAACCTTAGCCACACCTATCCCATTTACCCTGCCCAGGTGTGATGGCCTTTTATTGGTCAAACAGGTTAGGCTCTTAGGCAAGGTGCAGGCAGGGCACAGAGACCACAAGCACTAATTAGCATCAAAATACATCAGACCAACCTCCAACATATTATAAAGTCATTTATTAATGAAAATTCCAAGCTTTAATCCCCTCTTGCTGGATATTTTGGTTATTTTGGTTATGTCATATATGATATATATATCATATATATTATAATGTATGTTAAACATATAATATAACTATAAAGATATTCAATGAGTACCTTTTTATATAAATTAGTAAATTAGTAATTAGTGACATTAAAATTACAGTAAATTAGTAAACTAGTGCATAAATTAGTAAAATTTTCAAAATCTAGGAATACATTCACAGCACACTTAGGTTTTATTACAATCATTCACTATGCATCAAACACTATAGTACATTTTACCAGCACTATTAGCCCAATCTTATGGTGTATCTTTAATTTGTTCTCTCTGGATAAAAGAGCTGAGCTCTGTGCTTACGTGTGTTGCAAAGTTGATGCATAAAGAATAAGTATATTGGAAAAGCATTAAAGAGCATTATATTTAGGGCCTTTGGGAGAAGAGGGAGTATAAAAGCTGTAAAAATAAGGGTGGTTTTGTTGTTGTTATTGTTTGTTTGTTTGGGGGTGCTTTCCACCCAATTTTACTTTGTAATTTAGCCTATCTGTTCTGTATTCACATGTGCCGGAAGATGCCAGCAAAGCATGGCAGCAGGAACCAGCAAGGTGTCCTTTGTCATCTCCAGAACCAAGGATCAGATGCCACCAGAAAGGAGTTTTACTACAAAGGGCTCAGGAAAGCAAGGTGGGAAACAGCATTCAGCCAAGAGGGAAAGGGAGCCTTGGAACAAAGGCTGAAAGGAGAGACTGCAGAAGAAGGGAAAACACAAGATGAGTATCAGAGAAGGCTTCCTGGCAGGGGCAACTGTAGAATTAGACACTGGCTTCCCCAGGGAAAGGTGGGACCCTTCCTCATTCACAACACCGGGAACCAGACAAGGCAAAACAGCAGCCGCTCTGCTGCAGGAAGAAACCCAGCATTAGAAAGGATGGAGTGGATAACCCGAGAGGCCGGCCGTTCCCTCTGGACTGACTTTGATTTCGGCAATCTGATCCTTCGGGGGATGTAGGAATCCTTGTAGGAGCTGCTTTGCTTTAGCTTTTCAGGGAACTTAATTCTGCTAGAAGGTGCTACACTGACATCTCAGGAGACAAAAGCTTTCTATTTATCCCACCAGCAGATACAACAGGGACAGGGATATGCTTCCCCACTGGCTTAGCCATACGGAGCCTTGGTCCAGGCATTGAAATGGAAGGAAAGCTGCATTCTTGGGCACCTTTGTTCCCAGTTTCTCTTCATGGCTTCATAATATAAGAGGAGAACTCGAATATAAACATCTGCCCTCACACTGAATTGGTTGTTTTTGCCCAGTCCTTCCAACAAGTCTGCTACTCTGAAAGAACCAGATAGAGCATTCTAAATATCCATCTAAGAGGTATTAAATAAGGCAAACTGCTTTCTAAGGATGATATTAAGAAAAGCCTTGGTCTTGTGTGTTCTCTTTCATACATGGAAAAATATAAAGATATTTGGACAATTGGATCTAGATATGTGGACGTGCCCTTGGCTACTAAGTCATAAATGGCAGAGTTTTAATATGACTTCCCCACCACCACAGTTCCTCAGTTCCTGTCTTTAAGGGTCTTCTCACCTTTTCCTTCCAAATCCTAATGTCTTTCCTCTCTTACGTTTGCCGTTGAGTATGTTCAAAGAGGGGTCTCAGTTACAGGAAGTTAGAGTAGAGAGCTCCGCCCACCTGATGCTGAGCCCATTGGGTCAGACCCTTCAGCACTCTCATCAATCCTTCCCTGAGTGGCAGGTTTCTTATTTCCTGTACTTGAACTTTTGAGCAAAGAAAGCAGAAGTAATAGCAACGTTATCTACGTATATACCAAACAACAATATCCAAGATCCTGTCATTTGATGATCATTGCAAAGTGTGTGCAAAGATTTGGTATCTCGTTTTCTGTGTCCTTCTGCCCCAGCACAACAACCAGGAAACATATTTGGAGTTGTCAGTGTCTCTGTTAAGCCCTGTTCTCATCACATCACAATGCAGGTTTTATCATCTGCTTTTCTGGATTCAATTTTCCAAATTAGGAGACTAGAACACATGCTACACTTTTATGTTCGTTTGACCAGCTATATCTCCTTTCTGTGTAAGCCAGAGAGGCAAACCCTCAATTCAGTGTCTGGCACAAGGGATATAATCAAGTTGGTTGTGGGTCTAACTGCCAGTCTCAGAGATGTTAGCCATGAGACAATAAAATAAAATGAAATAAATTCTGCTTTAACTGACCGTCAGTTTTCTACAGTGATTGATAGTGGCCTTCCATATTCAGATGATTAATGGACTCCATTAATAATTGAATTTCCTACAAAAGATTTTTCTTACCCTGCAAAATACTTTGGGGGAAACCCATGCCTTCCTTGCTAGTGGCCCCACATGGGTTCAGATGGCACCCAGCTCATACCTGTCCACAGAGGTTGAAACTTGTTTTCCCTTTTTATGTTGAAGTTTCAAAGAAATATCTTAGTGAGAAGAGAGAAAACTGGGATTGTCAGGAAGTAGTTGTTTCCTTGGATTTCCTGCCCCTTCATTACAGACAAAAGCCTGCTATAGCATTACCGCCAACTGGCACTTGGTGTACATGAGATATCATGGTGTAGGTTAGTAAAGAGTCTTGTGAGAATCTGAGGACCTGACCCAACATCACACTCTCAGAGAAATGATCTAAAACCTACAAACAAAATAATTAAAAATAGAATAATCTGATGATGAAAAATGATAGACTTTTTACATGGTACCAGAGCTCCCCCGCCCAAACACACACAAATGGAAAGCTGCAAGACTTCCTATAACCATTTTCTGAAAATTACTTAGCTCATAGTCTATTAATAAAAAATAAAATCTGAGAGTGGGAGAGGTGATCTGCTCCAGGGTAAAACATACTAATTGGCTCTTCAGTGCCAAATGGTTATCCCTGAAAACAGATATACAAGTAACAGCATATAAACTAGCCAGGCTATGTTTAGGAATATATAGGCACATGCATGTACATGTATATATGCAATAACAATTAGTGGGGGGAAAGGCCACGGATTTGAAGGATAGCAGGGAGGGTGTATGGGTAAGTTAGGAAGGGAGGAAGGAAAGAAGAGAAGGGAGAAGTGATGTGATTATGCTATAATCTCAAAAAAAAAAAAAAAAACTTAAAAAGTAATTAAAAGCAGTTCAGTTCCAAAGCAATGGAAGAAGCAGATCCATCTCTTGACAGGGGATTGGCAACAACAACAAAAAAAAAGAATTAACATCTACAAGTTCTACAACACCTATAAAATCCAAAATGCTTCTTCTCTGCCATTTGTGTTATATTTTTCACAAAGGTCTAAAAGCACTTCTGGGTCTCTTCAGTTTTATACGAAGTTTAATTTAAGGAGTCCTTCACTTCCTTTCATACATAGCCCCACTTCCAGAGTTCAGAATGCAGCCAAGAGGCTGGACTGGCAAGTACACACAAGAAACACTGAGCCCTGCTCAGGCGCTCCAACCTGCTAAAAGAGGCTGGAAAACAAACACAGCTCTGAAACCTACTTTTCTCTTTGGATAAACTCTTGAAGCCTGATGCTTAGTTCCCTCAAGCTTCTGAAAGGCTTATCTTTCTGGGTGTCACTAGGTGTGTTTAGATAGTGGAGGCTCTAAATGACCCACACAGGCTGCTCTGCACAGAGCCTGGGTCTTCGAGGGTGTTTAACGGGTGTGAGCTTCTGTTTCCTCCTTGCTCTGAATAAAACTGAAACTCAGAGTGGTTGGGGTCTGCTTCTGTCCACATAGCCAGTCTGTGAGTAATGTAAAGCTCCAACCCAAGTCCTCCAGCCCTGATGCCAGAGTTCTCCCTACTCTGTTCAGGGTTAATGGAGCAAGGTAATTGAATTCAAAGATACAAAGAATAGATTCTTCAGTGAAAGAAATGCAGCCAAGAGAAAGATGGAGGTCCTATGTTGGTGAAGATGGACATGCAAATAGTAATTGGCTATCAAAATAATGAATAAATTCATTCACAAGTTTTCCCTTGAATCATGGGACGCAGCCTTCCCACATCCTCCAGAAACATTGCCTTAGAATATTTACTTTTAGAAAGATACATGGCAGGTAGGGATGTGGCTTAGTTGGTGGAAGGGCTGCCTAACAACATGGTGAAGCCCTGGGTTCGATTCCCTAGCACCACACAAAGCTGAATGATGGTGTGCACCTCTAATCCCAGCACCAGGGAGAGGTAGGCAAGAGGACCAGGAGCTGAAGGTGATCCTCGGCTACGTAGCGAGTTCAAAGCCACACTGGGTTACTCAAGACTCATCTCACAGTAAAACAACAACAACAACAACAACAATAATAATAATAATAATTTCTTAATACATTTAATTGTGATTTGAAATAATTCTTGTCATTTACATACACATACACACACACACACACACACACACACACACACACTGGGTTTCGAAAGCCGGTCAGTACTTCTCAGCCTTCTGCTGCCCACTCCAACTCCCTCCTAATCCCTCACATCCTGCTTTTAGTTACTGGAATCCTATATTCCACTGGCCGTGTTCTTCAGATCTCCCAGCAGGACGTCACTGCTGTGTATCAGTTACTAGGTGTGGGTTTCCTTTTGCACCAGCCTGTCTGCCTTCCCAGTGATGAAATGAAGCCTTCCCCAAGGAGAGAGCCCAACACCACAGCCTCCTGACTGGTCCGCTTCCATGGAACGCCTGTGGCAGCCTCTGCTTCCATCAACAACGGGGTTTCGTATCCATAACAGAGGCAGCATGGCCCGGCCACCTTTCATCAAGGCTGACCTGTAGCCAACACACTTTCCCAAGCCTCACCCTGGAGTCATAGCTGTTGGTTTTCAGTGGCCATGCCACCTGACCTTTGGTGTCAGCAGATACTGTGATTCTAGGTTGCCCACTCCTGCACTTAACAGAGTCTGGTGACTATGCCAATAACGCCCACTTCTTTACTGATACAACCAAGGAGCATCTATCTGCAAAGGGATCAAAGCATCTCCAACCATAGCATAGAATATCGTTTGCTGGGCATGATACGTGAATGAGGGACTAAGTTAGGACATTTTTATACAACCCTGAAGCAAGTTGTATAAACATCTACAAACTCTAAAATGCCTCTTTTCTGCCATTAGTGTTTTATTTCCCACAAAGGTTCAAAAGCACTTCTGAGTGTCTGCAGTTTTTTATGAAGTTTAATTTAGGGAGTCATTTATTCCTTAAATTAATTATTTAATTAAGCAAATGCTTTAAAGTCTGTGATGACTTTATTTTGAATTATACGACTGGTACACTGCTTATTAAAATACATGTTTTTAAAATTCTGGGGAAAGACCAGGGAATTCCACTTTTGAATTCATTTAACTGTTCCTTCCTGGGGATATATAAAGAGTAGAAGTCGGTATTATTCTTTTAAGTAGTTCCAAACGAGCAGACAATGTAGTAAATACCAGTGTCATCAAAGCAAGGAGGGGGGGTGCAAAAAGAAAACAAATGTACATCTTTACCTGTTTACCATCGTCAGGTTGAGCCAGGCTCAGTCAGTGGGTGGTTACCTGCAGTCACGATACATTCAGGAGGCTGGAGGGGCCAAAATGATCAAAAGTTCCACAGCAGCCTGAGCCATATGGGCCTATCTCAAAAATAAAAATTTTTTAAAGGTGGTGGGGGGAATGGAAGAAAGAGTAAGTGAAATTCAGGCTGTAAAAATCAGATTATCTGACCTGTTTTATTATTTTTTCAAGGTGTACAATATGTAAACTTATTACCTTACCGTAAAATACTAGAGAAAATAAGTGAAGTAGAGAATAATAAAATCACTTATGCTCACACAACTTTCACATAATACCAAGAATGCCTTAGAACAGATAGCTCCAGACTTTGCCCTGTGTGTGCATACAATTTTTTTAAACACAACTGAAATTTCTACAATAACTCTGTATACTTGGTAGAATTTAAAGCTACCTCTATAGCTTGAAATATTATCCCATTTACTTAGTAGGAGCAAAACATGCCTTTAAAATGGAGGTATTCCCCATCCCCAAACAAGTCAGTTTTATACTTCCCATAACGGAATCAGTTAGAACTATATGCATCCTGGAGGAGCGTATTGAGAGGCACTCACCTCACCTACAAGGTATTCTCATCTGAAATGTTCAATGTACATCAAATCATAAAGAAACATGAACCCTGAATGGGAATGTTTGGCTTGTTTATGAAGTAGTACTCAAGGCTCATGTGTTGACGCTTGGTCCAACAGCTGGCTGGTCCAGTCAGTCACTGAGACTGGGACTGGGGGTGGGGGAGGGGATCCTGACTGAACCAATGTGTTAATTCCTTGATGAGTTTGTCATTGGATGGTACTACTTGTAAGTGGTAGAAACATTAAAGGTAAATTCTAGTTGGAAGCTGTATCTTGTCTGTAACTCTGGCCCCTTTTGTTTCTCTCTATTCCCTGGCTGTCCTAAGGCCAGCATCTCTGTTCTCTACCAAGCTCTACTGCCACGATATTCTGGGTGGGGCCTCTCATGGACCCTGAAACCATGAGCCAAGTAAATCTTACTTCCGTAAGCTGCTTTTCTCAAGGATTTTGTCGCAATGAAAACCAAACACAATAAGGCACTCTGCAGGATGTCTGCTTGGGATTTCCCATGAGAGACTCCTGACAACTGGTGATGTTTCAGTGCCGCAAATAAAGATCACTGGAACTTGGACCAGAAAAGAAGAAAATGATAGGAAAATAATATAGAACAAGATTAAAGTACTTACAAATCATGTTATTAAATTCATATTTTCGGGGATCCAAGATGGCGGCGAGCAGTGTGGACCGTGTTTAGAAGCTCTGGTAAACAATTCAGGGAATTGCACAGAATTCTGAACAAGGAACACCAAGGCCCCAACTCCACTGCAGCAGGAGTGCTCCATGGTTCGAAGGGACCAGGGTGCAGAGGACCTGCATGCCCCTGCACACGGGAGGAGCATGGATTTTCTCGGACCAGAGCAGCAGCAACGGCAGCAGCAGCAGCAGCAACAGCGGCAACGGCAGTAGTGGCGGCAGAGGCTGCAACAGCGGCTGAGGCTGAGGTTTGCAGCTCGGAACCCTCTGGCAGAGGTGATTAGTGTGGTGGTCAGTGGGAGTTTCTGTGGGAGAGGAGACTCTGGGCAGGATTTGGGCTGCGCTGCACGATTTGGGCTCCATGACCTAAGCTCAACTTGGCTCACAGCTTGTGACCTGAGACCCAAACAGGACTTGGTGCGCAGTTCGGCCGCTATGATCCAAGCTCAGCGCTCAGCTTGGCTCACGGCTTGTGACCTGAGACCCAAACAGGACTTGGTGCGCAGTTCGGCCGCTATGATCCAAGCTCAGCTCAGGGCGCACTTTCGCCGCGGAGATGGTAGCTGAGTTCAGTGAGCAGTTCCGCCAGAGATGCTAGCTCAGCCCAGTACAAAGTTCTGCTAGAGACACTAGCTTAGCTCAGCACACAGTTCCACCAGAGATGCTAGCTAACCTCAGTGTGCAGTTCTGCCGAAGACGCTAGCTCAGCTCAGCTCAGCGTGCAGTTCCAGGGGAGACGCTAGCTCAGACCAGTGCACAGTTCCACGGGACACGCAGACGGAGCTCAGCACGCAGTTTCTGCCCAGAGTCCCTAGCTGGACTTGGCAGGCAGTTTGGTCCCAGAGACTGTAGCTGAATTTTGTGCACAATCGCGGCACTGAGACTCTGGCTGGACACTATGCATAGTTTAGGCCCAGAGCCCCTGGCTGAGCTCGATGCGCAATTCCGCCCTGAGACTCTGGAGAGCTAGGCTTGTGGTTTGGGACCAGAGTCCCTAACTGCGCTTGGCGGGTAGATTGGGTCCAGAGACTCTAGCTGAGCTTTTGGCACAGTCCCAGCTCAGAGACTCTGGTTGGAACCTGTGTGCAGTTTGGGACCAGAATTCCTGGCTGAGCTTGGCGGGAGGTTCAGGTCCTGTGACTATAACTGACCACGGCATGCATTTAGGACACAAAGACCCTAGATGAGCTTGGCACGCAGTCCCTGGCTGGAATCTGAGTGCATTTTGGACCCAGAGTCCCTAGCTGAGCTCGGCAGAAGGTTCGGGCCATGAGAATCTAGCGGAGTTTGGCGCTTGGTTTGGGCCCAGTATCCCTTGCTGGTCTTGGCAGGGGAGCCAGAAGGCTGTGAACACTTTGACCTGGCCCAACGCACATTCAGAGACCCAGAACGATTGCAAAACCCACAGTACAGGGGAGCTGAGGCTCACTGGCTGTGAGAGTCCAAAACAACAGGGTTAGCTCCATGCCTTCCACACCACAGAAGCATCATAGCTTCCGGCCTAGGGGATCATGAGAAAACAGGTGAATCTATCATCAGACTCTCCCCACCCAACTCTAGAAGCTACCCAACAAAAACATAGATGGCAAGATGTCTAAAGGACAGCGTAAAAGCATATGCAAAATGCCCCGAAACAGTATGGCATCTCCAGATCTCAGCTAGCCCAAAGAAAACAACACAGAGAATTCAAATACAATGGAAATACAAGAAAATGACCTCAAATCCATAGTAATGAGGATGATAATGGAGGAAACAAAATTCATAATCAAATGCAGGAAGACTCAGCCAAACAGGTGAGAGACATAAAAGAAGCCCATAGAGCAGAATTAGAAATTTTTTCAGGAAAAAACAAACAACCATATGAAAGAAATCAATAAAACTGTTCAAGCTCTGAAGGTCTATAAAGAGGCAATGGAAGAAACTCAGGAATATACAAACAGTCAGACAAAGAAATAAAAAAATCAGTTCAAGATCTGAAGATGAAAATGGATTCAATGATAAACACAAAGAAAAACGAGAACGTGAGACCTCAGAGAAGAAGGCGAGCAAAACAGAGGCGAGCTTTTCTAACAGAATCCAAAAGATGGAGGAACGAATCTCAGGTCTAGAAGATACAATCACAAATCTTGAAGCAACCATTAAAGAAAATGCTAAATCTGGAAAAATACTGACACAAAACATCCAAGAAATCAAGGACACCATGAAAAGAAGAAATCTGAGGATAATAGGCATTGAACAAAGAGAAGATATCAGACTCCAAGGCCCAGAAAATATTCTCAACAAAATCATAGAAGAAAACTTTCCCAATCTAAAGAAAAAGATACCTATAAACATACAAGAGGCCTAAAGAACACCAAATAGAATAGACCAGAAAAGAAAAACTGCCTGTCATATAATAATCAAAACACAAAACATACACAACAAAGAAAAAATATTAAAAGCTGCAAGGGAAAAGGGCCAAATAACATTCAATGGCAAACCTATCAGAATTACATCCAACTTCTCAGCAGAGACCATAAAAGCCAGAAGGGCCTGGACAGAGATCCTGCGAACCCTAAGAGACCACAGATGCCAGGCCAGACTACTTTACCCAGCAAAACTATCAATAACTGTTGACAGAGAAAACAAAATATTCCATGACAAAAACAAACTCAAAACAGTACCTATCCACAAATCCAGCTTTACAGAAGGTACTAGAAGGAAAACTCCATCCCAAAGGGACAAGCTATAACCAAAACTACACAGGAAATAGATAACTATACCATGGCAAAAACACAACTACACAAATGCTCGACTGAAACCAACATCAAAATTAAAACTCTTAACAGTCGCTGGTCATTAATATCTCTCAACATCAATTGTCTCAATTCTCCAATAAAAAGACACAGACTAACTGAATGGATGCATAAACAAGATCCAACATTCTTCTGCATCCAAGAAACACATCTCACCCATAAAGATAGACATTATCTCAGGGTAAAAGGTTGGAAAAATATTCCAAGAAAATGGTCACAAGAAGCAAGCAGGCATAGCCATTTTAGTATCTAACAAAATAGACTTTCAACCAAAATTAATCAAAGGGGATGCAGAAGGACACTTCATACTCATCAAAGATAAAGTCAACCAAGACAACATCACATTTATGAACATCTATGCTCCCAATACAAGGGCACCCACATTTGTAAAAGATCTGAAAATGAAGCTTAAACCACACATGGATCCCTACACAATAATAGTGGGAGACTTCAACACCCCACTCTCACTGAAGGATAAGTCATTGAAAGAGAAACTAAGTCGAGAAATAACATCATTAACCAATACCGTGAATCAAAAGGATCTAACAGATATCTATAGAATCTTTCACCCAAACAAGAAGGAATATACCTTCTTCTCTGCACCCCATGGAACCTTCTCCAAAATTGATCACATCGTAGGGCACAAAGCAAGCCTCAACAGATACAAGAGGATTGAAATAATACCTTGTATCCTATCAGATCACCATGGTCTTAGGCTGCACTTCAACAACAACAGAAATAACAAAAAGCCTGCACATACGTGAAAACTAAACAACTCTCTGCTAAATGACACCTGGGTCAGGGAAGAAATAAAGAAAGAAATCAAGGAGTTCCTGAAATTCAATGAAAATGAAGGGAAAACATACCCAAATTTGTGAGATACATTGAAAGCAGTGCTAAGAGGAAAACAGATAGCACTAAGTGCCTTTAAAAAGAAATTGAAAACATCGCACATAAGCATCTTAATGACACAACTGGAAGCCCTAGGAAAAAAAAAGAAGCAGAAACACACAAGAGGAGTACACCTCTGGATGTGTACTGGATGTGTACTGAGTACACTGGATGTGTACTCAGGGCTGAAATTAACAAATTAGAAACTAAGAAAACAGTGCAAAGAATCAACAAAACCAAGACCTGTTTTGTTTTTTTTTTGGGAAAATCAACAAGATAGACAAACCACCGTTGACCAAACTAAAAGTCAGAGAGACAGTATCCAAATCAACAAAATCAGAAATGAAAAGGGAGACATAACAACAGACGCTGAAGAAATACAAAGAATCATAAGATCCTATTTTGAAGGCATATATGCGACAAAATTTGAAAATCTAAGGGAAATGGACGATTTTCTTGATCAATTCCACTTGCTAAAATTGAGTGAAGAACAGATAAACAAGCTAAATAGTCCCATTTCCCCTACAGAAATAGAAGCAATCATTGATAGTCTCCCAACCAAAAAAAAAGTTCAGGGCCAGGTGGTTTCAGTGCAGAATTCTACCAGACCTTCAAGGGGGCACTAATACCGATACTCTTCAAGCTACTCCAAAAGATATAAATGGATGGAACATTAGCAAATTCATTCTATGAGGCCATAGTCACATTGATACCTAAACCTCACAAAGAGCCAACAAAGAAAGAGAATTTCAGGCCAATTTCTCTTATGAACATTGATGCAAAAATACTCAATAAAATACTTGCAAAATCAATACAAGAACACATCAAAGATATCATTCATCATGACCAGGTAGGCTTTATTCCAGGCATGCAGGGATGGTTTAATATACGAAAATCCATCAATGTAATCCACCATATAAACAAACTGAAAATAAAAAAACCACATGATCATCTCCTTAGATGCAGAGAAAGCATTTGATAAAATCTAACACCCATTCATGTTTAAAGTTTTGGAGAGATCAGGGATACAAGTCACATACCTCAACATAATAAAGGTTATATACAGCAAGCCAATAGCCAAAATCAAATTAAATGGTGAGATACTCAAGGAAATTCCTCTAAAATCGGGAACAAGGCAAGGCTGCCCACTCTCTCCATATCTCTTCAATATAGTACTGGAAGTTCTAGCCAGAGCAATAAGACAACAAAAGGAGATCAAGGGTATCCAAATGGGAAAGGAGGAAGTCAAATTATACCTATTTGCAGATGATATGATAATGTACATAAGTGACCCTCAAAATTCCAACAGAGAACACATACAGCTGATAAACACCTTCAGCAAATTGGCTGGATACAAAATTAACTCAAAAAATTCTGTAGCCTTCCTATACACAAATGATAATCATGCAGAGGAAGAAATCAGGAAAACCACACCCTTCACATTAGCCACAATCAATATAAAATATTTAGGAGTTACTCTAACCAAGCGAGTGAAGGACTTGTTTGAAAAAAATTTCAAAACTCTTAAGAAAGAGATTGAAGAAGACATGAGAAGATGGAATGATCTTCCTTGCTCATGGATCAGGAGAATTAACATAGTAAAAATGGCCATCTTACCAAAAGCAATCTACATATTCAATGTAATTCCTATCAAAATACCTACACAATTTTTTAAAGACATTGAAAGTTCAATTCTGAAGTTCATATAGAAAAACAAAAAACCCAGAATAGCTAAAACAATCTTGTACAATAAAAGATCCTCCAGAAGAATCGCCATACCTGATCTCAAGCTGTACTATAAAGCAACAGTAATTAAAACAGCATGGTACTGGCACAGCAACAGGCTGGTTGATCAGTGGAATCCAACTGAAGAGCCAGATATGAATCCACACACATATGGTCACTTGATTTTTTACAAAGAATCCAAATCCATTCAATGGAAATAGGATAGCATCTTCAACAAATGGTGCTGGCCTAACTGGATGTCTATGGGTAAAAAAAAAATGCAACTGGATCCATATTTGTCACCTTGCACGAAACTTAAATCCAAGTGGATCAAAGACCTCAACATAAAACCAGAGACACTAAGTCACTTAGAAGAAAAAGTAGGGAAGAACCTGGAACACATTGGCACAGGAGACAACTTCCTGAACAGAATACCAACAGCCCAGGCCTTAATGTCAACAATTAATAAATGGGACCTCATGAGGCTGAGAGGCTTCTGTAAGGCAGGAGACACTGTCAAGAGAACAAAGCAACAGCCTACAGACTGGGAAGATATCTTCACCAACCCTACATCTGACAAAGGTCTAATATCCAAAATAAATAAAGAACTCAAGAAATTAAACACCACCAAGCCAAATAACCCAATTGAGAAATGAGGCTTGGAACTAAACAGAGAATTCTCATCAGAGGAATATCAAATGGCTGAGAAACACTTAAAGAAATGCTCAACCTCCTTAGTCATCAGGGAAATGCAAATCAAAACAACTCTGAGATTCCATCTTACACCCATCAGAATGGCTAAGATCAAAAATTCAAGTGATACCACATGCTGGCAAGGATGTGGAGAGAGAGGAACACTCCTTCATTGCTGGTGGGAATGCAAACTAGTACAGCCACTTTGGAAATCTGTCTGGTGCTATCTCAGAAAACTGGGAATAGGGCTTCTGCAAAACCCAGCTATTCCACTCCTTGGGATATACCCAGAAGATGCTCCAGCACACAACAAGAAAATTTGCTCAACCATGTTCATAGCCGCCTTATTCATAATACCCAGAACATGGAAACAGCCTAAGTGTCCCTCAGTAGAAGAATGGATAAAGAAACTGTGATACATTTACACTATGGAATACTACTTAGCTATTAAAAACAAGCAATTCCCAAAATTTTTGGACAAATGGATTGAACTAGAAATGATCATAATGAGTGAGTTAACCCAGAAGCAGAAAGAGTCAAATGGTATATACTCACTTTTATCTGCATACTAGCCCAAGGGGCATGTCCCATGAAAGTGTTCACTAACCAGGAAAGTGGGACAGAGTGGAGGACATCCTATTGGAACTCTAGATGAGAGAAGCATGGGAGAATAGCAAAGTTGAAAGATCCAGAGGATCCTAGAAACCTACAATTAGAACATTATAGGCACATTTGGGCCCAAGGGTCCCGCTCAAACTATGGCACCAGCCAAGGACAATGCAGGCCGTAAACTTCAAACTCCTACCCAGATGTAGCCAATGGAAAGGACATTCTCCACAGTTGAGTGGAGAGTGGGATATGACTTTCTCACATACTCTGGTGCCTCATATTTGACCTTGTCCCCTGAATGGGGAGACCTGGGGGCACTCACAGGAAGGATAGCAGGCTACCAAGAAGAGACTTGATACCCTAGGAGCATATACAGGGGGAAGAGGTCCCCCTCAGGAACAGTCATATGGGAGGGGAGTAAGGGGGAAATGGGAGGGAGTGAGGAATGGGAGGATACAAAGGAGGGGATAACCATTGAGATGTAATATGAATAAATTAATAAAACTAAATTCATATTTTCCTAAGGTGTTTATGGGATTGTGAAAAACAATTGCTCTTGGAAGAGGAAATCACACACACACACACACACACACACACACACACACTTACACAGATTCACACTCATACACATTCTTATTCACACATGCACACATACACATATATAAACATACATACACACAGAGAAACAGGTCATCAACAGATATTTTTGCACTCTTCTTTCAACTTTCTGTGAGTTTGAATGTTTCCAAGCCATACATATAATTGAATACTTGTGATACACAGAAGCACACATTTCCATTCCACCTTAATATTGAAATATGACTCTATCATATGTTTGTTCTATAATCTATTTAACAAACTCCTGGTTTTCAATGTTCTGTTTGTTCCTGTCTTTAACTATATGAACAAATTAGAAAACAATTCTTGTAATAGCCATTCACTTATATGCTTAACTATTTGGGTAAATTCCAGGTAATAATTGTCCAGTTAGGAATGGGTGGCTTTTTTCTTAAGATTTGTAGCATTACTGCATGAAAATGATTGTCTGATCCATTCTTGAATATTTCCTGTGATCCTTAAGACTTAAGACATAACAATTCTCATTACAAGGATTGCAATTGTCAAGTGATAAGATTCCTAGTGTTGGTATTTCATTTCAACAGATTTTTAATTAAAATCAATATTTTTAGTTCTTAGCAATAGCCTATAAAACTATTTGCATCTTCAACCCTACTGAAAACAGTATGTTGACTAGTTTTTCTCAACTTGATACAATGAGAGTCACTTAAGAAGAGGAAACAATAGTTAAGAAAATGCCATATTAGACTGGCAAACCTGTGGGGCATTTGCTTGATTGGTGATTACTATGGAATGGGCCACCTCACTGTGGGTAATTCCATCTCTGGGAAGGTGGTATAAGAAAGAAGCTGAGCAAGCCAGGGGGTAGGCCAGGAAGTAGTGTTTCTCTACAGCCTCTCCAACAGTTTCTGCCTCTGGGTTCTTGCCTTGAGTTCCTGCCCTGACTCCTAACTGATGGACTACAAGTTGTAAGATGAAATAAACCCATTCTTCTCAAGTTACTTTTGATCAATAACAGCAATAGAAATCCCAACTAAGACAAAAGGCTTTCCTTGTGACCTTAACTATACAGGAATGTGTCGGTCACTGTTTCTCGTCTTGTCCTTCTACTGTAATAACGTCCACTTTCCTAACTGGCATCATCACATCTGGGCCACATCCCAACAGATGTGGCACTGCCTTAATCATGCCAGAAAACAGACACACCAGACAAGAGCTGCATCCCCTGGTGCTTTGTGAGACAACTACTTGAGGATATGGACTCTTACTTCTGCCATAGAGATACCACAGCCTGATTAATGTCTCAAAAACATCCACCAACAGTCAGTGTATGAAACTTACATCATTGAAATAACAGCTACACACAGCTGAAGCCAAACCTTTCGTCTCAAGTCTTGGGCTATTTAACAAGCTATGCTCGCAATTTTTTAACACAGTCAGATACACCAAGCAGTTGCTTTTATGCTCCCTCTTCCTCTCTCCCTCTCTCCCTTTCTTTCCTACCCAGTCCATATACTCACGTGGAGAGAATATTTTCCAGTACCTCACCACCTCCACTCTGGCTGAGTGACCAAAAAGGAAAGAAAAGTTAAGAAAAATAGACATAGCTCTTTTGTGTAGTTTATTTTTTGCCACCAAAAGTGAAATAGTTGACCCAAGAAGCCAAGCAAGTTTTGTTTGAGTTGGACCCAATAATCAAGAAAGCTTCCAATAGCTGTAACAAAAGTTACCACTTATAGAAGCATTACGGTGTAAGCTCATGTGTGCTTAATGTTTTGCACAAGTGGCAGGATCAACATTTTCTGTTACTGCATCTAGTGTGGTAGGCAAGCCCACATTGTGTTAACTACTAACAGAATATGTCCAAAGAAAATAGACAATACTTTCTGTGGAAACCTATAATATCCTTCCAAGAGAACTTATTTTTTGTAGGCACTCATGGGAACTGAAAATTCCAATCCCTCTTTTCAGTAGTTTCTGCCATTCCTTGTGCACTGAATACACACTGGCCTTGGTTCCTTCACTGACTTAGGAAGAACAACACACTGCCTGTCAGATACAGAGCCCAGGTGTGATGCAGCCTGCAGAGGAGACATAGGAGATGCCGATCTGGATGAGGCATAGAAGTGGGCTGGACCACCAATTTAAGGCAAATCTTGATAACATGTCAGACTCGCAGATTCTACATTTAGGCTCTAGACATGTCCTAAGCCCACTCAGCTTCTATGTGGACTAGGTGAAGAACTCTGCAACTTACAGAAGTCTTACTGTGTTTATTGTTTTGGCATGCTTTACTCCGAGAAAAAAAATATTTAATACAATGAGATGGTCTTGTGGTTTATATTTAAGAAAACGTCAGCTGATATAACAGCCAAGAAAAGTCTCTCTCTAAGATTATCATGAAGTTATACGAAGTGGGAAATTTTAATGCCAAAGGGAGTTGTTTGAACATTTTCCAGGAAAGGAATAAATATTTTAAATAGGGAAGCCCCTGCAGTATTTACTTTTCACAATAAAAAAGCTATTCATATATTTATTTCAAATAATCTCATGGGCACATTTATCGTGCCCATTAGGTCAGTGTTCAGTGGGAGACCATGGGCTATTCTCTTCACCCTGGGGAGTTGTATCCCATGGCCAGGGCTGAAGTCTGGAGTGAGGACACAGAGAGAACAGCCACGGTTGCTCCACTAAAAGGCTATCTGACTTGAGATCGTGACTTCACTTCCCTGAGCCTTTTGCTTTTTCTGTCCAACAGTGATTGTAAAAAAAAAATTTCTTTGTGCACAGATAATTGTTTGTTTCTTTTAGTAAGAATTGACATGCTCAAGCAATCTGAAAGCACCTACCCCCCCAAAAGTAGGGCCTCTAGAAATCCCAGAGAAAATAATCCAGAGTCTTCTTCAAAATATTATAAGTCAGTGCTACTCTGCAAAATCCAGTTTTTTTGTGTGTGCTTCCTCCTCCTCCTCCTCCTCCTCTTCTTCTTCTTTAGTCTTTTGATTTTTTAACCTCTCAAAGGTATTGCAAGTATACTTCCCAACACACCTAATACACAGAACTCTCAAGAGTCCATTTCCTGGGAACTGAAATCACGACACCTCTGTTCTCTAAAAGTGGAGGAAATGCTCAAGGCATAGAGATTAGTAATGTTAAGTGTATCATTCAAAAGTCATCATAACCAGTATGGACAACACACAGCATCAGCGACCTTGTTTCCAGCTTCCTTAGGACCTTTGACTGAAACCTCATAAGAAAAACTTAAGCAAGATGATGTAATGATGTCTAAGACAGTTGGGTGGCCCTCACTCCCAGAAACAATTTTGAGTGTTTTTTTTCTTTTCTTTACACTTCCTTTTATTCCCCCTCGGGTTGTTTATTTTTATTTTACCTTCCATCAAGCTGGCCCAACATGGAATGGAATCATAATGTATGCTCAACTATAATTGTAGACTGTGTACCTGCCTCAGACAATGGATATGTGCTGCCTTTATTTCTCATTCAAGTACAGTAGGACACAGTCAAGCCTATTTGCAAAATTGCCTCTATCACTGACTAAAGATTAGAATGGAGATTGCATAAAACAGAAGGAGAGAGCTTTGAATCTGACTTGAGAGCTGAGCAAGGAACAAGTGGGTCTGATAGTGAGTATGAATTCCTTTGTCAAAAGCAATGTCAACTCCCAAGTGCTATGTAGAACCCTTTATCCTAAACAGGGCTGTCCTTAGTGTGTGGTATTGTCTCCTGTTTCACTGCTGGTTCCTGTTTATTGTTTCTAGCATCTGGTCCTGCTGATTTCCAAGGAAACTGTGGCTATGTCTTACTGTTGTGCTGATAGCACCTTTGACACCATAACTATGTTCCTGAGGTTCCAAGTCTCAACTAAAGTGTAGTCAATAGTGTTATCTAGACCCTGCTACCACAGTTGCTGAGTGTTGTAGCCCAACACTGGCTGTCCAGGTAAAGATGAAGGTCAGCAGCATAAAGGGGTGGCCCTGATATCATAGATATCATGTGTTACAGGCTAAGTTTGTAAACTCTGGGTTAGCAGTAGTTTTATCTCATTTTTAGAAAAGTTTAGCGAACATAAAAATTTTATGAGTCTCACTACGGTGTGATCCCCTTTCCTGAAGTGCCTTTATGGACTCATATTTTTCTATTCTTGCCACACAAACTGGAGTTATCATGCTGAATTCACTTCATGGTTGAATCCTTACAAAAATCACTTTGAATGGTGCTGGGATAGTAATTAATGTCTTATTGTATACATTCCTTCACATATTACACAAAGAAACCCAAGTGTTCCTAGATTCTTTGTGTTTTATATCCAGATCTGAGCTTCTCTTCCCTTTCCTTATGTTTCTTAGATGATTGTGATTGTTTTCTTTTTATTATGTCAAGCCAGTATTAAAAGAACCCTAACTGGGGCTGGAGAAATGGCTCAGCAATTAAGAGCACTGGCTGCTCCTCCAGGGGACTCGAGTTCAATTCCCAGCACCCACATGGCAGCTCACAACTGTCTGTAATCCAGCTCCAAGGTGATTTGTCACCCTCACACACAGACAGGCATGCAGTCAAAACACCAACACACATAAAATAGAAATCAATAAATTATTTTTAAAAAGAACCCTAATGGTATGTGAGTGAGTTAAGCACTGATTTTATTTTGGACACACATTATATATCTCTTCAATTACACTGAATATTTTCTACCTCCTTATTTCCCTTATTATATCATTTTCCAATCCCACATGAATATTGAATCAAGCAACAAAAAGGCATTTGCCTAAGTATAATTGGAAGAAAATCAAAGAACGATCCTTACCACCTGCTAAAGTCCTCCATGATCAAGTGCCAATGCCAAAATATGATGAATTACTGAATTTGCATCAGGAAACCTGGCTATGCTGCACTTAGGACAAACCTAATTGCAACAAGGTGCTCCTGCACATTTTGTTCCTATTTGACTTCTAGTCTGAGCACAAATGATCTTGCGATGCTTTCCTGATTCTTCTCCAAATCCTCCCAAGGTAATTCACCACGCAAGGTGAAAGTTAAAGAAATAGCATACAGTCCTGACTCTGATTAATCTTAAATTATTGCATTGACAAATTTTACATTTTAAATTTCTGCTAATCGCTTCTTATGTTACAGTAATAGTTTTAAATAACCAACATTTTATGGTTGAGTAGATTTTATGCCCATAGTTATTTTTAACTAGAAAGAAACTGGAAAAAAATCAAATAATTTTTGTCTTCCCAAATATTCTATGATAGTAATTTTTCAATTCTAAAAATACATTTCACAATTATAGTAAGATATTCACTTCTATTAAAGCATTATTATTTAAAAACTTGTAAATAAGCTGGGTGTGGTGTCACATGCCAGTATCCCAGCACTCAGGGAGACAGGAGCAGGTGGATACCTGTGAGTTCGAGGTCAGCCTGGTCTACAAAGTGAGTCCAGGACAGCCAGGACTACACAGAGTAACCCTGTCTAGAAAAACCAAAAAACAACAAAAACTTTGTGAATAAAGAGTTATCAGACACTTAACTAATAGTGAAAGAGTAAGTTATTCTTCAAAACTGAATTAGGTCATTCTCAGGGCACTCTGGGAATGTTTCACAAATTCTTAAAATTGACATAATAACTTATATCTAATAGTCTTTCTTTCTGTTTGTGTTTAATATACTTCTCTGGAAGCAGAGGCATTAAAAAAAAAAAGCAGATCCACAAAGTGTGAAATACCTCAACAAGCCAGCATTCTGTGCATGCTGAAAACAACAGCTCCAAAGGAAGTAGAAACAGAGGACCCTGGAACTTGCTGACTTCAAACCTAGCTGATAAAAAATATAGCCCCTGAATTCAGGGAGAGACTCTACCTCAAAGGAATAGGTGGAGAGTGACAAAGGAGGACACCCAGTGCTCTAATCTAGTCTCACTGTAGTTACAAGCAAATGCATTCATACACATATGAACATACATCACATAGAGAGATATATACACATACACATAAACACATTAAGTAATAGATCTGCAAGACAGCTCAGCAGTTAAGAGCACTTGATGCTCTTTCAGAGAAGCAGAATTTAGTTCCCAGCAGCACCCACATCAGTGCTCCAGCTGCAAGCTATTTGACCCCATTCTTTGGCCTCCATAGGTACACACACCACACCACATACACACACACATGTAATAAAATAAATTATTAAAAAATACATGTATACCATGGAATCCAAGATGGCACCGAGCAGTGTGGACCATGCTTAGAAGCTCCAGTAAACGATTTAGGGAATTGCACAGAATTCTGAACTAGGAACACCGAGGTCCCCACACCACTGCAGCAGGAGTGCCCCACGGTCCGAAGGGACCAGGGTGCAGAGGACCTGCATGCCCCTGCACATTGGAGGAGTGCGGATTTTCTTGGACTGGAGCGGCAGTAGCAGCAGTGGTGGCTGGGGTTTGCATCTGGGAGCCCTCCAGCGGAGGCAATTGGTGTGGTGGCCGGTGGGAGTTGCTGTGGGAGAGGGGACTCTGGGCAGGATTTGGGCCATGCTGTGTGGTTCAGGCCCCATGACCCAAGCTCAACTTGGCACGAGGCTCGTGCCCTGAGACCCAAACTGGACTCGGCGCACAGTTCGGCCCCTGAGACCGAAGCTCAGCTCAACGCCAAGTTCCGCCCCTGAGACTCTGGCTGAGCTCAGAGCACGGTTTCAGCCCAGAGTCCCTAGCTGGACTTGGCGGGCAGGTTGGATCCAGATAATCTAGCTGAGCTTTGCGCACAGTCCTGGTCCTGGGATTCTGGCTGAGTTCAGCATGCAGATTGGGTCCAGCCTCCCTAGCTGAATTCAGTGTGCAATGTGGGCCCAGAGTCCCTGGCTGAGCTTGGTGTGCAGGTTGGGGCCACAGACTCTAGCTGAGCTTTGTGCACAGTCCTGGCCCTGAGACTCTGCCTGGATTCAGTGCACAGTTTGGGCCCAGAGTCCCTGGCTGAATTTAGTGTACGGTTTGGGCCCAGAGTCCCTAGCTAAGCTCGGTGGGCAGTTCGGGCCCTGAGACTCTAGCTGAGCTTGGCGTGCACTTTGGGTGCAGAGACCCTAGCTGAGCTTGGCGCACAGTCCTGGCCCTGAAACTCTGGCTGGACTCTGAGTGCAGTTTGGGCTCAGAGTCTCTACCTGAGCATGATGGGTGGATTGGGCCCAGAGTCCCTAGCTGAGCTTGGTGTGCAGAATGGGTCCAGAGTCCCTAGCTGAGCTTGATGTGCAGAGTGGGCCCAGAGTCCCTACCTGAAATAGGCAGGCAGTTTGGGCCCAGAGAATCTAGCTGAGTTCGATGCGTGGTTTGAGCCCAGAGTCCCTGGCTGGACTTGGCAGGCAGTCCCAGCCCTGAGACTCTGGCTGGACTCCGTGGGAAGTTTGGGCCCTGAGACTCTATCTGAACTGGATGAGCTCAGTGTGCAGTTTGGGCCCAAGACCCTGGTTGGACTCAGTGCCAACAGGACTAAGTGCATGGATTATGCTCTGAGACCCATTTGGTTCCAGAGACGCAAACTGGACTCAGTGTGTGTGTGGTTTGGGCCCCGTGACACTAACCTGAACTCTGCAAGCAATCTGGGTCCTGAAACGCTACCAGGAACCACAGACCAGCAGAGCACCAAAGCTCTGGGACTAAGGAAATCTCAGGGAGACAGTGAGTAGAGTGGCCAGTAGACCACCTCCGCCCAACTTGCCTCAGTCCCTTAGAGCTCCGGTGCTACAAGGGGACCCAGAAGGCTGTGGACACTTTGGCCTGACCCAACGCACATTCAGAGACCCAGCACGATTACAGAACCCACAGTACAGGGGATCTGAGGATCACTGGCTGTGAGAGACTGAAACCACAGGGCTAGCCTCCTGCCATCCAGACCAGTGAAACATTAGAGCTTCTGGCCTAGGGATATGGTGAAAAAAACAGGTGAATCTATCCTCATACTCCCTTCACCCAACTCCAGAAGCTACCTGACAAAACTAGGGATGGCAAGATGACTAAAGGACAGCATAAAATCATACACACAAAAAAAACCCAAAACAATATGGCGTCTCCAGATCCCAGCTAGCCCAAATAAAACAACACAGAGAACTCAAACACAATGGAAATACAAGAAAATGACCTCAAATCCTTAGTAATGAGGATGATAATGGAAGAAAAAAATAAAATTCATAATCAAATGCAGGAAGACACAGCCAAACAGGTGGAAGACATAAAACGGGCCTATAGAGAGGCACTGGAAAATTTTCAGGATAACACAAACAACTAGATGAATGAAATAAATAAAACAGTTCAAACTCTGAAGGCCTATAAAGAGGCAATGGAAGAAACTCAGGAATATACAATCAGATGAAAGAAATCAATAAAGCAGTTCAAGATCTGAAGATGAAAATGGATTCAATGATAAACACACAGACAGAAGAAAAACACGAATGTGAGAGGTCAGAGAAGAAGGTGAGCAACACAGAGGCAAGCTTTTCTAACAGAATCCAAGAGATGGAGGACCGAATCTCAGGTCTAGATGATACAATCATAGGTCTTGAAGCAACCATTAAAGAAAATGCTAAATCTGGAAAAATACTGACACAAAACATCCAAGAAATCAAGGACACCATGAAAAGAAGAAATCTGAGGATAATAGGCATTGAAAAAAGAGAAGATATCAGACTCCAAGGCCCAGAAACTATTCTCAACAAAATCATAGAAGAAAACTTTCCCAATCTAAAGAAAGAGATGCATATAAACATACAAGAGGCCTACAAAACACCAAATAGAAAAGAAAAACTGCGTGTCACATAATAACCAAACATAAAACATACACAACAAAGAAAAAATATTAAAAGCTGCAAGGGAAAAGGGCCAAATAACATTTAATGGCAAATCTATCAGAATTATACCCGACTTCTCTGCAGAGACGATAAAAGCCAGAAGGGTCTGGACAGGTGTTAGGCGCGGATCACACCCAGAGGTCGTGCCGATCCTACTTCAGCTCCTGCGCATGCGCGGTTAAGGGCTCGACAACAATGTTTCTCTTTCCTCTCCCCTACGGGGATATGCTAATGAGGCATTGGCCGGAGGCTCAATTCCCCCTCCCGCACGGGGGAATGCTAATGAGGAATGGGCCGGTTCGCCAATCAGTCAGAGACACGCCACGCTAGGGCCTGCATATAAGCAGCGCGCTCCGAGGGCTGGGGTCTTTCGCTTCAGCTTCAAAGGACGCTCCCAATAAAGTGTGATCGAGAAGGATCCTGGTGTCGGCGTCTTTCCTGCTGGCGGGGAGGTCGCGACGGACAGGGACCCTGCAAACCTTAAGAGACCACATATGCCAGGCCAGACTACTTTACCCAGCAAAACTATCAATAACCATTGACAGAGAAAACAAAATATTCCATGACATAAACAAATTCAAAATTTACCTATCCACAAATCCAGCTTTACAGAAGGTACTAGAAGGAAAACTCCACCCTAAAGGGACAAGCTACAACCAAAACTACACAGGAAATAGATAACTGCACCATGGCAAAAACACAACCATGCAAATGCTCGACTGAAACAGACATCAAAATTAAGACTCTTAACAATCACTGGTCATTAATATCTCTCAACATCAATGGTCTCAATTCTCCAATAAAAAGACACAGACTAATTGAATGGATGTATAAACAAGATCCAACATTCTTCTGCATCCAAGAAACACATCTCACCTCAGGGTAAAAGGTTGGAAAAAAATATTCCAAGCAAATGGTCACAAGAAGCAAGCAGGCATAGCCATTTTAGTATCCAACAAAATAGTCTTTCAACCAAAATTAACCAAAAGAGATGAGGAAGGATATTTCATACTCATCAAAGGTAAAGTCAACCAAGATGACAGCACAGTTCTGAACATCTATGCTCTCAATACAAGGGTACCTACATTTTTAAAAGATCTATTAATGAAGCTTAAACCACACATCGATCTCCACACAATAATAGTGGGAGACTTGAACACCCCAAGAGGATTGAAATAATACCTTGTATCCTATCAGATCACCATAGTCTTAGGCTGCACTTCAACAACAAAAGAAATAACAAAAAGCCTACACATACGTGGAAACTAAACAACTCTCTGCTTAATGACACCTGGGTCAGGGAAGAAATAAAGAAAAAAATTAAGGACATTCTGAAATACAATGAAAACGAAGGAACAACATTCCCAAATTTGTGGGATACATTGAAAGCAGTGCTAAGAGGAAAATTCATAGCACTAAGTGCTTTTAAAAAGAAATTGGAAACATCCCACATAAGCAACTTAATGACACAGCTGGAAGCCCTAGGAAAAAAAGAAGCAGAAACACCCAAGAGGAGTAGACGTCTGGAAACAATAAAACTCAGGGCTGAAATTAACAAATTAGAAACTAAGAAAACAGTCCAAAGAATCAACAAAACCAAGAGCTGGTTCTTTGAGAAAATCAATAAGATAGACAGACCGTTAGCCAAACTAACTAAAAGGTAGAGAGACGGTATCCAAATCAACAAAATCAGAAATGAAAAGGGAGACATAACAACAGACACTGAAGAAATACAAAGAATCACAAGATCCTACTTTGAGGGCATATATGCCACAAAATTTGAAAATCTAAGGGAAATGGACAATTTTCTTGATCAATTCCACTTGCCAAAATTGAGTGAAGAACAGATAAACAAGCTAAATAGTCCCATTTCCCCTATAGAAATAGAAGCAATCATTGATACACTCCCAACCAAAAAAAGTCCAGGGCCAGGTGGTTTCAGTGCAGAATTCTACCAGACCTTCAATGATGTGCTAATACTGATACTCCTCAAACTATTCAAAAAGATAGAAATGGATGGAACATTACTAAATTCATTCTATGAGGCCATAGTCACATTGATACCTAAACCTCACAAAGAGCCAACAAAGAAAGAGAATTTCAGGCCAATTTCTCTTATGAACATTGATGCAAAAATACTCAATAAAATACTTGCAAAATCAATACAAGAACACATCAAAGATATCATTCATCATGACCAGGTAGGCTTTATTCCAGGCATGCAGGGATGGTTTAATATATGGAAATCCATCAATGTAATCCACCATATAAACAAACTGAAAATTAAAAAACCACATGATCATCTCCTTAGATGCAGAGAAAGCATTTGATAAAATCTAACACCCATTCATGTTTAAAGTTTTGGAGAGATCAGGGATACAAGGCGCCTACCTCAACATAATAAAGGCTATATACAGCAAGCCAATAGCCAAAATCAAATTAAATGATGAGATACTCAAGGAAATTCCTCTTAAATTGAGAACAAGGCAAGGCTGCCCACTCTCTCCATATCTCTTCAATATAGTACTGGAAGTTCTAGCCAGAGCAATAAGACAACAAAAGGAGATCAAGGGTATCCAAATGGGAAAGGAGGAAGTCAAATTATCCCTATAAGTGACCCCCAAAATTCCACCAGAGAACTACTACAGCTGATAAACACCTTCAGCAAATTGGCTAGATATAAAATGAACATATACAGGGGGAGGAAGTCCCCCTCAGTCACAGTCAAGGGAGGGGAGTGAGGAGAAAATGGGAGGGAGGGAGGAATGGGATAACAATTGAGATACAAGGGATGGGATAACCATTGAGATGTAATATGAATAAATTAATAAAATAAAAAATAAAAATACACAAATATATTTTTCTAATTATCTATAGTTATTACCAGTGTGATTTAATTCTATACCTAAGACTTCATTCAACTCTTAGGTAATGGCTGAGAGGCAATAAGACAGACCAAAGCGAGTAGGATAACAATCAATAGAGTTTCCAGAGTCCCCACCACCCCTTTTAAAAAGCCACTATAGGTTATAGAAAATGCTATTGATCAACCTCCAAAACTTGATAGAAAGGCTCTACTGCTGAAAAAGTCCTGTCGGTAATAGAGACAGCAAGAGAGAGAGCGCTGGATAGTTAATCAATAAACATTGAGAAGAATCTCAGCATAGTAAGACCACATGATCTGTACAAATGTGTCTATACATCTTGGGAAGAGAGACTAGAGGACCCCAAAGATACCACACTCTACCCTTAGAGCCGGTGATTGTGACCTCATCTGGGGAAATGTATCTGGTACTCAGATGGAAACTTCATTCCTACTGAGAGGCATTTACAGTCCAGAAGATGCTGTACATGCAACCAGAGGAGAAAAATAATCAACAGTCTCATCCTGAAAGCTACAGTAACAGTCTGCCTGGCAATACACACCCATTGGTCAATAGTGGTACAAATATGATGGAAGTAACCAACTACAACTTCATTGGATTTAAGGCTCAAAATACAAGATGAAACCCATTCCTGACATTGTCAATAAGGCCAAGAATCTGTGAATTGATTCTCCAGTGGGCCCACAGAAAAACCTACTACCATTATCTTTTCAAATAGATATAGCAATAAAATGGCACCTACTGTTGTATTGTTGTACACAAAGATCAGTGCTATGATGGTTGGAAGAAGGATGTCCCCTCCCCCATAGGTTCAGGTATTTGACTACTTGGTCCAGGGTGGGTGGCAATATTTAAGTGTTTTAGGAGCCTTGCTCGAGGAAGTATGTTATTATGGGTAGGCTTTGCTGTTTCAAAGCACATACCATTCCCAATTTGCTCTCTCTGCTTCCTGATTATGATTGAAGATGTGAGTTCTCAGCTGTTCCTGCCACCATGGCTGCTAGGTGCCATATTTCCCCACAATGAGAATGATGATGATGGTGGTGGTGGAGGAGGAGGAGGAGGAGGAAGAGGAGGAGGAGGACGAGGAGGAGGAGGAGGAGGAGGAGGACGAGGAGGAAGAAGAAGAAGAAGAAGAAGAAGAAGAAGAAGAAGAAGAAGAAGAAGAAGAAGAAGGAGAAGAAGAAGAAGAAGAAGAAGCGTATTTCTCTGGAGTCATAAGCTCAAATGAATCTTTCTTCTATAAATTACCTTGGTCATGGTACTTTCTCACAGCAATAGAAAAGTAACAAATACAAGTGCACTGCTAGCTGATACTAATTCAGAAGCCAATAACTAGGCAACATGCAGAGAATGAGAGACTTTTCAGTGCTCAGCCTTAATTGGATGGATGTCTATACCACACCCCTAACCTCACAGGTGTGAAAGTGAGGGCAAAATAACACCAAGGAAACAGTGATTTCTAGACACCACAGGGTCGATGTTCAAGACCTATACAAGCCACACAAAACATCAGTATAAAGGAGGGAAGCTAGCAGGAAGCTATGCCCTAGCTGAAGACCTGTTGACATCTGGTTGCTGCTGTCAAAGGTAGTCAGCTGTCTTCAGTGGAGAGATACTTAGTATATTACCCACACTCCAGAGCAGGCCTCATGTCCAGAAATTGTTAACCAACCCAAACTGGACTTTATTCTGGGACAATTTTGTGGAGGCGCATGAATATGGCCAAAATACATTGTATAAAATTCTCAAAGAATAAAGAAAAATATTATTTAATAAAAAATATACAACAAAATGAGAAAGCTAGAGGGACTCAAGGTCACAGAGATATGACACAAGACATTGACACAAATAAGTTGTAATAACTAGGTAAGTCATTGGCTCCCTCTGAGGTTCAGTTTCATCATTTGTAAAATTCTCCTTTTCAAGTCCTTTTTCACTGGACAAACTTACAGCATGCTGAGTACACATTTGCCTTGCAGACTGCCTGTATGTTGCACCGTATAACATGGTAACAATGTCCAAGGTTCCATATTTATCACTTCACCTTTCATATCATCTCTTTTGAGCCTAAGAACAACCCCATTATGATCCACAGATAAAGTGGGCTAGCCCCCTGGGGAGGGAGGGAATGACTTTACCAGTGCCAGCATAACTAGCAAGAGATAGGTGAAAACTTCATGTCTCCAATGTTCGACAGAAAATGATCCCTACTGAAATATTCTTTAGGAATAAGAGTGCTAGGCATGTCACTGACCTCTACTTGCTGTAAGAATGTCTGGTACTCATACATGGGTCTCAGGAAGACACGTTCAAACATTGGCCCAGCACTCTAGATTAGGCCTGGCATTGCCTGAGCTGATGATCCACCCATGCACTAAAAGGCTCCAGCTCTGCTTCTCTCAGTTTCAGGATGGAGGATTCCCTGGGAAGATTGTGAAGGAAATGCTGGTGACGTTCTTGAACTCATAGGAAAGGAAGAATAAAGGCAATCAAGTTTATAAATAGTCTCCTACTAAAGTTTTTCCAATGAAAAGTGAAGCTGCCAGTCCTTCATTTTTCAGAGTAATTTTTTCCCTAACATCTCTTGGTTGTCAGGGATACAATAAGGTCGTTAAGACCATAATTATCCGTCTTTCCATTCTGTACTCCCTAATGACGCTGGGAGCTGGTATCTCACTCTGGGAGGTACCGGGGGAAGTGAGTAACATGGGATCTGCTCATGCTTGTAGACGTACTAGGATATCCTGGGAACTGTCCATAAACTGAAAATTAAATTTACACAGAATCTTTTTTTTAACTTCAAAGATTTAAACAGGGATATTCTGTAGAATCTAAAGCCAAACTAAGATTTACTCCCCAGGACTTTGCTGTGCCTTTCAGCCCATTTTGACCACATTCTTTCTATGCTCCTCCTGTCTTCAACCCTAAGTGGGGAAACTGATCAAACACATTCTGCACATTCCACAAAGCGCCCAGAGTCAGCCTCCCATTTGCAGAACTCACTTCACAAATGCACAGACCATCTCCAGTTGCCCAAATGAGAGCAATTTTCCCTGACTTAAAGAACACCTTCTTTCTCCAACTTCCCCTTGGTTTGCAGCACCGCCCTTCCAGTTCCTGTCACCATCTCCCTTTCCCACCACAATTCCATCTTCATAAGTAATGGTGCCAAGGTTGCTTACTTCTTATGCTTCTGGGGATGAGGAGCCACGGCCAGGCTATAGTTTTGGTGAGGGAAAGAAAAATCGCTTCATGCAGTGTGTACGTGACTGACAAGTTTAGCAGATGAAAACTCAGAAATGGTGCCCAGGCAGCAAGTGTTTAATCCTGACAAAGTCCTTTACACAAATACAGCTAACATAGGGGACACAGGCACACACACACACACACACACACACACACACACACACACACACACAC
>OU015750.1:84386466-84431634 GCA_907169655.1 Acomys percivali | reverse complement strand
AGATAGATAGATAGATAGATAGATAGATAGATAGATAGATAGATAGAACTAAATATAAGAAAAGGGAAAGTTAACACACTTCCAAACTTAAAAGCACAATCGTGGCTGTTACTCCTTAGTTTAGAAGAATTGTAAAATACAGACGTATTGACTCCCTGGAAACCCAATAGCCAATGAGGTCTTGGAATTAGATAGGTAATCTTCAGTCTCCTTCCTGTACTCCACTTCCAATTCCCCAGTTTTACTCAGCTTTATACCAGGCCACCTACTGTGGCTGCTCCTTCTTCTCTTCCCTGTTCTCAAGGGACTATGCAGATGCTCTTGGTATACCCAGATTGCTTCCTTGTTGTGGACCCTCACAGCACCATCTTCCTCATTCTAGCCCATCCCCATTCCTTTATGTCAGCACCCGACACCTAGAAACACTTTCTACCCTGGATCTCTGGGGCCAGACATAGCAGGGTCTCAGAAGCACTCGTTACCATACAAATCACAGCCACCCCAATTCTCCTAAGATCCAGAAAGGACAACAGAAAACAAAGAACGTAACACCCACCCAACAAAGACAAGATCAGACACCAACACTTAGAGTTACAATCATCCCGATCCCAGACGCATACATGCTAGTGCAAAATGCAACCAATAATAGCCAGAACAATATGTCTCTACTAGAGTCAAACAATGCTACTACAGAAGGCCCTGAGAAATACAATGTAGCACACGATAAGGACTTCAAATACCTATTATAAATATGCTCAAAGACATAAAGAGGATATGACTAAATCTATTAATGAAATCCATGAAAACAGAAACAAATACTAAAATAGAATGAAGAAAACAGATCAATACGTGAAAGTGAAAATGGAATCACTAAATAAATCCAGAGACAAAACTGGAAATGAAAAATATAGAAACTCGAACAGGCCTTCAGAAACAAGCTTCACCAACAGAATATAAGAGATGGGAGAGATAATCTCAGCCATTGAAGACAAGATAGAATAAGTGGATACCTCAGTCAAAGGAAACATTAAATATGTTTAAAATCCAGGCACAAAGCATCCTAGAAATCTAGAACACTATGAAAAGACCAAATCTACAAATAATAGAAACAGAAAAAGGAGAAGAAATCCATGTCAAAGGCACAGAAAATATTTCACAAAATCATGGAAGAAAATTTCTCTAACCTAAAGAAAGGGGTCTCTAACAAGGTACAAGAAGAATATAGAATTCCAAGTAGACTAAGCCAGAAAATAAATTCCCCATGTCATATAATAATCAAAGCATTAAATGTACAGAACAAAGTCAGAATATTAAAAGCTGCAAAGACCAAGTAACATATAAAAGCAGAACTATTAGAATAATACCAAACTTTTCAATGGAGATTTTAAAAGCCAGAAGGGCCTGGACAGATATGCTGTAAGAGACCACAGATGTCACCACACACTACTACACCCAGCAAAACTTTCAATCAACATAGATAAAGACATTCTAGATAGAATCAAATTTATCTATCTGTAAATCCAATTCTACAGGAAGCTCTAGAAAGAAAACTTCAAACAAAAGATGCTAAGCACACCAAAGAAAACACACACACAAAAATAAATAATCTCATACCAGCAAATCAAAAGGATGGAAAAGCAGTACCACCACACCAAAGCAATAGGAAACAACAAACACTGCTCACTGCTATCACTCAACATCAATGATCTCAGTTCCCCTCAAAAGACACAGACTAACAGTATGGGTTAAAAAACAGGTCCCTGTACTCTGGTGGCTCATATTTGACCATGTCCCCTGGATGGGGAGACCTGGTGGCACTCAGAGGAAGGATAGCAGGCTACCAAGAAGAGAATTGATACCCTATAAGCATATACAGGGGGAGGAAATCCCCCTCAGTCAGAGTCATAGGGGAGGGGAGTAAGGGAAAAATGGAAGGGAGGGAGGAATGAGAGGATACAAGGGATGGGATAACAATTGAGATATAATATGAATAAATTAATAAAATAAACAGGTCTCATCCTTCTGCTGCATCCAAGAAGCACATCTTAATGTCAAGGATAGACATCACTTTAGGGTAAAAGGATGGAAAATATTCCAAGCAAATGAACCCAAGAAGAAGCCCATGCGGCCATTTTAATATCTGACAAAATACACTTCAAACCAAAGCCATGCATAGGAGACAGGGAATAAACACTCACCATAAAAACAGACAAACAATAAAAACACCAAGGGATATTGCAATTCTAAGTGACTATTTACCAAACACAAAAAAAGCACCTAAGAAAACACTACAACAGCTTAAATAAAATATTGACCCCCACATAGAGATAGTGAGTGACTTCAATATGGAACACTCACCAATAGACAGGTGAACAAAACAAAATTAAAAAGAAATGGCTGAAGCTAAATGATGCAATGAACCGAATGGACCAAACAGGTATGTACAAAATATTATATTCAAACATAAAATATATATACTTTCTCCTCAGCAACACATGAAACATTCTCCAAAATTGACCACATACTTGGACACAAAGCAAGTCTCAACAGATAGAAAAAACTGAAATAACCTCCTGTATTCTATCTGATCACCATGGGTTGAATCTGGATATCAACAACAAAATCAACAGAAAGCTTGCAAGATCATGGAAACTGCACCATTCACTACTGGATGAAAATGAAAACACAACCTATGGAACTTATGGGACAGATGAGGATGTCTAAGAGGCAAGTACACAGCACTAAAGCACCTACTTATATAGGAGAAGTCTTGCATTAGTAACTTAATGGCACATCTGAAAGTTCTAGAAGAAAAAGAAGAAATCACACCCAAAGAGAGTAGACATCAAGAAGTAATCAAACTCGGGACAGAAATCAGTAAAATAGAAATAAATGAAAATAATAAACACAAAGATTCAAAGAAACAAAGACTTGGTTCTTTGAGAGAATCCATAAGATTGACAAACTCTTAGCCAATTTAATGAAATGACAGGGAGAAGATGCAAATTAACAAAACTAAAGATGAAAGGGGGAGACATAACAACAGACGAGGAAATCCAGAGAATTATAAGAAAATACCTTTAAAAAAAAAAACCAAACTTTTTATCTACCAAATTGGATGATTTAAAAGAAAAGGGGGCTGGAGAGATGGCTCAGTGCATAAGAACATTGTCTATTCTCCCAGAGGTCCTGAGTTCAATTCCCAGCAACCACATGCTGGCTCACAACCATCTATACTGGAATCTAGTGCCCTCTTCTGGCCTGCAGATGCAGATAGAGTGTTCATACATAAAATAAATAAAAATCTTTTTTTTTAAAGATCTTTTTTAAAAGAAAAGGATAATTCTCTTGATATAGACCATCTACCAAAGTTAAATTGAGATCACATAAGCAATTTAAATAGACCTATAGCACCTATAGAAATAGAAACAGTAATTAAATCTATCAACCAGAAATGGCATAAGGCCAGATGGTTTTAGTGCAGGATTCTACCAGATTTTCAAAGAAGAGTTGACATCAATGCTCTTCAAGTTATTCCACAAAATAGAAACAGAAGAAACATGGCTTAATTCTTTTTATGGGGCCATGGTTACCCTGATACCCAAACCACATAAAGATCCAACAAAGAAAGAGAATTACCAATCAATTTCCCTTATGAACACAGCTCAAAATTTCTCAATGAGACACTTGCCATTTGAATCAAATAACTTATCAAGATGATCCTTGTCTTGGATCAAGAAGGCTTCATCCCAGAAATGCAGGGATGGCTCAACATGAAGAAATTGGAAAAAATGTAAGCCTCCATGTAAAACCACAGAGAGACAATATGCAGAGAATGAGATACCTTAAAATAATCAGCCCTGCATGGAATGTCTCCATCATATCCCTCTTCTCACTCTGTGTTCAGACAACCCTTGGGTATAAGGTGCAGGAAAAATGAAAGCACCAGAAAGGATAGAGGACAGCAAGGCAGCAAGGCCTTCTGAACACAGCATTATCAATGCACATATGAACTTACTGAGACTGTGACATCATGCATAGGCCATGCATTGTTGTCCCAGTGCGTAGAGGGGAAGTGGACAGAAGCCCACATTCCTTATCCAGAAGCAATCTCCAATTGATAACCGCTTGCAAATGAAAAATCAATTTTTTTGAATGGAGTCTCACCCTTAAGGGCTAGCCCCATGCCCAGCAGTAGATGGCAACACAAAACAAACACAGTAGCATTTGAGAGGTTCTTTGTCTCAAAATGTGGCTTTCCCCAACCCTTCCATGTCCTTTCTGTTTCCAGTTTTGTGTTTTTATGGTTTTCTGTGAGAGGTATATGTGTGTCTCTGCTTCTATATTTGTTTCTCATGCTTTTTCTTAGACTCTTTTTCTTCTATTTGCTTTTTGTTTTGTTTTTCCTATTCTTGTTTCTTTGTTTTGTTTTGTTTTATTATTATTATTCTTTAGATGCCTGTTTGTTTTCCTAATGAGAGAATGGGTAGGTATTCGAATGAGAGGAGAGACGGGAAGAGTCAGGGAGGAACTGAGGGAGAGGAAACTATAATCAGAATATATTGTATGAAAAAGTCCATTTTTAATAAGATAAAAATAAACAATATAATAATATTAAAAACAATAATGAATACATATAGAAAAATAAACAAACCAACAAAAAATACAGATGCATTAAAAACAATAATGAGTATGTAAGAGTTTACGTTTCCAGTAGACATGCACCAAAAGATTTCTAAAGAAATTTCTTCAGGCAAAGAGAAGATGGTTCCAGATAGAAAGATGAAGGTAAAGGAACAACGATCATCAAAGGTGAGAAGTATGTGGCTAACCCAAGTGATTTTTACTATAGAGTGGAGTAATAATAGAAAATTTACGCCCACTAAATGTGTACAATAGAATACAAACACAGGAACTCCCAAACAGCATGGCAAAGGGAGACCTCACTGTGACAGCTTGAATGTATTGCTTTTCTCACCTCTGTAAGAGAAAATGCCTAAAAGGAACAAGTTCAGGACGGAGTGCACACAGTTTGAACGTGCACAGTCCACGATGGCAGGGAAGGCATGGCCGCAAGAGTTGCTTGTAGTAGGAGCAACAGGAACATAAGATGACTGTTACATCATCATCCTGTGAGCCATTCCTTTACCATTCCCTGCTTAACAGTAGAGCTTAGCCTACAGCATAGTCAGCCAGACTCCAAGCTTGCTCAAGGTCTTTCCTGATGACCTGTCCAGTTTTCTTGTAAACATGCAAGAAGTAAAAAGCAGATTGTGGCCTCATCATTCTGGGTCATGAATCTTCTGGAAGGAAGCATCTAGTCACAGAAGCAGTATTAGCCTTTCCCTAATCTCCTCAACTGATGTTTCACAAAACTAGGTACTGTATTATACAGGGCCAAATACATCACACTTCAATATATAGAGAAGCACAAGAGAATGATAAATAAAAAAAATAAAAAAAAAAAAAGAGAGAGAGGGAGGAGGAGGAGGGGTCCTGGTTATATATGGGAGGAGAAAGGAAAGAATGTGATCAAACAAGCCAACATAAAGGCCAGCATATTTTTCTTAATCTTAATGATAAATACTTGAGTGTTTGCTTCAGTATAAATCTTAAACTGACCCTATAAATTCTCTAAGCAGTTAAAATCAAAAGAAGAGATGTCATTTGCCTGTTTGATTTCCATTTCACCAGCGAAGCTTCAGGAGTTTCACCTTTTCCCTGCCCTTTCTAGAACCACCCTCCAAGCAAGCTTGCGTGAAACACTTGTTTCTTAACCCATCTCCCTGATTTCCTCCCTTGTCACTCTTGGTTGTGTTTTCCATCAAAACCCCAAGTGATTCTTTATAAGCGTTGGTTGGTTTTACTCTGCCTAAACTCTTCAGTGATTCCGATTCTACAGATAGAATCAAAGTTTGTAACATGGGCAACTGTCCTTATAGTCCTGTGGCTACCATAGAGTGCCCTGACAAAAACAGCTCAGGAGGAAATGGGGTTATTTCAACTGATGGCTCAAAGGTACGTTCCATTTGCATTTTACTTTCTCCTTTTAAAGCATTCTAGCCTAGAGAATGGTGCCACTCACAGTGGGCAGGTCTTCCCAGCTTAATTGACACAATCAAGGTCATCACCCAAGGCATGCCAGGAGGCAAGTCTCCCAAGTGATTTTAGAGCCAATCAGTGGGCAGCCCTAAGCATCACAGCTATGCTACCTCCAAGGCACCCAGGCTTGTTAGAGCCCTCTTCTTGCCTACTAGCTCTTTCTTTCCATCTCTATCTGTATCAAACTTCTCATTGCTTTTTAATCTAGCAGTATACTCCTACCTCAATGGCCTGCAGTCTCATCCCAAACTATCCATGTAGCTCATCTTGTTTTTTATTTGTATTTCAGATCAATTATGGACAACGCACGAGGCGTGTGAATTACCTCCCGGCAAAGATGCTATAATGAGCTGAAAGCTTATTGGCATCCCTAACCCATAAATTGAAGCTCTAACTGCCAATGTGATGTTATTTGGAAATGGGGCGTGCTGTAGAGGAAACTGCAGGGTTTGAAGGGTGTCAGCAAAGTAACGTACCTACCTTATACACAGGGGGGATTTTCTGTTTTTGTTTTGTCATTTTTTTTTTTAAATTACTGAGCAATTAGAAAAGTTGCATGTTGAGAAGGAGGGCTAGGAGGAGAACACTTGGGGGAGACCGTCCTAAGAAGAGAAGGCTGATGCTATGTCTGCTGTTGCTGGTGGGATACCGGGAAGACAGAGATTGGTATTGGCCCCCAAAGAATCCAATGACCTTAAAAAGCAGGAAGTGGCCAAAGGGAACCACACCCCTTCTCCCCACTAACCTTCTTTCTCCCCTACCTAAGGTCAGTGGGTTAGAAGGGGGGTAGGAGAATTAAGGAACCCCATATAAAGTATGTTTTTTTTAAAAGCCCACATGGGCCTTTGAGGGTAATATGAAATCATATTGAAATTACACAATTCATTGAGATGAATGAAAACAAAAATGCAGCGTGTCTCCGTGTGTGAGATGAACGAAGGCCGCGTGCAAAAGGAAAAGTGTATTTCTAAGTACCATCTTGAAGAAAATACTGCAGGTTAGTAACTTAAACTTCCACATCAGGAAATTAGAAAATGAAGAACAAATTAAAACCAGACCCCCCCCAAAAAAATCAAAGGAAATAAATAACAGAACAGAAATGAAGGCAAACAGAAAAATTGGGAAAGGGGGTGGGGGGAGAAAATCAATAAAATCATAATTCTGTGCATTATACAAAGATGAACAAACATCCTAAACCTCAACCAGGGTGGCCAAGCAGGAAAAGGAGAAGAAAGTCTCAAATTATAAGGTTAGGACAGAACTGGGGATTTTGCTTTCAATCTTAGGGAACTAATAAGGACTACAAGAAATAGTATAATAGCCTTATGGCAACAAATTAGACAGCTTACATGAAGCAGACAAATTTCTGAGAAAATGCAGCTTTCCTAAATATCTCAGGGAAAAATAAAAGTTGAGGTGGGCCTAAAACAAATCAAGAGATTGAATTAACTATTTAAAAATTCCCATTTCTCTGCAAAACACCCTGACTTGTATATTCTACACAGAAAATTTAGCACTAACCCTCATGAATTCTTACATAGAAAAGAAAAGAGGAAATACTTCACAAGTAATTTGTGAAGCCAGTCTAAATCTATTACCAAAGGCAGAGTAACTTATCAAAAGAAAAGTGCACAAATTTTTATGGAGTGTAACGTGGAATTTGCTACTTGACATATATTCATGGAAAGATTGGATCAAGTAAATCAATATACTCATCCCCTTCCCAGATTGCTGCTTATCTTTTTTGTGCTGAGACTGCTGAAAATCTACTGTTACACAAGCTTTGAAATACATAAAATATTATTATCATTACCCCCATAAAATAATTTTGATATAAAATTCTCAATAAAATACTTGCAAACTGAGTTCAATAGCATAATAAAAGTATATTTGATGATGAGGGGAGATTTTTCTAAGTAATATAAACTGGTTCAACTTATCAAATGTCAATCAATGAAATATACCATGTTAACACAACAAGCATAGGATTATCTTGACACAGAAGCTACTTGAAAAAAAAATCCAACGACTTTTCATAAAGAAGAAGAGATAACCCTTACATTGCATATGCCCAGGAGTAGAAAGCTAAATCATGTAATAAAAAATTCTTATATAGTAATTAAAAACATATGTTCCATCTTCCACATAATATTCCATACACAATTCTGTCACTAATCGATCAGTGTTTACATTTCTGTACAGCTTCACTAATTCTTCTCATTGTTACAGGCATTCTAACATGTGTGGTATTATATCACATTGTGATTATAACTTGTATTTCTTTGTTGATTAAAAATGTAAAGCTTTCTTTTCCCATTTTACCTATTAGCCATTCATGTTTCCTCTTTTTAAAAATATCCATTCTAATCCTTTCCATAGTCTTTACTTAGGTTGTTATTTGATAGTTTGAGATCTTTATATATGTTAGAAATTAGCCCCCACTCCAGATTAATAGATAAGAAAAATGTGCCACACAAACACAAATACACACACCTCAATAGTATATAACATTTAAAACAAAGGACATTCTATCATATTCAGAAGCATAGTTGAACTTGGAGATCACTGTGCTTAGTGGTTTACGCAAGATCAGAAAGGCAAACATCATAGGACCTCATTTATATGTGGAATCTAAGATGCCCTACTCAAAAGCAGAGAATAGACCAATGTTCACCAGAGGCTTGGGACAGGGGAGAGTGGAATGGGGAAAAGGAATATTCTAGCCAATTGATATAGATTCTATCAGACAGGGGTTAGTTTCAAGGTCTATTTCACAGCATGGTGACCGCAGTTAGTAATAATATTTTATGTATTTCAAGGTGTCTGTAACAGTGATTATCATCATTTCTCACCACAAAACGATGAGCAACAAGGAGGAAAGTATATTAATTTATTTGATATAATCTTACCATGAATATATATTAAATATCACATTATACTCCATAAATATATATATTATATGTCAATTATTTTTGTAAAAGAAAAAAATCAACACACTAGAGTTAGAAAAGCATTTTCTCAACTTGATAAAAATAGATTTATAAAATATTTTAATAATGTCTTAGTTAGGATTACTATTGCTATGATGAAACACCATGACAAAAAGCAACTTGGGGAGAAAAAAGGTTTTTCCACTCACAGTTCCATGTAGCAGCTCATCATCAAAAGTAGTGAGGGCAGAAACTCTTGTAGGGCAGGAACCTGGAGGCAGGAGCTGATGCAGAGGCCATGGAGGGGGTGCTGCTTATGGTTTGTTTCCCCTGGCTTGATCAGCCTGATTTCTTCTAGAACCCAGAACTACCAGTCCAGGGATGATGCCACCCACAACAGACGAGTCCCTCCCCAGTGATCACTCTTTAAGAAAACACTTTTCCCTCTGGATCTTATGGAAACATTTTCTCAATTGAGGCGCCCTCCTCTCTGATGACTTTAGCTTGTGTCAAATTGACATAAAACTAGCCAGCACAATAAGTAGAAAGTATTGTTTTTTAAAAACTTTCAATTAGCTTCAATCAATTTCATAAAGGAATTCTGACAACATGTGCTTGTAGAAACTAGCCAGTTGTGGTAGCCAGCATCTACAACCCCAGCCCTCAGGGGGCTGAGGCAGGAGAATCACAAGTTTGAGGCTAACCTGACTATACAGCAAGACTGTGTTAACCCATGTGGGTGCTGGGAATCCAATTCAAGTTCTCTGAAAAAGCAACATGCTCTCGGAACTGTTAAGCCAGTGTTTTTCCCCAACAATACTATTTTTAATATAATTGTGATAGCGCTTTTAATTGCATGATAACCATGCCATATAACTCAGAAATTTAGAGTTTTGTTCTCAAAATACCTGGCAAAGCCTCATGGACTTTCAAGGGTTTCCCTGGGTCAGCACATTGCTCTCATCTGTGAGACTAGCGTCAATAAAATAAGTCATGTACTTCCAAAAAAAAAAAAAAAAAAAAAAACTGTGTCTAACAACAACAACAAAATGATAACAACATCTATCAGTTTGAATGAAGGTTAAATGAATCATATTATTTCCATACAATTCAATATTCTTCAGCTACAAAAACTGAACGACTTGCTGCAACACTAATGAACAACTTGAAAACGTTGTGCTAGCTGAAAGGAAACGCTCAGGATAGGCAACTCCACAGACAAGCAGAGATTAGTAGTTGCACAGGGTTAACG
Organism: Acomys percivali; assembly: GCA_907169655.1. Lineage (NCBI taxonomy): Eukaryota > Metazoa > Chordata > Mammalia > Rodentia > Muridae > Acomys > Acomys percivali. Next base: position 84,421,350 of record OU015750.1, on the reverse strand, counting down.
GCGGGAAACCAGAAAAGACTGCTAGTGGCGTGGGTCTTTCTCCTGGGGTGATGAAAATGTTCGGCAATGGTGGCTGCCGAGTAACACGAACGTACTGCAGTTCACTTGAGTGTTCACTTAAAGGGATGAGTTCTTCAGTTTGTAAATAGAACCTGAGAAGCCACAGATTATGCTGTCAGGGTGCTGTCTGATGCGTTATACACACGAAATGCAGGTGAGCAGAAGAGAACAAGCAGAGGTGCACTGCTCAGAAAATGAGCAACATGAACACAGTTCTCCTCAAGCAGGGCCATTGTTATTCACCCATAACAAGGAAGTTAGCGACGACTTTCAGAACTTGGGGAGACTGAAACCTTAAGTGCTCCCTGCTCCCCACCCTGTTTTCCTACTCACTGCTAGAGAATACAAATAGCCCTCCTTTAGTTAGTGATAGCTGGACACTGTTAAAAGCTTAAAACTCGCTTCCAGTTATTCATGGGGCGTTTACTCAGGCCCAGCCTAGCACCCTGTGTCAACTGGGATGGAAAGCGCTCCCAATGTAAACATAAGTATGACACAGCCTCTGCCTTCAAACTGCTCCCACTAACCTAGAGTCTAGTCCTAGAGGATAAGTCAGGCAGGTAGATGGAAAATCACAGCACAATTTAGTAAGTGCTACGGGAGGTACTGGCTCCTGAGAGAGCAAGCAGGCAAGATCAGTTTGAACACTTTGCTTTAAGCCCAGGTTGGGAAGGAAGAAGACAAAAGAATGTTGGTCTTAAAAAAAAAAAGAATGTTGGTCTTGCCTTGCAGAGTGACACCATCCACCAATGTAAACCACAAAGCTACAGTTGGTCCTTGGAGAGAGTTTTCAAAGCTTTAGTTATCCTTAGGAAGGGGCAGGGGTGTTCTGTACTGTTTAAAGTAGTGGGAATCGAGCTGAGGGCCAGGAGCGCTACTGCTGGTTATATTCCCAGCTCTGGGAATATTAAATTTAGCCAACTGTGAAATTTCTGCATGCCTTGTATCAAGGAATTTTGACTGACCCTGACTTTTCTTTTTTATGTACATCATGGTCAGTGTGCACAGATTCTTTGGGGGAGGGGCAGGGGTTGTTTTAGGTTTTGTTTTTGTTTTTGTTTTTTGTTTTGTTTTGTTTTCATTTTTTCTTTGTTTGAACAGGGTTTTTTGTAAAGCCTTGACTGTACTAGAACTGACTCTGTAGACCAGGCTGCCCTTGAACTCAGATCTGTCTACCTTTGCCTCCTAAGTACTGGGATTAAAGGCATGGGCCACCACCACCAGGTTCAACAGATGCTTTCATTAAATCTTCTCAATGTCTCTAGGAGAGACGCCATGTTATTTCCATTTCAAAGATGACAAGACTGGACCTGCTGGGTAGTTTGAAACTTTGTCTAAGTTCATAAAGGCAGTCAAACAGCCATAGGCCCCCGTCTGTGTTTGTCGATGCCACTAATGCAAGCGAAATAAGCAAAAGATCCACAGAACCCTCATGAACACAGAGAATCATGGTATCTGACCTTCCATCACAATTTTAACATTATTTAAAGCTATTGGAATTGCATGGCATGTTAGATTCTCATAACAGAAAACCCACTTGCATGTTTAAATCTTTAATTCTGCAGAGGGGTGAAAAGGAAGACCAATCTGATGACCTCCATTTTCCATCATGGAAAAACTGGATTTTCTTCTGGTTGGCTACAGTGATCTGTCAAGGGTTCTCAGTGGGGTGATGGTTGATGTCCAAAAAGGGACCTTAATTGAGACCTATTGGCTCCTTCATAAAGAAAGCTCACAAGAACCCTATTCCTTAGCGGTGTTTGGATGAGAGGCTCACAGTGTCATTGGCAACCAGCAAGATGTTAGAGAAAAAATAATAATAAAAAGGAGTGTATTGTTTAATAGGGATCAGCTGCTCTGGAGACACTTATCAGAAACCACTTTGTTCCCAAGGCTGGAAGGAGTGGCCAGAGACTCACCAGACGACAAGACAAGAGCACAAGCAGGCTCCCACAGATGAAAAACACATGAGAAACAAATGACTCTGAACCCAGAAGACTGGGAGGATAGCACCTCCAAGGAGGAATGCAAAAGTGGCTGTCCAAGCAGCTCTCCAACTGTGCGAGATGCCAGACTCCTGGGAGGACAAGAGCCAGAGCCTCGGGGCTGCCAAGAGACACAAAAGTGTTGCAGTTTAAGTGTCACTGGAAAGAAAGAGCCTGGCTGCTCAACTTTTTTCTTGGGTTGGGTGAGGGGGAGGGATGCGTGGTTAGTTCAGGCCTGAGCTAAGCCAGTGCCAGTGTTTCTCAGTGAATGTGGTACCTGATGTATGGGGTAGCTGTGGGACTCTTCCCATCCTTGCCAAGTGTGAGAACAGATTTGTCTGTGTCTTCCTCAGAGAGATCCTGGCAATTTCACAGCAGGTTTGTGCCCTTCACAAACATGTTTCCTTGTAGTCCAGAGACCCTTGCTGGAACCTCTTGCTTTCACCTTTAAGCACCTTCTTCAAAAACAGTGTTTGAAGGACACAGAGTTAGTCAGCTCTTCCATTCCTTATTATTTGACAGTGACTGTTCTCAAAGAGCATCCATGTCTCTGACAATCCTTCTCTTCCTTTGAAAACAATGCCTCAAAAGAACTTCACGGTGCCTCTTTTGAGGCAATGTTGGCTTCTCTTCCCTTTTTTTCAAACACAAAGTAAGCAGAAGGTTAATTTTGCTAGTTTCAGAAAATAATGCACAATTGGCATTTAAACAAAAAAAACATTTATTCATATAGGAACTCTTATTAAATTATAAAATAAATAAGCATTAGCTGTATGAAAGCAACATAGTGTTATAGTTAAGAATTAAGCCTCATGTTCAGCGACCACTGCCTATTTAAAATTCTCAAATCTACCAGGCATAACTAAAGTCAGAATTTCAGCTTCTTAGTTTATAGGGTAAGGCATGTTCAACAGTCTCAGAGAAAGCGGGCCCCCACGTTTGGGAGTTCTTATAAAAGCGACTCTTCTGTAATGACTTAGGGGTCCATGTGGTTATGATATTTCCAGAATGAAGGACTAAGTCAATCCTGATGAAACTTTGAAAGATGCCACCAAGTCTAAGTGTTTCAAAGTCAACACTTCAACTGCTAAGTCATTCCCTCTGTTTTAAAGGGGGGGGTTGTTTGCCTGGAGATGGGGGGAGTGAGGGAAACCCTTCACCAGTAATGCACATGGGCACAACCTCTCCATAATTACATATGAAAGAGGATGGGATCTGGGCAAGCCTCCTGATTCATTCGGACACACAAATCATCCAAAGGAGGGGGTTCCCCCGTTTTCTCTTGAACTTTCGTAGGAAATTTCCCATGCCATAATTGTATTTGTTATAGTGCAATGATCAAAGTCAATAAATTCCTCCATCTATCCCCATTCAGAGAAACCATATGGCATCACTAGTAGAATCGCATGTAATGCTGGCTTGTCGTATACATGATTAAATACCCAGGGGGGAGGGAATGCAGGGGAGAGCAAACGTGTTTAAAAGAAGATGCTAAATGCATGAACTCCAAGAGACACGTGGATATAGTCTTCTTCCTTAAGATCTAAAGTGGTAGAGCTCTACAGAAAACTTACTGTGGGCTGGTCATGAAAGGAAAAGACAAGTTCCTTTAAAATCAAAAATAGGTGATTTCTTTCCACAGGTGTATATGCAGAAGTCAGTCAGGTATCATCAGAAGTTAGGGACACTAAGACGTAGAAACAGCCCCTGTAAAGTCTAGCTTCAACAATTTTACTTCTAGCAAAACATGTGGGAAATCTGAAAATTTACCAGAAGGACTAAATTTATTAGAAGAATTTACTGCATAAAAACATGGAGCAAGTAAGAAGAAAGAATAAGAAAAATCCACACATTTTATTATCCCAGATTTTTTAAGTCATAGAAAGTGAGTCAAGTTGTGTAAAATAATTAATAATATAAAATAAAAATAATAATAATAGAAAATTAGCACATGTTTACACTACAAAAACTCTTACATTTTTACATAATAAATTTGTTTCAGTAGCATATGCCCAAAGTAGAATTTGAAAACCAAAAGTTTACTTTTCCTCTGATAACCTTCTGTTCTGTTTGGCTATCTTCTTTTTAAAATAAGCATGTGCATTTGTATAACTTTGAAAAGCAAACTTCTGAAACGTCATGCACTCTCAGTTTCTCTCTCTTCTCATCAATCTTAATTGAGAAACATTTTACAAAAATATCAAACATATCTATTTGTGACTAATCCTCTATATTTTGAAAAGTGCTTACAGTCATGTGGTCACTATCAAAATCATGATGTTTAATGTTTACATCATCACTGAATTTGTTCCGACCCCTGCTGGGTGGTGGTGACAGACGCCTTTAATCCCAGCACTCAGGAGGCAGAGACAGGCGGATCGCTGTGAGTTCTAGACCAGCCTGGTCTACAAAGTGAGTCCAGGACAGCCAAGGCTACACAGAGAAACCCTGTCTTGAAAAAACAAACAAACAAACAAACAAACAAAGACTTCCTGAATTTGTTCTGACCACTTCGTACCCAATCATCCTAAGAATTTGTTCCTACCACTTTGTACCTAATCATCTTCCTCTTCTCTGGGCCCTGGAAACCACTCATCTGTGTATAGTGTTGCTATATTACATTCACAGAAAATGGAATTCTGGGTGTTTTTAAACTTGATACTTTTAAGACTTATCTATGTTCTCTGTGTCTCTGTCTCTATCTCCCTCTGTGTGTGTGAGGGGTGGAGTGAGTGTGGGTGGGTATGTCTGTGTGTGTATATGTGTGTATGAGCGGGGATGGAGGAAGGGAGAGAGGGAGAAAGAGAGAGAGAGCACGCAGGTACACATGCCTGTGGGAGGGCAAGGTTGACTTAACTTGTCTCCTTCAGTCACTTTCCACCATATCTCCTCAGACAGGATGTCCCACTAAACTTTGGTGTTCATGAATTGTGTAGCCTGGCTAGCCATTAAATCCTGCAGAATCTGCCTGTTTCTGCTGCCTCCATCCCTACCCAGCTCCTGGCTTACAGACAAGGATGATGGTGGCCTATACTGTTTTAAATGTGTCTGCCTATACACAGTGACTTGATGGACTGAGACTCTACAACCCCAGTTCAAAATAATTACTAACTTTCTTTGCAATTTTTATTTGTGCACATTTTTCTGTGCTCTTATGATGTCTCACCACCTCCAATGGAGCCTGAATATTTATGAATATTTTAAGATTTTTCTCTAAAATATGTCTCCCTGTTACTGGTTTCCAACTTAAAGCCATTGTAATTAATTAAAAATAAATTTTATGTGGTTACAATCTTTTACTGAGATTTTATTTAGGGCCCAGAATGTGATCTATCTCACTAAATGTCTCAAGTGCATTGAAAATGACATTTATTGTGCTGTTGCTGAGTGAATTGCTCTATAATGTCACTTAGGAGAACTAGGCTCATAGGATTGTTTTGTCTTCTTTGATGACATTTCTTACTCATATTCTATTATTCTGTCAACACATAGCTGTTTAAAAAAAAAACAATTGTATCTGTTGATCTTGTCCATTTTTGGTAATGGATACATTAACATTTGAACTTACTAAGTCCTGTTAGTGGATTTACCTCTAAATGATTATGAAATGCCCCTAGTATACTCATTATTTTGAACTCTATTTTGCTATTAAAATGACAGCTCCAATTTTCTGTTAATAAAAATCTTCAATGAATACCTTTTTATATCCTTTCACCCTTGTCTTAGTTATTGTTATTGTAACAGTGAGTGGGCTATTTGCAGGTAGTGCATAGTTGAGTCTTGCTTTTTATAACTTCAGTGACTTTTAACTGAGTACTTGAACTGACACTGTAAAGTGATCTCTAGCCACAGGTGGCTACTGAGCATCAAAATGTAACTAAAATAAACTGCAGTGTGTGTTGAGTATTAACTGCACACAGGATTTTTGTGGTAGCCTGAACACAAACTCCTCTCCTCTAGGCTCATGTGTTTGAATATTTGGTCTCCAACTCTTGGCACTGGTCGGGAAGATTGTAGAACCTTCAGAAAGAAGAGCTTTGTTGGAGGAAGTGGGTCTCTGGGAGCAAGTTTTGAGGTTTTATAGCCAGGCTTCACTTTCTATTTACTCTCCTCTTCCTGGTTATGGATATAATATGACCAGTAATGCTCTCTGCTCTACAATGTAACCAGTAACTCCACCCAGCTGCCATGCTTTCTCTGAGATGGTGGACTGTATACTTCAAACTGTAAGCCAAAATAAACCTCAACTTAAGTGGATTTGGTGATGTATTTTAAATGTCACAGCGTATTTTAAATGCCACAGCAATAAGAAATGTAACTAAGGGGCTGGAGAGCTTCTCCCAGTTAAAAGCACTGTCTGCTCTTCCGGAAGACACAGATTCTATTCCCAGCACTCACATAGTAGCTATCAACCATCTGTTACTCCAGTTCCCAGGGGTAGGTATGGAGTAGGCTTGGGTGTGTCAAATGTCCTAGTCTGGCCTCCGTGGGCACCGTTCACACATGATGCACAGACATAGGTGTAGGCCTCACCTAGACACATAAAAATAAATATATCTCAAAGAACAAGAGAAAACAAAGATAAATTTGAAGGTTGAAATGGCAATGTTTTAGATATTTTGGATTAAGTACTATCAATTTGTAAAATAAAATTTTTATATTCTTTTAACACTTGAATACTAGAAGCATTATATATGTTGTTTGTTATATTTCAATTTAACAGTTATTTTAAATTACTTATGTTTGCCATATAAATACCATTTCTGGAGCTCTTTATCATCTTCATCCTCTGTAGGCCCAGGTTTTTCTCTGGTACAACTTTCTTTTTACCTAAATATATTCCTTTAATGTTTCTGACATGTAGGTCAGCTGTTAATGGATTCTTTTAGCTTCTGTTTCCAGGATTAAAGCTTTTGTGGTCTTGTTTTCAAGTGATCTTTCCACCAGTTGACAATAAAATATCTTTCTGTTTATTTATTTTTTCTTTCCAATAAAGATGTTTCCCCACTGTCTCTTTGTTTTCATTATTTCTGATAGCAAATTGACTGACATAATTACTTTTGTATTTCTGAACTTAATGCTTCTTTTAAAAAGTTCTCTTAGTGATTTTTTTTTTTTACTTCAGTGATTTTGTTGTCTTGTTGTTTTGAAGGGGGGAGTGAAACAAGGCTAGGCTTTCCTAGAATTCTTTTTTTTTTTTTTTTTTTAGAAGACACTCTTTTTTTTGACATTCTCAATAAGAATTTTTATTTTATTTAAGAATTTTTTTAATATTAATTTATTCTTGTTACATCTCAATGGTTATCCCATCCCTTGTATCCTCCCATTCTTCCCTCCCTCCCATTTTCCCCTTATTCCCCTCCCCTATGACTGCTCCAGAGGGGAATTACTTCCCCTTGTATATGCTCATAGGGTATCAAGTCTCTTCTCGGTGGCACTCTGAGGAAGGACAGCAGGTTTCCTAGAATTCTTAAACCGTCTACTTCAGTTACTCAAGTGGTAAACTAAAGGCATGCACTATTGTCCTTAGCTCAACTTCCCATGAAATTTTGGACATTTTCAGCAGTTATCTTAACCATATTTCAGATGCCGCTCTTTTTGGAAGCCTGGTAATAAGCCTTGATAATCTCTCACAGTACGATATACAGATGGCTGGTACCTTGCTATTGTCAATCATTTTTCTTTCTTCATTTGCTTTTAGGCAGAAGTCTAATGTACTATGCTTATTTTTCCCTCTTATTTATAAAAATCTTTCTACTCTAGTCATTGCAGTGTTTTTATGCTTTCTCTTTTCCTCCTCATTACATCTATAATTTCCTTTGTGTTTTTAAACACAGAGGACATATTTATAGTAATGGTTTTGTAGTCTTCACCTGCTAAAGCTAACATCTTTTTTTTTCTTTTTTCTTTTTTTTTTTTTTTTTGTTTTGTTTAGTAGGTTTTTTCTTTCTTTTAATTTTTATTTTATATTATGCGCCTAGGCATTTTGCCTATATCTGTCTGTGCCCCACCACATGTATGCCTGGTGCCTGTGGCGGCCAGAAGAGGGTATTGGATCTCTTCAACCTGAAGCTACACAAAGTTGTGAACCACCATGTGGGGTCTGGAAACTGAATCCAGATCCTCTGGAAGAACAATCAGTGCTCTTAACTGACAAGCTACTGCTCTAGCCCCTAATTTTCTCTCTTTTACGTGTCTTGTTTTTCTGTTTGTTTGAATGTTTGCTAATCATTTGTGTAATCATTTGTGGCTGTTGGATTTTACTGTGTTCTCTTGGTAGTATGATTTTTTTGTGGTACAGTAATATATCTATTATGCATCCATTTGAGTCTCACCATGCTTGCTTCTATATTCGGCTAGGCTAAGTCCAGAGCAGCTTTTATTCTACAGTCAATTTGAACTTCTCTGAGAGCTTTGTCTAGAGAGGAATATATTAGGTGGCCTTTGGGCTGTGACTGATGGGACCAGGAACGCTTCCCAGCCTGTAAAAGTTCTTAGAGTTCATATTGCTGTAACGAAACACCGTGACCAAAGCAACTGGGGGAGGAAAGGGTTTATTTGGCTTACATGTCTCAAGTCACAGTCCATTTAGGAGAGCCGAGGCAGAAACTCAAAATGGAAATGAACCCGAAGGCATGAGCGGATGAAGCAGCCAACAAGAAGCACTCGCTGCTCCTGGCTTGCTCTGCATGTCTTGCTCACCCTTTTTTCTTTCTTTCTTTCTTTTTAAATTTAGTTAATTTATTCATATTACATCTCAATAGGTATCCAATCCCTTGTATCCTCCCACTCCTCCCTCCCTCCCGCTTTCATCCTATTCCCCTCCCCTATGACTGTGACTGAGGGGACCACCTCCCCCTGTATATGCTCACAGGGTATCAAGTCTCACCTTGGTAGCCTGCTATCCTTCCTCTGAGTCCCATAGGGCCTCCCCATTAAGGGGATATGGTCAAATATGGAGCACCAGAGTTCGTGTGAAAGTCAGTCCCTGCTCTCCATGCAACTGTGGAGAATGGCCTGTCCATTGGCTAGATCTGACTATAGCTCTTTTCTTATAGAACCCAATACCACCAGTCCAGGGGTGTTCCCAAGCACAATGGGTGAGGCTTTCCCACTCTGATCAGTAATTAAGAAAATGCTTGCTTGCTTACAGCCTGATCTTCTGGGAGTACTTCCTCAATTGTGGTTCCCTCCTGTCGGATGAAAACAGTCTGTGTCAAGCTGACATAAAACTAGCCAGCACAAACTCCAAGGATTGTTGGATTTTTCCATGGAGGTGTTTCAGTGGCTTTTCAGACTGGAATCATTTTCTCATGTGAACGTTCTGAAAAGAATTCCATTGAGCACTTGAGGAAATCCTCTGCAAATCCCTGCAATTCTTTCACGTTCTGTAACTTTTTTCGTACTTCTATTTTATTCTGGCTTTACTGAATTATAAATTATCTTCTTAATTCAGCAAGGCACCACCTCCCTATCTGAATCTCTCTCTCGGGACTTCATTCTGGAAACATCCAACCCAAAACCTGCCAATCAAAGGCCTCCCTTTATCGTTCCTTTCCTCTTGGGAAACCACTCTTCTAGGCTTCCTGATGACCATATTTGAAAAACACTGCTTCATATATTTTCTCTGGCTTTCTAGTTGTTTAAGGTTGAATTATAATAGACTCCGTTCATTTATAGTGCCCTGTGAAAATATTTTCTAATTGTAAGTAAGAGAAATATAAAATGCAGATAATGTCAAAATTACATTTTATGGAATTTCAGATTGCATCCTGTTCTTCTTTGTAACATTGTAATGATGCATTATAATTCTCCACAATGACAATTAATGCACATAAATTAGTAAAATATATTTTTTCCTACACCACACATCCTCACTATCATCTAGAACATCTTCAGAAGACTAATACAATTCTCTGTTTTCACAGTCCATCAAAGTGCTGAGGATGGACCCTCAATAATCACATTTTCAAAGGTTTTATGTGTTTTTAATTGAATGTATTGTGCATACATACACACTGCCTCAGTGAGTTGCTGAAGGTGTTGTGGAATCGGTTCTCCCCAACCAGGCACTTTCATGGACAGAACACACGTTGTCAGTCTTGGTGCCCAAATTGTTTCACAATCCCATATTGTTTGAGAGAAGGAAGGGTGCATACACACACACACATACACACACACACACACACACACACACACACACACACGCATATATGAGTATATACACACATTCTGTGCGGGTGTTAAGTTTCCTGTATTGCCCCTCACCTTATTCTTTTGAGGCAGAGTCTCCCTCTGAACCAGGAACTCACTTGGGGCACGTGGGGGCGGGGGCTGCTTTTTTGGCTTGTTGCTTGAGGCTAGACTAGCAATCAGAAACCCAGGCAATCCTATCTCCAGGCCCCTCCATATTGGCATGACTGGTGAGTGTGGCTGTGCCTGGGTTTGCACATCCATATTGAGCATTCAAACTGAGTCCTCATGCTCACTTAGCAAGCTACCCAGCCCACTGTGCCACTCTTTTCTCCAGTCCCATGATTGTCATCTTATTTCTGACTCCTAGTTATGGTTGACTTGTAGAAAACCTTGGTAGGCAATACCAAGACAATGATCCCACCCCCACGTAGCCTGTCCCAGCCAAGCTACTGGCCATCACAGCATCCATCCACGGTCAGAGCACCTATAACAGTCCTTTCCTGGGGCTGCCATATTTGGCAGCTTCTTTCAACAAAAGGACTCCCTCACTTTTGTTCTTAGATCTAGGGAATATAAATCATTTAGCTTTCTACTAGAACTCTTTCCTGGGTGGATTACCATCCCTTGTTTTGGACTTTTATCTCGCCTCTACTTCTATAAGCAGCCCCTTTATTAAGCTCTCTTTCAGTAATACTGGAAGGCGACATTATTTTTCTTCGGGGAACTCCATAAGCTAGGGTCCCATTATTAATCCACCAGTGAAGTCACAAACTCAACATCTCAGTCTCCACCGCAACTTCTAACCCTTACAAGTCTCTAATCCCAAGACTCACTGTTTCTTCTCGAATGTTTTGGCCATCCCTCCCTGACTCACTTCTTGCCATCTTTCAACAGCCTGAAGACTTCATTAGTTCCCAACCCAGTTAAGATTCAATTAATCCTTTGTGTCACCCATTCTCATACCAACCCCTTTTGATGAATGTTTTCTCGATTTCTGTTCCTCACTTCTTAGTTTACTGATCATTATAAAACATAGTGGGTCTGGTAGATGACTATTGCTCATCAGGGTCGCTTCTGAAAGGGGACAGAGGGGCTGCTAATAAGACAGTCCTAGGGAAATGGAATGTTATAAACACCCTGCATCATGGTGTCTCCCAGATCTAGAATATTATCATTGTAACAAGCAGGAGAATGCAGCAATATGAATCGTAGTTTGTTTCCAGTTATCACACCTTGAAACTTACAACACATTCTTCTTTTTTAAAAAAATGTTTAAAGAATAACAAATCAAAGGTCACAGGGTGGATGGGAGCTATGAAGTGAGAGATTAGTGGAAAAAGATTCAAGAATACACATTTTCTTCTCAAAGTCAGATTCTCAGATAATTGCAAAAAAGAAAACCTCCTGCCCCTACTCCCACAAAACTTAACACACAGAAGAAGGAAGTCCCAAAACAATCTGATCATCTAGGCATGAATGGGAGCCCTAATGCCCTGCCGCCTCTTGCCCCTTCGCTTCCATTTCAGTGTTGAGTTTCAAGCCACACAGAAGTGCGCGCTCTGCCTACGCGCTACCTCCTAGCCCACAACAAAGAGCTTCTCCAACTGAATAGGGATGGTCGCTATGGCAGCTGGGGGGTCATAAACTCCTGAGCTGTGGGCCTTGGCGCAGTTCCATACATTATCTGCATCCTGGCGCAAATCGGTCCCTTTATCTAATTAGTAACCTTACAAATAGCCACCTGCCCCAGAGCTTAACCACTAAAGATGCAATATTGGCTGAACCGCGCTGAGACGAGGGATGAGGATAACAGAAAACGGAAAACTGATCTGAGTGAGGCCCAGTCTCTTCCTGGCTACCGGCACCTGCAAACCCTGGCCCACCCACAGAGCAGAAGTTGAAAAGGGGTTTGAAAACAAATCACTTCTGTCTTCTTTTCAAAACTCACCTTGGCTGTCTCACGATCCACTGGCCTCCCAGAAGGTGGGTCTGCCCCTCCTTCAAGCGCGTGATTCAGTGTTCCTGCTTAGGTGCCCAGCTATTCCCTGCCTCAGAGCTTCCTGTCTAAAAGTTAGAAGAGAGAGCCCGACCACTCTTTCTTGAACTTGACCAGCTGCCTGATGTTTTACAGCATGATCAGAGTACTTCAAAGACTCTGCCTCTGGGTTCCCTGAAGGGAAGAGATTTGATGGAGACCTACAATTTAGACTGTCTCTCCCCATAATGTCATAATGTCTGGTTATGGGTCTCGGTACCCACTTCCATCTGCTGCCTGAAGACGCCTCTCTGGTGATGACTGGATAAGGCACTGGTCTATGAGTATAGCTGAATATCATTCGGAAGCATTTAATTCATTTTTCTTGGGTTTTTGTTTTGTTTTGTTTTGTTTTTGTTTTGGCTGGTGGGTTCGTTCGTATTGTGGTTATTGTTTCTTTGTTTGTTTTTGAGACCACTCCTATTTGGTTTTACTCTAGGGGTCCGGACTTGGTTATCCAAGCAGTGTCAGGTGTGGGTTGCTTCTCATGGAGTGGTCCTTAAGTCAAATCAGACATTGGTGAGTTCCTGCCACAAGCTCTGTGCCACCATTTCCCTAGCATATTTCAGAGGCAGGACAGATTGCAGGTCAAATGTTCTGTGGATGGACTGGTATCCACATTTCTCTTTCAGGAGCCCACAGAGGAACTTCTAGCACCAAAGAGACTAGAATGTAGGTGTGAAGGCTTCATGTAGGTACCATGTTCAATGAGTTGTGTGGAAGTTGTCGTCAGCAATGGGGTCACACTGTCAGTTTGCAGAGAGCAACCTTTTGGCTTAGCATCACCCTGAGTTGTTTGGAGATTTCCATAGGACCCCCCCTTGGTCAACAACTCAATTGAATGCAATGCAATCCCACCACTAGAAGCCTTGCCTGGTTATGAGAGATGGCCAGTTGAGATTTCATATCCCCCATTACTAGGAGTCCTCACTAGAACCACCTTCATTGATTCCAGGGAGTTTCCAGTGCACTAGGTTTTCACACTGACTCCGAATGTCTCCCCCAATTCTATCTGTCTCTCCTTATCATTTCTCCTTTCATCTCATCTTTGCCCACACCTGATTTCTCCTACACCAGTCCTCACCTGCCCCTAGTCCACTTGCAAAATCTATTCCATTGTCCCTCCCAGAAAGGCCAATGACCCCTCCTCTTTACCTAACTTCTCTCGGTCTATAGATTGTAGCTTCGCTATCATTTATTTAATGGCTAATATCCACTTCTAAGAGAATACATACTATATTTGTCTTTCTGTGTCTGGGTTACCTCACTCAGGATGATTTTTTTTCTAGTTCTATCCATTTGCCTTCAAATTTCATGATGGCATTAAAAAAAAAACTGATAAACATTTTGTTTAGCCATTCATCTGTGTAGGAACACCTATGTTGTTTCCAGTTCTGACTCTCATGAACAAAGCTGCAATAATCTCCATAGTAGTTGTACAAGTTTGCACTCCCATCAGCAATGGAGGAGTATTTCCCTTGCTGTTCATCTTTGCCAGCATGAGCTGTGTATCTCCACTGGGTCCTTATTCTCAGAGCTTGGAGAATCCTGTGGAAGAGAAAGTGGAAGGATACTAGGCTTCCGATGGAGGGATTTATATCTAGTTATCCATCTAGGGGGTGGAGGATACCAGAGCACAGCCTAGTGAATCAACTAAGCAGGGATCACATGGGCTCACAGAGACTAAAGTTGCAAGCACAGGGCCTGCGTGGATCTACAGCAGTTTTCTGTGTATGTGTTGTGGCTGCTGTGGTGGTTTTGTAGGACTCCTAACTGTGCAAGCAAGTGTATAGCTGACTTTTTTTTCCCTTGCTTTTGAGACTCTTTTTCCTTCTGTTAAGTTGCCTTGTCCAGGTTTAGTGTGAGGGCTCTTACCTTACTCTATTTTGTTTTGTCCTATTTGGTTGCTTTTTTTTTTTTTTAAGACCTGCTCTTTCTGATGGGAGACAGAAGGGGAGAGGATCAGGGAAGAGGGAGGCAAGGGTGAGCAAGGAAAGCAGGCAATAAAGGAAGACACTGTCAACCTCTAGCCTTCACATATGTATCGGCACACATACAACATGCACACAAAGTGGGAAGAGGCAGAGTCATATTCCCAGCTCAATTTTTCCTTGTAAAATCCCTCATCAAATATGGGTCACATTAAAGTACAATTTTATTGTGATTTTTTTTTAGCCTTAAAGTTGACATTTTATGGGAAAATTATCTCATGATACAATTTTCTGTGGTATGTATAATATAGTATTAGAAACATAAATATTAAGGGGTGTGGAAAAGTCCTGCAGAGATTAGAGATACAAGGGACATACCTAAACGTGATAAAGGCAGTTTACAAGAAGCCTATAGCTAATATCAAGTTAAAGGAAGAGAAACTCAAAGCAATTTCACTAAAATTAAGAGCAAGACAAAGTTGTCCACTCTCTCCATATCCATCCAATATAGTACTTGAAGCTTTATCTAGAGCAGTAAGACAACTGAAGGAGATCAAGGGGATACAAGTTGGAAAAAATAAGTCAAAATATTATCACTGGCAGATGATATGATAGTATACATAAGTGACCCTAAAAATTCTACCAGAGAACTCCTGCAACTGATAAACACTTTCAGTCAAGTGGCTGGATAAAAGAATAAGTAAAAAAAAAATTCAGTAGCCCTCTTATATACAAAACACAAACACATAGAAAAATAAATCAGGGAAACAACACCTTTCACGGTAGCCTCAAATCTTGGAGTAACTCTAACCAAAGAAGTTAAAGTCTTGTATGAAAAAACTTCAAGTCTTTGAAGAAAGAAATTGAAGAAGACATCAGAGGATCGAAAGATATCCCATGCTCATGGATCAGTAAGATTAATATAGTAGAGATGGCCATCTTACCAAAAGCAATCAGCAGAGTCAATGCAACTTCCATCAAAACTCCAACACAACTCTTTGCAGCAGTTGAAAGGAAATCTTCAGCTTCGTATGGAAAAACAACAACAACAAAACCAGGATAGCTAAAACAACCCTGAGTAATAAAAGAACTGCTGGAGGTATCACCATCCCTGATTTCAAGTTGTACTACAGAACTAGATTAATAAAAGCTACATGGGTTTTTATAAATACAGATGTTGATCCATGAAATAGAATTCAAGCCTCATACATAAACCCAAACACATATGGGCGCTCAATTTTTGATAAAGAAGCCAGAAATATACAGTGGGAAAAAAAGGCATCGTCTTCAACAAATGGTATTTGTCAACCTGCATTGTTGCTTGAGGAGAAATGCAAATAGATCCATATTTATATCCCTGCACAAAACGCAAGCCCAAGTGGATCAAAGACCTCAACATAAAACCAGATACACTTACCTTGATAGAAGAGAAAGTAGGAAATAGCCTTGAATGCATTGGCACAGGAGATGACTTTCCGAACAGTACACCCATAGCACAGGCACTAAGATCGACAATTAATGAATGAGACCTCATGAAACTGAAAAGCTTCTGTAAGGTAAAGGACATTGTCAATTGGCCAAGTTGCAGACTACAGAATGGGAAAAGATTTTTTTACTAATTTCATTAATATAAAAAACATATTAAGAACTTAAGAAACTAGTTATCCAATTAAAAAATGAGGAACAAGTCTAAGCAGAGAATTCTCAATAGAGGAGTCTCAAATGACTGAGAAACCTTTAAAGAAATGTTCAACATGCTTAGCCATCAGGGAAATGCCAATCAAAACTACTTTGTGATTCCATCTTACACCCGTCAGAATGTCTAATATTAATAACATAAGTGACAGTTCATGCTGGCAAGGATATGGATCAAGGGAACGCTCCTCCACTGGTGGTAGGAGTACAAACTTCTACAGCCACTAAGGAAATCATTACGGCAGTTCCTCAGAGAGTTGGGGATCAGGTTGGATGGGGAGATGGGATAGAGGGAGAAGGTGTGAAAAAATTGCTGTAATTGAGTGGGGGGGACTTACGGGGTGGTGTGGAGACCCAGTGCAGTGATTCTAGAGAGGACTTCTAGTAATGGGGGATATTAAATCTCAACTGGTCCTCCCTCATAGCCAGGCAAGGCTTCTAGTAGTGGGTCTGGGTTGCATTCAATTAAGTTGCTGACCAAGGGGAGGGGGGAGAGGTTCCATGGAAATCCCCAAACAACCCAGAGTGATGCTAAGCCAAAAGGTTGCTCTCTGCAAACTGACAGTTTGACCCCATTGCTGAGGACAACTTCCACACAACTCATTGAACATGGTACCTACATGAAGCCTTCATCTCTGTGTTCTGGTCTCTTTGGTGCTAGAAATTCCTGTGTGGACTCCTGAAAGAGAAATGTAGACACCAGTCCATCTACAAAACCTTTGACCTGCAATCTGTCCTGCCTGCAAGATGTGCTAGGGAAATGGTGGCACAGAGTTTGTGGCAGTAACCAAGGTGTGTGTGTGTGTGTGTGTGTGTGTGTGTGTGTGTGTGTGTGTGTGTGTGTGTGTGTGCGCGCGCGTTCTTTCGGGTTTGCCAATGTAAGATTATTTGTTTTCTGTGTTTTCATGAATGTAGCTAACCTCATTAGGCTGGAGTTTTCCTTCTAGCACTTTTTGTAGGGCTAGATTTGTAGATAGATATTGTTTAAATTTGACTTTATCATGGAATATCTTATTTTCTCCATTTATGGTTATTGAAGGTTCTACTGAGTATAGTAGTCTGGCCTGGCATCCGTGGTCTCTTGGTGTCTGCATGACATCTGTTCAGGCCCTTGTGGCTTTTAGAGTCTCCACTGAGAAGTCAGGTGTGATTCTAATAGGTCTACTTTTATATGTTAATTGGCCTTTTTCCCTCACAGTTTTTATTTTCTTTCTTTGTGCTGTGTGTTTAGTGTTTTGACTATTATATTGTGAGGGGACTGTCTTTTCAGGTCCAGTCTATTTGGTGTTCTCTATGCTTCGTGTACATTGATAGGCATCTCCTTCAGGTTAGGAAATTTTTCTTCTTTGGTTTTGTTAAAAATATTTTCGGGACTTTGAATTGGGACTCTCTCTTTTCCTTCTTCTATTCCTATTATTCTTAGGTTTGGCCTTTTCATCATGTCCCAGATTTCCTGGATGTTTTGTGTCAGGAATTTTTTTAGACTTAACATTTTCTTTGACCAGTGTCTCCATTTCTTCTGTCATATCGCCAATGCCTAAGCTCCTCTTTTCCATCTCTTGTATTCTGTTGGTGAGGCTTGCCTCTGAGATTCCTGATTGAATTTCTAAATCTTTCATTCGTAGAATTCTCAGTTTGTATTTCATTTATTGCTTCTATTTCCATTTTCAGGTCTTAAACAGTTTAATTTGTTTCCTTCAATTGTTTGTATTTTCTTAGTTTAAGGGATTTATTAATTTCCTCTAATTGATTGTTTTCCTGGATTTCGATAAAAGACTTGTTCATTTCCTCTTTAAGGACCTCTGTCATCTTCATGTAGTTGGTTTAGGGTCTTTTTCTTGTTCCCCAGCTGTGTGGTAATATTCAGGACCTGGTGTGGTAGGATAGCTGGCCTCTAGGAGAGACATATTGCCCTGGCTGTTAGCAATTGTTTTCTTTCACTGGCATCCAGGCTTCTGAGTTTGGGATGCTTATAGGTGTAAGTGCTGATTTCTGAGCTTGTCTTTGCTAGGTGGATGTTCTGTTCCTTGGTTTCTGTTTCCTCTATTGTTGCATGCTGCCTGCTTTACTGGGCTGCTCAGCTGGTGTGTTCACAGGGACTGTCTGCTGGTGTGACAGGCAGGGATATAGTGAGTGAGGTGGGAGCTTAGGAGGTCTGTGTGGGATCTGCGGGGTATGTGAGCAGGGAGGAAGGGAGACTGCATCTGGTAATCCATTGCAGCGCTAGGGATGAGCCTGGGGGATTCAGAGAACAGAAACAGTCTCAGTTTGCTTTCCATTGCTCTGATGAAGCGCAGGACCAAAAGCAACTTAAGGAAGAAACTATTTATTTTATCTCAGGATCTCAGGTTACAACCCATCGCAGAGAAAAGCCTGAGCAAAGCAGAGGCCCGGATAAAGTAAGTGGAACAGAAGCCATCAGAGGGAGGGGTCCCTCCAGGACCACGTGCCCTGGACCACTGGCCATGGTGGACCAGCCCTTCCCACATCAGTTATTAATTAAGAAATCCCACAGACTTGTCAACAGGCCAATCTGATGGAGGTATTTTCTCAGTTGAGGTCCCCTCTTTTAAGATGACCCTAACTGTGCCAAATTAACAAAAACCTAACCTGAGCAGGTGTTAAGTAGCAGGGGTTCTCATGGTCTCTGGGTTGTAATATTCTGGAATCAGGCATATCTAACTGGTACAGCCAGCTCGGTATTCAAAAAGAGCCCTTTCCCTGACATTTTTATTGTTCTTACATAGTGCTTTTTTTTTTTTTTTTTTTTTTAAATAAAATAGCTCTGAAGAGAAGTCACTGTTTTGAATCTGGAAGTAAAACTAACCCATGCCAACACTCTCTCCCTGCCATCTCCGGGCCATCCCAGGAGCAGCCAGATTAAATAGGTGTGCCCTGAAACAATGCCTAAAGGTCATTTTCTTTTCAGGTTTTGAGAAAGGAAGGAACTGAAAACCCCAAAACAAAAAACAATTTTTGTGTGGTCTCTTGATAATATTGCCATTACCAGCAGTGAATGATAAGAGAAGGTCTGGATGGAGCAATGCAGAGCACGCGCTTGCTGTCCCCATGACTTCAAAGCGTGAAGAAAACAAAAACTTTTCCAGCAAGCATTCTATAAAAGGGACACCTGAGCTGAAACACGCCGAGTATTCAGAGGAAGTTGTATGAGCCCCAAAATCTCACTCAGAAGTACCTGCAGCCTTCTGTGGCTTCTCACTGTGCTCTGTAGGTTTTTTACTTAAAGATTGCCTTCCTGACTTGAGTCATTGTTATGATTAATAAGGGAGGTTTCCCCTTTCTGCAAACTGTCTTGTCTTCCTCTGCAGATCCCACAGGGGACACAGGAGAGTGGGCAGGAATGCCAAGGAGCTCTGTGGCTTGGAAAAAAACCAAAGCCACACTGAATTTTTCTGGATATACAGTAAATTGTCAGCAAAAGAAAACCCCACAGGCCTCTAAAGTTGCTGGCACTGTGAGCTGGTGCAGCAACAGGCACACAACCAAGGAGTTTTCACATTATTAAATTGTCTACCCACACAGCTGTACGCACTTTCTGTTGAGTGGAGAACTCAGGCACTTGTCCTTCTCCACCCAGGACTGAATGAATTCTCTGGAGCATCCTGGCTTTGAGAGAATTAGCTGGACCTCAGCCTCCACCCCTACATCTGCTTTATATTGATAAGGTCCCATCCATATCTTACATTAAAACCCAATAATGCAGAAACTTAATGCTGAATATTTCAAGACGGGGTGGACTGAAGCCGAGCCAGGAGAATCAGTACCTTTTCAACACCATTACAGAGCCAGCCGGCCAGAGGTGTGCCGTTTCTGACAGAATGTGGGGGGCCTGGTGGGGGGAGGGGAGAAGAGTGGAGGCGAAGATCACTTCCTGCTTCAGACTGGCCCTTCTCCATTCACTCTGGGAAAACAGAAAGGGTCATCGAGGGCTTTGCCTCACCCACCAAAAAACTAGACATTAGTACAACCATCTACACTTACATATCCATTGACTTTTAAAAAAAGAAAGTTCTAGTGATTGTATTGATACATACATAAACACACACACACACACAGACACACACACACATATACTCTAAGAATGGGATATGGAAGTGACATTATTGACACAGAAAATAAAGACTGGACAGAAGACATAAACAATTTACCAAAACTCTAGCTTTATAATGTGTGTACATGTGTCCTATTAGTTCTGTTCCTCCAAAGAATGCTGCATAATACAAACGATGTATGTGAGTGAGTGAAGTGGGGTGAATGTTGTAGGATGTTCAGTGATGGACATCGTAAGATGAATGTCAGTGGGAATATGCTAGTCATTCCAGGAAAAACTATGAAAGAGTAGAGTGTTTCAAGTGTAAGATTACTTCCAATGGGAAGCCAGATGTGAAGAGGCCTGGGGAAGAAGGCATTGTCACATGGTTCTTCCATCATTGCTGCTACTGTCCCTGTTGACGTCAGACCCCAGACCTCTTCAGCCTTCCAGCTCAACTCTGGGAGCTTCCAGGCCTTTAGTGCTGGTTGGGACTGTTGAGTGGAGCCAACTTCATGGGCGGAACAGGCACATTTCCTGTGTGCAGATGTCCTCTGTTAGACTCTCCGGCATCTATCATGTAAACTAACCTAGTAAATTCCATTTATAATACATATTATAAAATTAGTGTGTGTGTGGGGGGGTGTTCCCCTAAACATCCTGGCTAATACAATGTCTAAGTGACAGTATGTTAATTTAGTCATACAATCAGAATCCAGGGTAAAGAAAGCTCCTAAAGGACTTCCTTTTGGGAAGAGAAGGACAGGAAGTGTCACAGCACTGATCGAACAGCACAAGAACAAGGTGCCCGGGTTCAGCTATGTCCCAATCAGTTCTTCACATGTGACATCATGTCCCAATCAGTTCCTCACATGTGACATTGGGCGAATAGGTTGGCCTCTCTGGGCCTCAGTTTCTGCACATATGAAATGGAAATGACAACCATAACTGCCTCGGAAGTTTTAATGAGTACTAAATTAGTTCAAAAAAGGAAATATTTAAATTAGCAGAGGCTAATTTAGTGAAACCATGTGCGCTTGGAGGACGTTTCCGTCACTAGGGCCATCCATTTGTTACTGAGTAGGCCTCAGCATGACCAGATGCTAACCAGAAAGTCAGAAAATGTGAAAGAAAGTAAGAGAAAGTGAATAAGATAGAATGATAGAGAAATTAATGAAAAAAACAGACTTCTACAAATTTTCCATCACTTGCACTACATCCACACTGGAAAGTAAGTCTGTATAATCTCGTGTATCACTTGAGTTGACACATTAACTTGTAGCTATCTCTCTTTGCATCTAGTGCCACCTTTCCCCACCTCTCTGAGATCCTTTGGCGTAAGATACTCTCTCTTACTCATCCTTGTATCCCTCTCCAGCCATCCATAATTCATCTGTTTGTTCATTAACTAAGCAGAAAGTGAACATCATGTGTCAGCCTTTATTTGGCCACTGGAATAAAACAGGAAGCAAAACTTACAATGTAAGGCAGCTAACATGCTGGCTGTTAATACAGATAATAATAAAATATATAAAACTAGTCACTGTATCATCCTTTGGAAAGCAGTACACTTTTTTTTTTTTTTTTTTTTTTTTTTTTTTGCTGTGCTTATGGTTGAATCCCTGATGCTGTACATGCTAGGAGGCACTCTACCCATTATCTATTCTCTATTCCAAGTGTATGAAAAGGAGACATTTAGAATCCAGGAAGAAAAAAAAATAAATCATCCCCATGACACATTATACTGGAATTCCAAGAGTATAGAATGAAGAAAGAATAGTGAAATAGACAAGTATTAGTTACAAAGACAAATATATCAAAATATTGGTAGACATCTCAACTGAAACCCTGAAGGCCAGGAGAATGCGAACTGACTCTTCGGAAGTCCTATGATGAACAACTGCCAAGGAAAATTATCTTCTGTGGTAAGTATAAACTAGAGCATGTCCTAACCACTAAGTCAACATTTCAGCAGATCATTAAAGGAATACTGCGCACGGAAGAGGAAAAAAGTGGTATGGCCAAGCAATGGAGTTAAAAAAAAATATCAATAGATAGCTAGATAAACATAGGAAAACAAGGAAGCCATCAAACAGTATGATCTCAGTGAAACAGCAAGCCCTGAAGGATAAAGAAGGGAAAAGTTAGTGTATGCCTTTCAATAATAGCCATAGATGTAAATGGCCTCAGCTATAATTAAAAGATGCAGACTGGCCAAATGTACTTAAAATAAGATCTAATGGCTTGCCATCTATGAGAAACATATCTCAGTGATGTATTTCATCACCTGAAAGTCCAAAGATAGAAAATAAGAGTTCGATCAGATGGAATTTAAAAGTAAATATTAGTAGCTGCAGTCATACCCAATGGATTAGACATCAAGACAAATTTAGTAAAAGGAAAAAAGAGGGTCACTATATATTGATAAAGAGGACAATCTACCATGACTATATAATGATTATAAATACACACATACTGAACATTGTTGCATGAAACAAACACAGCAAGATGGAAAGGAAAGAGAGATACAGCTTCAATAATAGTGGGCAGCTTGATTAACCCATGCTCATGAACAGATACATCATTCAGATAAAGGAAAATCCAAACCAACTACAGGGTTAAAGAGAACCATAGACCAAACAGACCTAACCATTATACACAGAACTCTAGATCCAACAGCTACAGAATACACATTCTTTTCAGCAAGTCATGAGACTCTCTCCACACGAGATCACATTTTAGACCACACTAAAAGTCATAACAAATGGAAAAAAAATTAGACGATAGTCTTGTATCTTATTAGGTCAAAATGAAAGGAGAAATAAGGCCAGCAAGCTAATAAAGGAAGATGTTATGATTTTCTTCTTGACTCAGAATGGAAGAGATATGTTGTAGCTGGAAAGCTGGTGCATGGTGTAGCTCTTTTGCCTTCTGAGGCTCATTCATTCCGAATTAGAGCAAAGAGGGGCCAAGTTCACCAAACAGTCAAGCAAACTGGGCTGTATGAAGGTAGTCTCAGGGCTGCCAGTGCATGAGTTTTCCCTCTGCCTTCCCTCACCACTGAGACAACAGAAAGATACATGATAGCAGAAGAAATACTGACACACTGCAGTGAGTCTATCTACTAATCAGGGTTATCTGTATTTTATCTTTGTTGTAGCAGGCCGAAGTGACTTTCCCCAGAAGTTACCACAGTGCTTCCCTCAGCCTCACAGCCTCGTCCTTCTTTGCATTTGTGTTGTTATTGTATTGTTAGTTTCAAGTATTTTATTACTACAAAATTATATTTGGCACACCCACTGCCCTATGCAAGGATTGGCAGACTCGGTTTCTCCTTTGTGACCTGAACTAGGCAAGGAAAATATTTTGCCATTATCAAATTCGAGGCACTTGATTTTCTGTTCTCAGAAAGATCTTATAGATCCCATCTCATAGATGAAGCCTCTGACTTTCCTTAAATGTCTCCCTCCTTAGGATCTGATTATGAACATTTTAAATGTAGGGGGTTTTATGTGGGAAAATTACATGTTTTATTTTTGTGACTTATCCAAGGTCACATTTCCTTTTTTATGTGCTTACCAGGTCACACGAAAGCAAACACTATTTCCTCATCCATAATTCTGTTTGTGCATAAGTTTTTACTCTCTAAATCTTTTGTGCCCTTGTGGCGGTCCTCTCCTGGTAGCAATAAAGCTTACACTTTGCTATGAGTCTTTTTTTTTTTTTTTTTTCTAGTCGTGAGTCTTTTTATAATTGCCGTAGCAGACGCAATGACCTAGTACATTAAGTTGGAAACAGGCCGGATAATTCTAAGGCTTTTCTCTCACACCGCCTAACGATGCCGTGGCTTCAATGGCAGGTGAAATTTGTTGTCTTCTGTTCAGCCTCAAAATTCCGACCAGTTGTGAAATGGTCCTCCACCTGGATCGCATCAGCGCTGCTATGCCATTCTCAGTCCGTTCAAGTAAGTATCTTCCCACCGATGTAGGTCTTTGCTTCCCATTCTCTGTTACCAAGTGTCTGAAAGTGGTGGAGGGGCTGCGCTCTCACTCTACTTGGTCATTTTTTAAAAAAAATCTCTTCTTACCCTGTTCCCACACACTCACCACATCTCCAGCTCACCTCTGACCCGCACACCATCTCAGCCATTTCATCACTAACTTGGCTTGAGTCAGCGAGGTGATTCATGGAGCCATAAAACTCAGTGGAGGAGACCTTAAAGGTCAGCTAACTCACCCGCCCAACTAAGTGGAAAAAACAGCTCTGATTTCCATTCTTTCTCCCTGGCTTTCCCAAACTCAGCCACAAGCAGGGATGGTGTCGCTCGCTATCTTGACATTTCTTGCTTTCAATATGTTTTGGACGAAGGTAGAGGTTTTTTGAGATTGTTCTCTCTAAAATGGCCTAAGTAGGATCTGCTCAACACTAAACTCAGGGATATAGATAAGAAAACTTCCAAAGAGAAAAAGCAAACAGTTCTTAAAATAATGGTCCTTTCAATATTGAGTTGCGCACTCCACTTTGAAAGTGTTCAAAGGCCAGTGAGGTGGCTCAGTAGGAAAAAGTACCTGGCACCAAGCCTGACAACCTGAGTGTGTTTCTGGGACCCACGTAGTAGAAATAGGGAAGTGACTTGCAAGTTGCTCTCTGCCCTCTATGAATCTCATGGCAGGAGTGTGTGTGTGTGTGTGTGTGTGTGTGTGTGTGTGTGTGTGTGTGTGTGTGTGTGTATTTGTACACAAAATAAGCAGAATATAATAAAAAACATATTTTAAGTGTTCAAAGGTAAACAAATTTGTTTATTTAATTTGCTCCATTCTTTCTATAGGTAATGAAGAAAAATTGTACTGAAACAGTATCATCAGAAGAGAAAGGACACAAACAGGCCAAAAAAAAAAAAAATACTGCATGCATACACCTGTGGATTGAAGAGATGGCTCAGCTGTTAAAAGCACTAGCTTCTCTTCTAGAAAACCCAGGTCAAATCCCCCAAACTCACATGGTGGCTCACAATCATCTGACACTGTAGTCCCAGGGGGATCCAACACCTTCTCTGGCCTCCCTGAGAATTGAACACATGTGATGCACAAATATATGTAGACAAAACAGCCATATACATAAACATTTTCAAATGAAAAAAAAATCACTATATACTAAAGGTACATCTCAAAACCTGGGCAAATTTAGACTTAAATGTGACAACTGGCTAGACATTTAGAAAAGAAAGTTAACATAAGTCTATTTGTAACATCATAACAATAAATTACAAATTTATCACATATCTAAATGTAGCAAATCAAATCCTGAAAGTACTAGAATAAAGCATTACTGAGTCCCTTTCTAACCTGAATGTCTGAAAAAGGGTTGTTAGCTATGTCTCAAAACTAAGACCCAGTGAAAGAAAAGATTGATAAATACAATGCTACATTTTTTAAGTAAAATAACATGGAACAAAACCCAAAACATATTCAAAAGCAAGATCAAGAGGCAATCAAAGAATTATAACAAAATATTTGCAACATATGTTATTCATATATACATTGTCCTGGCTAGTATTATGTCAACTTGACACAAACTAGAGTCATCTGAAAGAAAGGAGGGAACCTCAACTGAGAAAATGCCTCCCTGAGACCCAGCTGTAGGGCATTTTCTTAATTAGTGATTGATGGGAGAGGGCCCAGCCCATTGTGGGTGGGGCCATCCCTGGGCTGGGGTCCTGGAATCTATAAGAAAGCAGGCTGAGAAGCCATGAGGAGCAAGCCAGTAAGCAGCACTCCTTCGTGGCCTCTGCATCAGCTCCTGATGCCAGGTTCCTGCCCTGCTTAAGTTTCTGTCCTGTCTTCTGCAATGATGAAATACAATGTGGAAGTGTGAGTCAAATAAACCCTTTCCTCCAGAAGTTGCTTTGGCCATGGTGTTTCATTATAGCATTAGTAACCCAACTAAGACAAGTTGGTACCAGGAGCTGGGTATTTCTGTGACAGACTTGACACTATTGTTTTTGAAAGGATTGTGGAAGCACTTCAGAACTTTGGGCTGGAAAAGCTCAGTGAGCTGTTCTGTGGGAGTTCAGAAAATAAGAATGTTGAAAGAAGTGCAGAGGATGGCTTATGATGCTTTAGTGGGAAGTTTAAAGACATTATTAGGGCCATTTGTTATTTCAAATTAAAATTCTGTGGTTCGCTGGGGCTGAAGAATCAGCTGCGATTATCAAGATGCAGAACTATTAAAGTGAAATCTTTGCTTTTCTGGGATGCTCAGTGACGGTTGTCTGAGGCTGTGTTTAAGAAGAAACCAACCTTGTTGTGCTGCAATCTCCTGGGAAGTGTGTCCTGAGAGTCAGCACACAGAAGCTGTGTTCCAGAGGCGGCCAAAGCTTTACCTCGCTCTAGCAGCGAAACTCAGTAAGTGTCACCCAGGGGTTACTGGTTTTGAAGGCGTGAAGGGGGTCATGGAGAGCGACTGAGACTTGGCAGTGTGAGAGGCCAGGAGGGGCCACTGATAAAGGTACAACGTCAGTGATATTGAAAACCCAGGATAGAAAAGGTCATGCAGAGAAGTTGAGGCCTGACACCATGAAGAGAGGCCATGAGAGGCTATTGGTGAAAGTGCAGCCCAGTTGCAGCAGAGGACCCCAGCATTTTGGAGATACCAGTACCGTGGATGACCACCAAGAAGAGCAACAGCAGTGGAGTGGAGCCACCCAGAGACTAGAAGACAAGCTGTGTGTTCTGCAGAGGGAAGATCAGGAGATGTGACCCAAGCCCCTTGGAGGAGGCCAGAAGACCATGGGTGCCCAGCCCTTTGTGGGAAAAGATCTAAAGCAACAAGAGCTACTGTCAGGAGCCAGAAAATATATAGCTTCATACTCTAATATCATTTTGTGCCCGAAAATAATGAAAGAATGAGTGGGGTGGGTAGCTTTAACTCAAGCTGTTACTTCCAACCACCCAGAACTCTTTTTTTTTTTTTTTCCAGAACTCTTAACAGAGAATGATTGGGACATCTCAACAACACAAAGAAGCCAATTTTATCGGCTTCCCATTAGCCAAATCTTAGGAATTTAAGGACCAAATTGAATGATAGTAACTGACTGTAACCTAATAGATAAGAATCCATGAAGAAAGAAGAGGTATGGGGAACAACGAACCCATGAGTACACAGTGCTGTATGTACCTAGGCACATATATATATACAAACACACACACATATATTCCGTGTGTGTGTGTGTGTGTGTGTGTGTGTGTGTGTGTGTATAAAGAAAGCCTTCCCATAATACACAACCCCAACCAAGATTGCCCAATGCTTGACTACTGAAATAACAGATCCATGCTAGAACCTCACACTAAGCAGGCTTTCTTCATAGTCTCAAGGTTTCTCCTACAAAAGCCTACTTACAACATAAACAAGAGCAGTAACTTTTCAATGCCCAAGCCTAGCGCATGCCACCTCGGCCAAAGGCTCAAGACTCCTCAGAATGATACTTGTCCACTCTGTGACTCTTCAGACACGATTCATGGGGAGGGGACAGCAGGACTCCCACGGAATTCCTGCCCCAGATGCAGGAACGAGCCTGGTCAAATCACTTTGAGGAGCATTATGTAGCTGGCCAGAACTTTCATATCATCAGGACAGGGAAAACAGGGAAAGCTTGAAAATTGTTTGTGCTTCAAGGAGATGGAAACTCAAGGCAGCCTTCCTGCTGCTGAGGGTGGTTTCGTCTGCATAATCTCCAGAAATTGTTGGAGCAAATTGAAAACTGTATCTTTTAAAAAAAGAAAAAAGAAAAGAAAACTGTATCTTTACATTAGATAGTATGCATCACCAGTGCAGCCTTGCTGGTTGCATCCATTGTGTGAAAGAAGGGGCCACTCTTTCCCTGTCTGGTTGGCCACCCATTCGAGTCCTCACTGTGTCATCCTCTACCCAGGTGTGCCCTTCTCTGTTGCTCTTCCCAAGTGTCACTCCATTTCTGGAAGTTTGGAAGGAGTTATGAAACAGCCCGGCTCAGTGGCCCAGATATATACCACTGGCGTTCCTTCGGCTAGGAGGGCCTTGCGGGCACTCCAGCTTGAGGCTTTCTCAGAGAAAGCAGACATTGTCCTACCATCTGGAGTCCTCTCTTCTCCACCACCAAGCTCATCTAACATGTGACTCCACAAAGTTCAGAACATATATGTAACTCTACATGTAACATGTAACACCACAAAGGGAAGAGCATGTAACTCCACATATAACATGTGACTCCACAAAGGTCAGAACATGTATGCAACTCTACATAACATCACAAAAAAGCAAGAGAATGTAACTCTACATGTAACACACAGCTCGACAAAAGTAAGAGAAAGGAGCAGCCTGGTGGATCCATTTGTATTTGTGCCCTGAGCTTCACCAACATTAGTCATGAACTTGCTAGATGTGGTTGGATTTCTATGCCCTGATTTTATCTCAGTTTCCTACACTGTTGAACTTATAATTTTCAACATCTACGGGCTTTTCGTCATGGTATAACGAATGCAAAAGAAATGTCTAGCTCTTCTGTTTATTAGGTATTAGGGCCAAATTAATAGAAGTAATTTATATGTCTGACATTTTACTTTGGGTCCTTCAAAATGTAAAATATCTGTCTGCTACCCTATGAGTTTTGCCATTGAAACAGGTGCAAACGGGGCCAAATCTTCCCCTCCGCCCACTCACCCAACTTCATGATCTTCTTCACTCCCTCTTTCTCAAAAGAAAATCAAAACAAAGAACAAAACAAACAAACAAAAGACAAAAAAAAAAGCCAAAACAAAACAAAACAAAAAGCACAAACACTCAAACCAAGGAGGGGAAAAACAGTTTTGTGCTGGCCACCTCCTTGTGGGCATAGGGCAAGAGCATAGTATGTTGACTATTTTGGAAAGTAATCAGTGTTCATCAAATTGAACTGGAAAATAGAAATTGTCAAAGCATTGGTAATTAATCCAAACTTCAAAGATGATAATAAAGAATAGGGTTATAGGTGTATGTTGAGAATATGGAAACTTAGGTTAAGTACCCACTGGAACTGCATATTAGGGTTTGACTTCTCCAAGAGTTTCAATAAATCCTATAGATAAGTCTTTTCCCCTCGCTTTTTACATTCATAACCTCCCAACAAAGGATGAAATCCGTTGCACTTTCACTAGATTATGAAATAGCTAGATGTGCTGGTTGGTTTTGTCAACTTGACACCAACTAAAGTCAACTGGGAAGAGCAAACCTCAGGTGAAGAACTACTTTCATCACCTGAGAGCATGTCTGTGTGGCCATTTCTCAATTAATGGTTGATGTGAGAAGGCTGCAGAGGGTCCCGCCCACAATGAGTCCCACCCGTGACCAGGCAGTCCTGGATTGTGTAGCGTGGACAAGCCATGGAAAACAAACCAGTAAGGACTATTTCTCCATGGGCTCTGCTTCGGTTTCCTACTCCCAGGATGCTTGGCCTTCTTAATGACGGAGTATTTATATAATAAATAAAGCCTTTCCTCCCCGTGTAGGTCATATGGAAGAATATGTACTAGGGAAATAATATATACTAACTTATTAATACCTGCTAATTGATAGCGATTAATCCATTCAGACTAAGCAAGGCAGTAAGCAATCATAGTCTTTTATCAGTTAATTCCAACGGGAATTGTGCATTTTCCTTTGTGCATATGATATCAGAGTCCAGCACAGAGAAGAGTTTGTCAAGTAGAAAATTTTCTTAACACGAGCCAAAGAGAGGTAATTTGGGAATAAGTGGAATGGCTGCAGGGATAAACAGTCAATTTTCTTAGAAAAGAAAAAAAGGAAGGAAGGAAGGAAAGAAGGGTGGAAGGAAAGAAGAAAGGAAATAACCTATGAAAAGAGAAGATGACCTTTTTTTCTTCTGTGTAAAGAGAATCAAACCTAACTGTAGACATCTGCGTGTGCCTAGCATTGTTTCTCACTAGAGAGGGGGGAGGTAATTAAAATGCCATGTCACTGCTCGCCTTGCATGCACTTTTAATCATAACTCAAACTCCCATAGCTCCACTCTCTCAAAGAAATAGCTGATTACAGAAACAGACCCAAACCCCTTTGATCCTCTTGTGATACAAAAAGGTCGTGAGAAGCAGAATTCCCAGTGTGTTTTCAGTTTGGGATGATTCTTGCTGGACTCTTGGGTAAGTCCGGGGGAGCTGAAAGGAACAATTAGAAAAATCAAGGCACGGTATTAAGTAAAAGACTCTCTGGCCTGAAAAAAAACTCCTGCTCTTAGGACTACCTAAGTTGGCTTTTGTTGACATGCTTACTCCTTTCCAAGCTCCTTTGTGATTTTAATATTTTTTGTTTGTTTGTTTGTTTGGCTGCTTTTTGGTTTTTTTGTTTTTGTTTTTTTCTAATGAAAAGTGCCTACAGGATTTGGTGATTAATATGAGGTGTGTGTGTGTGTGTGTGTGTGTGTGTGTATGTGTGTACATACACTCACATGCATGCAGATAGACTAATTGGGTGTACCACACAATATCCCAAGACATCAGGGACTCTATTTGATGAACCAAACCTGCTTCCCAATGTCCACAGGGTGTCATGCAATTGTCCATAACTGCAGTTCTGAGAACTCTCTTCTGACTGCCATAGACATGAGACACGCAGATGATATACATAAATAGATATAGGCGAAACACTCATATGCAGAAAATATAATAAATCTAAAACAATTTAACACACAAATGTATCAATTTGTGCCTTCTGTAAAAGTAAAACTAATAATACAAGTATGGATGTATGCATGTATGCCTGTATGTATCAGCTAATTTTTTTTCTCTTTTGAAAAATAATCAAATACAAAGTATCTTAAACAACAGAAATGACTTAAAATTCAGCACAGATTATTTAAACTCTTTTTCTGTGATTTTTCAGTTTATACTCTTCACCATGTTACTGAATTCCTGTGGCTTCAGAATGAGTCAATAGGGATGGGGGAGGGGTTGTTCATGCATCTGCTCACTGACTGATCCTCTCCCAAACCAACATTTGTGTGATGGGAGCTGCTGCCTTTCTGTGTACATAGGCTTACAGCACACCAATTCACACCCTCCACTGGAGTAGAGTCAGCTCATTTCCACTAAAATTGGTGGCTGGTACCCAGTGAAAATGGCTGGCACTTCAAGAGAATAACACGGGCATGAGGTCCCAGCAGAGCTCTTATCTTGCATGTCAATGGCCCTTGGTTGGGTCACCAGGACTCCAAAACAAAACAATCAAACAAACACCCAGAAGATGCAAACACAGCAGGGACAGAGGGAAAAAGAATGATGCAGGCTAGAAAGAGAATGAATGTCCATTTAGGTAAAGCCATTAAATTACCATCCCAGCCCTCATGTTTAGCTGAGATTCTTGACATATAACAAGTTTTTTCCTTGTATCCCTGATCTCTCCAAAACTTTAAACATGAATTGGTCTTGGATGTTAGCAGATGCTTTCTCTGCATCTAAGGAGATGTTCATGTGGTTTTTATTATTTTCAGTTTGTTTATAAGGTGGATCACATTGATGAATTTCCATATATTAAACCATCCCTGCATGCCTGGAATGAAGCCTACCTGGTGATGATGAATATCATGGTGAATAATATCTCTGAGGTGTTCTTTTATTCATTTTGCAAGTATTTTATTGAGTATTTTTGTATCAATGTTCATAGGAGAAATTGGTCTGAAATTCTCTTTCTTTGTTGAGTCTTTGTGAGGTTTAGGTATCAATGTAACTATGGCCTCACAGA
This sequence comes from Acomys percivali, assembly GCA_907169655.1. Taxonomy (NCBI): domain Eukaryota; kingdom Metazoa; phylum Chordata; class Mammalia; order Rodentia; family Muridae; genus Acomys; species Acomys percivali. The sequence continues at coordinate 84,389,628 of OU015750.1, read as the reverse complement.
ATGAATTTGGTAATGTCCCATCCATTTCTATCTTTTGGAGTAGCTTGAAGAGTATCGGTATTAGCTCATCCTTGAAGGTCTGGTAGAATTCTGCACTAAAACCATCTGGCCCTGGGCTTTTTTTGGGGGGGGGGGGGGTTGGGAGACTATCAATGACTGCTTCTATTTCTATAGGGGAAGTGAGACTATTTAACGTGTTTATCTGTTCTTCACTCAATTTTGGCAAGTGGGAAAAAAAGTTTTTTCCAAGTTACATTAAAAAAAAATGTTAAGCACAGAAATAGAGCATGAGCATGTCAGAATCAAGTCAGTGCCTGGAGATGCAGCTCAGTCATTCACAAACCACAGAGAAGAAAGAGCAGGAGGAAAAAAGTAGAGAGGAGAAAAGATAGGTTTTCAGATGCTGGATTTGCACATAGATACAACTGCTGGGTGGCCAAAATCCTAACACTAGAGAGTCCAGAGACCTAGGAGGAAACCAAATACTACTGTTCTGCTAAGAGAACATAGCACTAAAATGACTCTCGACAGCATTCTGCCGTACTCACACATCCATGAGCTGCTCAGCCATCATCAGAGAAGCTTCCTCCTGCAGCAGATGGGATCAATTGTAGAGACTCACAGAGAGTGAGAGACTTTGGAACACTGTCCCAAGAACGGATACTTCCACCACATCCCTGACCTCATGGCTCAGGGGACTCTGCAGAAGAAGGAGCAGAAAGACATCAAGACGTCAAGAAAATAAGGTTGTGTTGATTCCATCCCATTGAGAACTTCGTGCTAAGAAAGTTCAAGGTGCTTTGCAAACACTACAGTTTGGTGAGACATGAAATAAAGGCCATACACAGATAAATCAAAGCATTGTGAAAACTAAAGAATTACCTTTTTAAAGCCATTAGCCCAGAAAGAAAAAGCATCTAGCGCCACAAGCTTTCTCTGAACAGACAACTTTTGTTGTCACTTAAGAATGAAAGGAAAAGAAAGTTGATATTGAATTATGTAATACTAGGAGCTTCACATTTAACTTAATTGATCTTTAAATCAAATCAGTGAGCTACATTTTTCGGATAGAAAACTAAAAGAAAAATTAATATGGCTTGAATAACATAGGCTATTTAACCCAGCTCTGCATGGTTCCAGAGTTAATGCTCATTCCAGGACACATACAAAGCGGAAGAACAAAAGCCACCAATCTAATAAGAGTTTCTTCCATCTAGGATTTTATCCTTATCTTTGCAGAGAGAAGAAAAACAAAATGAATCATTCTTGTAATGCCCTCATAACCAACCAGCCTTCCATGCCCCCTTGCATATGCAAATTGTGGCTATAGAATTTGATCATTCACAAGAAATACCCATTTTAAGACAGTGGTTCATACCCATCTATCCACTGCTGTCACACAACACATATCATCTACCCTGTTCCACTCACAGGTGCCAGGGCCATCATTACGATGGCAAGAATCCTAAAAGGAAAGACAACCTGTGGATTCTTCCATCCAGAGGGACTGGGGTAGACAGGCATGGCTTTGAAAACTGTGTATGGACAGCCAACACAAAAGCCAACCCTAAGCCCAAAAACATGTCACCAATGAGCAGACTAAAATGGTTAAAGATGAGATACTCTGCCCAATTCCAGTGTGCTGAGCCAGGTGTGTTAGCACATACTCCGAGTCAGGAAGTTCTTCCTTGTCTTACTACTGTTTATTAAAACGCATGGCTATAAAATTGTAACAAGTTATCGGGGTGCTGACAGATGAAGATATCGAGTAGATGGAAGCTGATGAGATGCCAACAAACAGACGCAATGTACATAATGAGGTAAACACGCAGATCCATGAGAACTATACTTGGCCACCAACAGCCAGTCTGAGGCCAGCCCTGAAGGCTCAGTGGCTTCTGGAAGGCATAAATTCTGATAGTGTCACTTATCAATAACCCACCTATGAGTGTTTACCTGGGACATTGTGGGCATCTAGATAACGTTTTTGTGGGTGAATGGACTAATAGTCACCCCCTATATATAACACACGGCACAGTAAATTCCAAGTTGCATCAAGTTTTTAAAATAGGAAAAATAGAAAGATAGTACAGGGCAAACGGAAGCGGTCGTGATCCATATTATTATAATCTCAAAATACAAATTCCCCTAGACGCAAGAATCACACACTGTGTTGCTTTCAAATGTCCAAAAAAAAAAAAAAAAAAAAAAGCTCTCTAGGTGGCTCATTAGGAAAGTAAAACTTAGAATGAAGTTATTTGTGAACAAACATCTCCCTGCTGCAAATGCACCTCTCTGATCTGACAAGCACTAGTTTGCTTGCCTCTATCTCCTTAATAGGAACACTGTTCTTATTTGTCTGTTCTCAGGTGACAAGAAGTGAACTTTAAGTCTGTCTTGCATTTTCTTATTGTCCGTAATGGGTGCATTACGCTCCAACTCCATAGTCAACAGTTAAATAAAAGTAATTTCAATTTTAGCAAGGCCTCTGGGTAGAAGGTTGTAAGGGAGAGGGTTGTCTAAAAGTAGCTGGGTGACAACTGAGTTATAAAATCCATGAATGTTTGCTGATGGGAGTAATCTGTAGAAGGGAGGCTGTAACCCAGTGATTCTAACCCTGCAGGTTGGTACCCTTTTTACAGGGGTCACCCAAGACCATCCAAAATAACAGATATTTACTTTATGATTCATAGCAATAGCAAAAATCACAGTTGTGAAGTAGTAATGAAAATAATTTTACAGTTAGGGGGTTGTGAGAACATGAGGAACTTTATTAAAGGGTCACAGCTTTAGGAAGCTTGAGAACCAACTGCTGTAGCCTCTCAGCGAAAAGTAGCAAGGAAGATTCACAGCCCAGTCTTTCACTGAGAGGATCTAAGCTAGACAGAACCAGGGATAGCTAGCTGTGTTCCTGTACTTTGTGTTACTTTTAAGTCAACAAAAGCTTAAAATCTCACTTTAGGAAGTTCTCTTAATCATTGAGGGCAAAGCCACATTCTGGTTTTAATTACGCCATGACGGATTTCTAAGCAAATCTGTAAATACTCATGTGTAAGTTCTGACATAGTTACGTGAGTATTCCACAGAGCAAATAGGGAAATTGGGTGTGGTGAGTGTGCCCGTGTGTGTGTGTGTGTGTGTGTGTGTGTGTGTGTGTGTGTG
>OU015750.1:84337897-84376466 GCA_907169655.1 Acomys percivali | reverse complement strand
GAGTTTTCTGTGTTTCTGCCTCTGACCCAGACGCGGGACACAGAAAAGGCGCCTAGGCAGGCGACAGGCAAAAGGGATACTTGAGAATAACGGATATAATGGAAAATCACTCTAATTGGGATTAAATATTTTAAAGATTAACGAGTGTGTGTTCTTTGGAGAGTTTAACTCTCTCTCTCTCTCTCTCTCTCTCTCTCTCTCTCTCTCTCTCTCTCTCTCTCACTCTCTCTCTCTTTCAGTGTGTCTGTCTGTCTGTCTCTGCCTCTCTGTGTCTCTTTGTGCCTGCCCCCTCCCCCGTTCCAGGCTCTATTCTAAACGTTTTCAGTATATGACCCTAGTTGATTAAAAAATATTCTAAGCAACATTAAATCCCTGTGTGCTTTCCGAACGTCCCCGACGAATTCTTTTATGACACGGCACAGCGGTTAAGTCTTCAAAGACAAAATGGAAAAAGTTTAACCAGTTGCTACTTTATTACAAGCAAACCATTTCCCGCTGCATTTTTCGCAATCATTATAATTAAATACACTAGTATAGTGAGAAACAAAAAAAAAAAATCTTTAAGTTTTCTCCCCTCCCCATGTTTATTTCAGGTTTTGCTTCAGGCGTTTGGAAGCTCCCACTAATTTGATCGTGTGCTCGCGTGGCAAGCCTTAATTTCAGGAGGTGGGGGAAATGAAGCCATCTTTGAACGATGGGAATTCTCCCCCTGCCCTCCCGCCACCCCCCACCCCCGCCCCGACTCTAGCTGGGAAAGCAAGGCTTGGAGAGATCACACTGGATAACCAATGAGGATGCCAGAGTGGCACTGGGCGCAGGCCTGAATGGCACAGGGCAAGCAGTTTCAGGCCGCCTGCTCTGTGGCCAGGCTAAGGCCCGGCTGCCCCTGAGCACCCAGGCGCCCTCCCAGAGACTGAGTGCCGAGCTGGGGAGTCAGCCACCCACGGCGCTGCGGTCCAGCAGCGCTGACCCTATCCTGCCTTGCCAAGGCCCCGCCCAGTCCCCGGTGACCCTGCGATTTGCCTGGAGTTAAGTTTCAGAAGTCAGGACGGAAAGTTTCAGATTTCTGTTCACACGGTTATTGAAAGCACCGCGGTGGGGACCGCACAAAAGAGACTAGGGCCTGTAGGGAAGACGTTGTGTGCTTTAACGACACTCTAGCTGCAGGTCCTTGGCGTTACCCTGGCTCCCTCCCACTCTCCATCTACCCAATTTGCTGTCCCATTTTCTCTTATCCCTTCTCGCCCCACCCGTCTAGCGTAGCCAGGAAATGGAATGTCGAAGTGGGCGCCTTAGTCAGATTTCCAGAAAGATAAGTATCTGTGCAAGGTGGAGGGTCTTGGTGATTGGTGGATGCCTCTTTCTCAAAGGCTTTTTTTCCACCAAGCACAAAGCTGGCCCGGAGCATCGTGTGGAGTCTCCCGCTGGACCCCTACCAACCCACCCCGCAATGCAGCGTCAGACGGTCCAGTGCGCCCCGCTCCCCGGTTTGGTCTTGCTCACTTCCTGAGCACGCTGAGACAACTCAGCGGAGCCTGTTCAGAAGTCCCACCGTGTGCAGAGAGAGGCAGCAGCTTGAAAACAAAGTCTGAAAGCACACCTACAATTTAAAGAACCCGTGCTGTCCATAACCTAAGAACGCGCCTGAAGATGAACAAAACTTTACAAAACAAACTCATTGTACAAGTACTTGTACAAGTACGATTCTTCTAGCCCCAGATGCTAAAGATCTCAGGCCGCACACATCTGAGAAACTGGAGGGAGGTCTTGGGGCATTTAACTTGGATAATCCAAGTCCGAAAACTTTGAGCTCGAAAGCCTACTCAGCTTGTATCTTGAAATCCGCCCCCCCCCCCCCCAACCCCCGCTTCCCAACTCCATTCGAGCCCACCATTTACTCTGACGGTCTACAAACCACTCCCTCCAGTTTCTGTGGCTACAAAACACAAAGGAAGTGGCTGAGGGATGCCAAATCAACCAGTGCACTGGGCCAACCTCCTGTGGTTAGGCACCTGGATTGGTAAACGCGCGTCATTATCTGCCCACAACCCAGAAGCTACAGAGTTGACAGGGTGAAAAGCAACTTTGATTTAAAGCTTTCAAAATCCCCTGAGGGTCAACGTGACCGTTCGGGTCAGCCAGTCAGCAGCCTGTGGCCAGAAGAGAGACAGCCCAGAGGGGTGGGTCGCAGAGCCCTCCCCCGCCCCTCGCCTCCACCACCGACGTCACACGCGCTCACTTGCACTCAGACACGCGCTAGCGGTTATTCTTTAAAACCAGGGTAGAAATTCGGCGGGAGAGATCGCGGCGTAAAAAGGAGGGACCAAATCCCGGGAACCCACGCCCGGCCCGCCAGCCCGGTTCGCGCTCGCGCCTGCGCCCGCCGCAGCAAGTCCCAGCCGGGCGCACGGCTTGCGGGCTCCCAGGTGCGCGGCCGCGTTCCCACGCCTCTGCCGACACCTCTCGGCAGCCATTGGCCAGTACGGGCCCGCCCCTCAAAAATAGCCAATAGAAAGCCACGCCGTCCCGGGGAGGCGGGGCCTGGAGGGTGGCCAGGGCGGGCACGCGAAGAAGCAGAGGGGCCCCGCCCGCGTGGGGGGCGTGGCCGGCACCGGCTCTTGCGCCCTGGCTGGTCTGCGGCGTGGGAAAGAGCCTGGAGGAGCAGTCCGCGCCGCTCCGGGAGCCGAGCCTGCAGAAGCCGGGCAAGGAGGGAGGGAGGAGGCCCGCGGGGAACGTGCTGCATCTGGATCAGCGTCAGTGGCTGCTCCTCGGTCGCCGGGATGAAGCGCCCTTGTGAGGAGACGACCTCCGAAAGCGACATGGACGAGACCATCGACGTGGGGAGCGAGAACAATTACTCTGGGTGAGCGCGGCGAAGCCGGAGAGTGTCGAGGGAGCTTTGGGTTCCGAGGAAATCCTCGGGGCTCCTGTTGCAGAAAGTTGCCCCGGAGAAGTGGGTGCTCGCAGAGCTAGAGTGGAGGTCGGGTGGAGAGGTAGGGTTAGCATTAGGCGTGGGACGTGACTGGAAGGGGAACTGGAGGGGAGCGTGCAGGAGATAGCGAGGGAGGGTCCCGGGCTGTCAGGCACGTCCGGGCGACGCCCCCGCCATTGAAACTGTATTTAGGGGCAGTTCCAAAGTAGGTCAGGAGAAAAGTAAAGCAATTGGATTTCTGTTTTGAGAGAAGCCTACCTACATCGCGATTTGAGTGTTTGAGAAATTAAAAGCTAAACCGGCTGAACTGCGCAGGTTGACTGGGGTGATCTGGCTGGCCCACCCGTGAGTGACAGACGTGAGGAGTGGATGAGGCAGCTTTGCTTTGCCTGTTTGTCTTTTAGTCTCCAGAAGATCTGGCCTTATGATCACAGGAGACAGCCCTCCTGTGACAAAGAGATTACCCGGGCATTTTAGAGCCTAGACGGGTCAAATGATAATTGCTTCTAATTGGCATGCCTAGAAGCACCTTAATTATTTATCTGCAGCTGTCACTCAAAAGGCAAAGCCTTCCCTGCGTGTAGAAAACTGGTTTTATTCCGCAGGCTTGTTTTAAGACGTAGAAATCAAAGCCTGAAAACTGCAAAAATACAAGACAGATGCATGAGATGCTGTTTCCCAACTACCTCATTCATTGTTGAACTATGCCATCTTTAAACAAACAAACAAACAAACAAACAAACAAAAAGCAGCGGGAGCCTGTTACAAGAAAAAGCTGAAACTTGTAGAGAAGAAATGAGGAAGAAGGGGTCGGTTGATTTCGAATTAAGAGCCACAAATGATTAGATGAGGTGACAGGACAATTTCTAAAATGAAACAGAACACATAACAGGGCCTGGAGAATTTAAGACGTTAAAGTAGTATCGGTGGCTTTCAAAGCGACATGAAGGCCGAGGACAGTATACATTAGGCGACCAACTATGTAACCAAATAAGCACTTAATTGAACTTTTCTGTATAAAAATACCTTTTCGTAAACTCGAGGCAGATTGCAGCTTCCCGAGATTTTAAGCTTAGTCTGAAGGCTGGTGACACAGTTTCATTTTCAAAGTAAAGCACGCAAAATAGGAGGAAGACAAAATCTGACTTCCCTATTAATTATTCGGTTCGGTCATTCTTTTAAAAGATTAGTATGCAAAACTTAAATCTGTCCTTTCTATGTTATCAAATATGAGTTGTTGAGATTTTTTTTAAGAAGGTCAAGTATTTTGTTTTGTTTTAAAAAGTTGGCATCTAGACACAAACTGGATCTGTGGTGACTATTTTATAGAGGAGGTCATGTGATGTCTGTCAGAGGAGAAAAGAAGGGACACATTCAGATAGTTGTTTGACCTTTAAGAAATCTATGAGGATAAATGGGACATTAGTCTCTGACCTCCACTTTAACTGGCCACCATTTCTGGGGGGCGGGGGGACGGGACTCAAAAGTCCAGGTTCAACTTTGCCACTTGAATGGGCAGCTAAATTACCCAATAGTTTTTTTTTTTTTCATTATGTTTCTCTATTATGTAATGTATGTGTGTGGCAATGTGCCTGTCACCATCACCTCTGTTTGTGGAGGTCCGGAGGTTGTCCCCTTGCACCCCATGGGTACAGGGATGGCACTCCAGGCCGGATAATCCAACCCTGTCTTCATTGCCTTAACTTGCTAAGCCATCTCCAGGCCTCACTAACATTTTTTTTTAAAGGCATAATTACTACCTGGAAGCTAAAAAACGAAGCCAGAAAATAACATAGACATGGAAAAATAATGTAACATGCAAGCAATCTGAATATTAATGGGCGCCATGAAGCACCGGGTGGGGGTGGGGGCGGGGGTGAGTGGGCGCCATGAAGTACGGGGTGGGGTGGGGGTGGGGGTAGAGGGTTTGGGGGGGGGTGGGCGCCATGAAGCACGGGGTGGGGGTGGGGAGGCCTGGGAGAGGGTTATCATGCTGACACAACATCTCACATGGTCTTCCTCCCTCCTTCACAGGCACAGTACAAGTTCAGTGATGAGGTCAAATTCACCAACAACCACCTCTCAGATCATGGCCAGAAAGAAAAGGAGAGGGGTAGGTGACAACCGCCCCCCCCCTTTTTATGTCATGTAAACTGACACTATGTATCACCATGGCTGTTTTCCTGTTTAGGATAATTTTGATATATATGTATCCTTAGATTTTTGTTTTGCTTTCTTTGGACTAGATCATAGAAAAAAGGCGCCGGGATCGAATAAATAACAGTCTATCTGAATTGAGAAGACTGGTGCCAACCGCTTTTGAAAAACAAGTAAGTCAATTTCCCTTCTCCTCCACCCTCTAGAAAAGCTCAAAGAGTCTGGTTTTCTCATTCTGGGTGAGGATTCCTCTTGAAGCTCATTAAAATAATGGTGTGTGCACCCTGGTCCCACATAGAAGAGCCATTTCAATAAAATGCTTTGTTGTGGCGAAACTATTAAAAACATAATCCATCACGGAGTAGAAAATATTTCCATTCTTTAACTTATTTTCCCCTTAAGGGTAACAGGGTGCGTGCTTTCTCTGTTCTTTCTATGATTCCGGCAGGAGTTTTGTTTAAAATTGCGCTCTATGTCGTAGTATTCTTGGGGCGGGGGAGTATCATATTTGACATATCATTTTTTCCCCTCAAATTTTGAAAGTACTCTTTTAAAAAAATCAAAGTTCAGGAACTAAGATTTCTATTTTGGTTTCCTAAATTCTACTAATATACTTTATTTAGCAAGCAACTTTCATTTTTAAATCTTGCATTAATAGGACATTGTATGACTCGAGACACAGTTTGAAATTTTGAAATTTGGTTAAAATCAAATTAGTCATAAATGCTGCTTTTCAAAGTTTTAAGTATTCTTTTACATTAAAAAAAAATGCAGTTGCGCATTTGGGAAAGCAGAAAACAAACGCTTGTGCTTTCCTTTGTGGCTTTGGGTATCTGGTTTCTTGTTCTGTCTCGTAGTTGGCTGATTCAAGAGCTTCTAAGAGCATCTTTCCAAGTATGTAGCAGTTTCTGTGCTGAAAATGTTTTCAGTTGAGTCCCAAATTGGGTGCAAAACATTAGTTGGTTGTTTATGCCTCTTTTTTTTGCTGCCTTGTTTACTCCATGGTTCTGCAAACACTGTAAAGCAAGCCCCACAGAGAGCCTTTGGAGGGCATCCAGGACGGCAGTCTGCCACTTTCACTGCAACCACTCATGGGTCCTCATGGACATGGCGAACAGTGAGAAGTACAGGACATGCTGTGCTGTTGCTTCTATATATTTAAGACAAAAAAAGAAATGCACTGCACTGTTCATATGCCAAGGCTGCCTTTAATAACTTACATGTACTATAAATTATACTTCTGATTAGTAGGGTGCAAATAAAAGTGGCAATAACCTATGTTGGGATTTTTTTTTTTCTTTTTACTGTCTTGAGTACTGAAGTACTTACATTGTGACATTGAGAAGCAGTCACTTTGGTGATCTTTTCTTCTCAGTCTTGGTTTGTTAGGCTCTCTTCTTAAATACTGACTTAAACCTTAAGAGCCAGCCTCAGTTGTTTGGCAGCTAGTTCCTGTAAACATAGGCTCTCCCATCTAGAGCCTGGCTGCCAACCCCAATAAGCTGGCCCTGTCGCATTTAGTGGAGACTATTCCTTAGAGCAGCCGAAGAATGACACTCCTCCTATTTAGTGGGTGCTGATAATTTTAAAAATTAAACTAAATTAAATTTCAAAACCCAAGAATAGGAATCTGGAATAAGTGTTAGGATCCTTTTCACACACCAAAAGGAAAAAAAAAAAATCTCCCCAAACCACATATTGGTTTAATTATTCAGCTTCTTTAGGAAGTTAGTTAGAAGCCATCACGGCTCACAAGACACTGTAAGTGGTGCATGTGTTTCCAAAGGTTGCTTTATTTTAAGAAGGGGAACAATGAAAATGTATTTGCAAGGCTATTTTTTTTTTAAGAGCAGTTTTGAATTATTGAAAAAGTCTTAGGCCCATATGATGTTCCTTAAGTAAACTGCAAATTAGGCCTTTCGGTTTGTGATCTTAGAATTAATTCACAGTGACACCTGCTGGTAACCTTGAAAGTCCTTTCCTATTCTGTTTCCTTCACTGGTGGTTATCTTAAAGACTTACTAGAATTTTTTTTTTTTTTTTTTTTGAACATTCTACTTCTGATGTTTTGTTAAAATACTATGTCTGTATCTTCCGGAGTTAACATTCAAGTGTTTAACTGTTCTAGACTTCAATAGAAATGACAATTAAATGTCCCTTAAGGAAATATACCATTAATCAAGGTAGAGATTGAACACAAAGTTTGAGGGCTTTGCAGCTGGCATAAAATTATGGGATGAGGTTAGGAATATAATTGTTCTTACTATTTAATGAATCATTTCTTTGATGCCTTGTTCTGGTCTTTAGAAGTTACAAGTTAATGCCGTCAGCTGTGCTGTAGTAATTGGTGCTTTTATATAAAGTTTAGAAAGAATCCAGAGGCTGTCCAGATGGCTCAGAGGTTAAGACAAAGAGCTGTTCTTCTAGGGGACATGAATTTGGGCTTAGCACCCACACTGGGTGATTCACAAGCACTTTCAGCATACAGCTCCAGCACGTTCTGGTGCCTCTGAGATGCATAGGTATCTGCCTGTGCAGACACACACACACACACACAGACACACACATGCCACACACACATGCCTACACACAATTAAAATTTTTTACTTCAAGTTTTTTTTTTCTGTGATTAAATTAAACATAGAGTTTCATGAGAGGCAAAATTGCAACGATAGTGCTAAAATCAGTATGTCATGTTCCAGGTTAGTTTCTGTAGGACTCATAAGACATTGTTGTTTAATTCTGAAGGGATCTGCCAAGTTGGAAAAGGCTGAAATATTGCAAATGACAGTGGATCATTTGAAGATGCTTCAGGCAACAGGGGGCAAAGGTAAGAGTTGGCACCATTCTCCACCCTCTTTCCACCTTTCTCTTTTCATCTTTTCCCTCTAATATTACAAGGAAGTCACAGTTGAGCAGCCCTGTAACAAGCTGAGATAGACAGCCCTCGATTAAAGCTGTAGAAATCAATGCTAATGGCAGGATTGAACTCGTGGGAAAGAACTTTTGGAACAAAAGGAACACTTGACCCCAGACTTGTGTTTGCTTTCATAATACTGTGGGAGTAAAGCTTCATTCACAGCAGCCTGCTCAGACGTTTGTTTGGGATTTAAGAAGCACATGCTGGAATCTGTACAGAAAAACAAAACAAAACAAACGCACAAACATCCAAATATAAACAAGGCTGGGCACGCTCGCTCTTTTTTCTCTCAGCTTGATTAAGTCAAGGCTAGGACTCAAATAATTTAGCTACTTAAAGGAAATGCCTGTAGAATTGTTTCTGCCATTGTTTCACAGATCATTTTGGCTAGCCTTGACTTTACACCAATCACAACATTGGAAGTACAGGTACAGAATCTATAAGAAACACTAATGAAACAGGCTCATCCCAGGGAGGAGACTCGGGAGTAGCTATCCAGGGCTGGCCCCATGTCGTGGTAGAATGTCCTCTGTACTGGACAGTATATTATGGGAGAATTTTGAGGTCTTAGGAGTGAGTTATCCCACCCAAATTGGCTACAACCTTTGACTTGAGTCGGAAGTAACCTGCTCGTCTTTAAAGGTTAAACTAGGCAGCATATGTTCCAGGGGCCCTAAGTAGTGACTACCTCTACCCCTGCCACCTTGGGATTCCAGGAGAGCAACAAGGAAAGCTATGTGGTTATTCCACTTTCCCTAGAATTGGTGGCCAGGGGGCGAAAGATAAAATTTTCTAACACGTTTTCTCTCAGTTCTTCTTCCTGACTCCTCGAACAGTCCTAAACGCCATCCCATATTAGTTAGTAAGCAGATGTTCCCAGCCAGGTGCCCTGTAAGTCGCCTGCCTGCTGGGTCACTGGAGAGGCCTTCCCACAGAACAATGCCTAGGCCTTGAACAAGAGGGGCTACCAGTGTTTGCTCACATGCTAAGCCTCCCAGTGGCAAAGGGTGTGGACACTAGATGGAACACAGAGGTAATGGTGACGGACTCCTCACAGGTGTCTGTCAGTTAATTCACTTGAAGCTCAGAGAACCACACTGGTACAGCGGAAGTGGCTATGGGCGTGTGCTATTGCTGGCTCAGGACCCACTTACAGGAGGCAGCTGCTCGTCACCATTTCCCTCTGCTCCCAACAATAGAATAGGGATTACATAATTTATATTCCTTAAGATGCAACAACACCCAGCCATATTCAGCCTCAGAGCCAGGATGCCTCAAATGCGACTTACTTTACAATCCCCTCGCCCCCGCCCCCCCAGGGAAATCCAAAGAAGCTACTACGTTCTTTTCGGTCTGACATAGGATTATAAGTTTCTCAAGAAAAAAATAACAAAACAAACCCTTAAATTTGTCAGTATCTCTGCGCTCTGGTCATTACCTCCCTGCTTCTTTTGTGACAGTCAGAAGCTCGAGCTTGAAGGGGACCCAGAAGGCTCCTTCCATGGAGGCACCCTCAGGAGGAGCAGTTCTTCCTCCTAATCCGAGGGACTTTGCTTAATGACTGCTCCCAGGTCTGGGGATACAACCCAGAATTACTGCTGATACCCCACCCTTCATAACAGCCTCTTCTTGCTCAGCTTAGCGCCATTTCTGCCTTTCTAGAGATTACATTTGCCCCAAACACCTTTTACTTTTTTCTTACTTTCAGGTCACTCAGTAAGTGGAACAACAGTTTTTTTCATAAGGCTTCCATTACGAAAGCTGGCCAAAGGAAATAGGCACGTTTTGCGTATTAGATGCATATTATGAACTTTACAACAGCATAAAGTGGTGTAAGTGCTTTCGATGAAAAGAACATAATTCGGATTAATGAGGTAGTTCAGAGGCAGGGGGTGTGCTGAGAATGCACAGGGTCCTGGGTTAAATCCTGGAAAAGCCCTGTAAATGACCAACTCTGTGATACTGTTTCTATTTCCACAATGAGTGTTCTTAAAGAAAGTCACTGCCCCACAGTACTAAAGCTAAGCCATCCCCTCCTTCTCTAGACAGTGTTCCAAACACAAATGCCCCTATTTTATTTTTCCTTTTGTGACATTTAGATCCTTAATTAACTGTAGCATTGCTAAAGTGACCATGCATGCCACTTGCAGGGTATCCTTTCTTTACTCCTGAAAAACAAAAACTAACCAAAAACACAGTAGCCATTGTGTTTTTATAAGGAATCATCCTATTTCATCAGAAGGCTGGAGTGGAACCTAAGTGGGTGGCCTCAAAGCTATGCTGCTTTCCCTTCTTCCCACCCCCTACCCCCGCCCCCACTTCTGACCCTTGTCACCCGTTCTTTAAGGCTACTTTGATGCCCATGCTCTCGCCATGGACTTCATGAGCATAGGATTCCGAGAGTGCCTTACAGAAGTGGCTAGGTACCTGAGCTCCGTGGAAGGCCTTGACTCATCGGATCCACTGCGCGTGCGCCTGGTGTCTCATCTCAGCACCTGTGCCTCCCAGCGGGAGGCAGCAGTGATGACATCCTCCATGGCCCACCACCATCACCCCCTGCACCCACACCACTGGGCAGCAGCTTTTCACCATCTCCCCACAGCCCTGCTCCAACCCAACGGACTCCACGCATCGGAGTCAACCCCATGTCGCCTATCCACATCTTCAGAAGTGCCTCCTGCCCACGGCTCTGCCCTCCTCACAGCGACGTTTGCCCATGCAGATTCTGCTCTTCGAATGCCAGCGACAGGCACCGTCGCACCCTGTGTGCCACCTCTCTCCACTTCTCTCCTGTCTCTTTCGGCCACGGTGCATGCCGCAGCCGCAGCTGCCACCGCAGCGGCTCACAGCTTCCCTCTGTCCTTCGCAGGCGCCTTTCCCGTGTTGCCTTCCAATGCAGCGGCAGCAGCCGCAGTTGCTGCTGCAACAGCCATCAGCCCACCCTTGTCAGTGTCCACAGCCTCCAGTCCTCAGCAGACAAGCAGTGGAACAAACAGTAAACCTTACCGACCCTGGGGGACAGAAGTTGGAGCCTTTTAAATTATTATTGAATTTCTTTGCAATAGTAACTGATGTCCTTCATTTCAGGATCAGCTTCAAACCTCTGCACCCTGAAGGTAGCCATACAGGTACCTACAGATCCACACAACAATAACGAGATCTGAGAAGCAAGCCACATACATGGAAAGTAGTATTATATTTTTTTCCTTTGTTTAAGGCAGCTTGGCAACTGACATCAGAACTTTAAAAGTATTTCCATTTAAACTTTCCCGGAAGATACATGGATGTCACCATCCAGAGGTGCATTAAAACATCTGACTTGGAAAAGAAAAACACCATAACTAGTTCTCCTGAAGCTAGAAGGGAGAAAAAAAAAAAAAAAAAAAAAAACAACCGTATTTTCTAAGTGCCTGAGCTAAAGAATGTGTCGCACATAATGAAAAGGGCGTAATTGTTCGCTTAAGAAAGCGAGGGAGCGGCGTAATTGTTCGCTTAAGAAAGCGAGGGAGCAAACAACATGTGTTGGGCTGCAGACACACAGTATTCTGTTGAAACCAAGCAGTTTTATTGGCCAGAAAGATTGTTGAAAATTAAGTTGAAAGACCTAGTTTTAATATTTGCTTTCTTTATACAGACTTGCCAAGCAGTGACATTTAGCAATGCACTTAAAGAAACAAGAATTCCACCAGTGTCCACGTTAACAAGCATTTCTGCTTTGCCTTCAAGCTCCCATCCTCTAGCGAGCCACAGTTTAAGACACAATACTTCTTTATGTAAACTTACAGCCGTACAGTGCACCCAGAAGCAGTTACCTACTGTGTGCCCACCAGAGGTTCATCCACGCCAACTCAAAGTCTCTTTGATTTGTAAGAGTTTGGATTAATTTATTCAGTTTCATTTGGACTATGTTTATATATTTAACTTCTTCAGCTCTCTCCTGACATGTGATGTCTGTTCCTGTCCCTTTTTTTTGGGGTGTGGGGGGATGTTGCATTTCTGGAGCTAATGAGATAAAGAAAGGAGTGGAAGAGAAAAGCTACATGATTTAAATGCCCTTGGTCAATTTAGAAATTGCATTTGATCCCAAATCACAGTGAATGTGTACAATCAGGTATACATAAATTATTTTTGTCCATGTCTAGACTAGTGATACATAATGGTGTTTTGGTTTTGATTTTTTTTTTAAAAAATTTTTGTTTAATGACAAAATAATCTCTTAATACATGGAAATTAAGCACATGAGCTTTTATAATTCAAAGGCAAAGACACAGCATGAATTCTTATGCACTTCGTTTCTCCGCTGTGTGGAGAAAGCAATAAACAAGAGAATGTTGAACATTATGCAAAGTTGTACTCATAAATATTTGTTTTAAAATTACTGTACCTAGTCTTCTCTGCATTACTTTGTAACCTTTTTCTATGCAAAAAGTCTACATATCACTAATTAAATGAAGTCTTTTTTGACTACTTCCCCTGGATGAGTTGCTTTTCAGAGTTGCTTTTACAGACTCTTTAAGCCATAGCTTTATGTCATGTATTTCAAAATCGTTGACTGATGGAATTAACATCTTCCTTTAAAATAAACTTCACGGAGGTTGGTTATAGATTTAAAACATGGGTAGAAATTGCAAAGGCAAAAAGTGATCATCTTCCTCTGCCTTGTGTTGATTATTTATTTATTTACAGACAGGGTCTCACTGTGTAACCCACACTGGCCTGGAATGTGCTACATAGCTTAGCTTCACCTGAAAACCAAGATCCTGCTGCCTCAGACTCTCAACAAGTAGCTTTTTTTTTTTTTTTTTTTTTTTGGTCATAACTACAGCTCTTGGAAAGGCATAAATGTAAGATTTCCAAATAAAAGGATATCAAGCATCCAGAATGTACCAGAATGTGCCATACTGTATAGCTTAAAAAACAAGGCATAGTTGTGAGACATCAGTGGATATATGATCAGCATTTTGGTTGTGAGTCTTCCGTGTCTTTGAAAGTTTTGTTGATAAGCGTCTTGTAGTTGTGGCCACCTCTTCAGAGAAGGCCAAAGTCAGGTGGAGCTCCTAAGTCCATAGGCCAGATACACCAAAAAGAGTGAAAAGAGAAATCTATGTATCATTCATATCACAATGCTCAGATGAAGACGCTGGGATGGAGGAGCCATTGCAACATTCTGGCATTTGAAGAATGAAGTATATGGTAATGGGGTGGTTTCTGTCTTTTGAAGTTGTGTACAACTTTTTAGTTTGATCATTTTCATGTTTATTTTTAAAAACAAAAACAAAAAAGGATTTAAGCCTTTTAAAATAGTTTTAAGGTAAAGGAAAGAACTCTTGGGAATTGATTTTTTGGTGGGCTTTTTTATGTAGTAGTCACAAAATTAACTCAAAGGCATTCTATTAGAATAAAAGGGGGGGAGGAGAAATTCAAGTTCTCCCCAAACTCAAAAGCTATGTGTGCACACCGATAACACAGTTTCATGATTCACACCAGCAAGGGTGTGCACAGCCTTGAGCTGTACTCCGCACGTCTGGGGTGGTGAATAGGAACTGACATCCTAGGCATTCATAGCGACTTTCAAGCATGCCCAAAGCTGAGAATAAAGAAGAATTTCCTGGCAGGAGTAAGGGAAAGATATCGCTCTTCTTAAGATCACTGGCAAATATGGTCTTTCCTATTTTATTTGAAGAAATGTGGAGAATCTTAATAATATTAGAACAATAAGTATTACCTACAACAGTGCCCACTATTTCCACAAGTATGGAGGGATTATAGCCTCAAGGAAGCCTCATCGAACGTTATCTCAACACAAGAGTAATTATCTGAGCAGCATTATTATAAAGGGTTATTACGATTTCAGAATTTCATGTTCCCATGGGTCTAAGTCTCTATCAGTTTCTGTTGATTTAAGGTCAACTTTTAAAGACTAGGAACTTCTACAATATAAACTTTACAGATTGATTATAAAATTACTTAATTAAATGTAAAAAGGAAAAATGCACTTTGCATTTGCATCAGCACACTAGCAGGACTCCTGAGGAGGAATGCAACTTAAGTCGCAGCTAGTGATGCATGTAGAGCATCATTTAGCTTTCCTTTAAATGACTTTGTAAGCATGGTAATCTAAAGATGCAAAGCTTTCATGCTTGTTTCTGTGCTTTAGATGCCCAGTGACACTACTGCGACTTCACTTCCCAGAGAATAGCATTAGACTTGCTACTGTGGCTCTTCTTAAGTATAAGCGGCGCCTGACATTGTGGATACTCCAACAGCTGCGTCAAAGCATCACGGCAAACACGACCTTTAAACTCACTACAGTTCGCAGTCCTTCCAGGGATACATCTTTGAATGTCAGTGGAAGATATTGAAAAGTGCCTGGGCTCACATATGTGATCTGACATAAGGGCAGATCATGTGGCATCATCTAGGCATGAAGCAGTGCCTTCTCCTGTGTGCCCTCATTCTGACTTCAAAGGAAAGGAGAAGAATGGGTTCATTAGGGAGTCAGGTCTTTGGCTATATAACTATGGTAACTAGGACCACCTTAAGATACAGGACTAGGGGTTGGGGATTTAGCTCAGTGGTAGAAGCACTTGCCTAGCAAGCACAAGGCCCTGGGTTCGGTCCTCAGCTCTGGGGGAAAAGAAAAAGATACAGGACTAGAAAGAAACTCAACTATAGTCCTAACGACAAATAAGCCATGTTCTTGAAATTTTTTTTCCTCCTCAAGTCCTATAGAACTCCCTTCCTATAGATATCACAATACTAAATTGACATCACAGTGTCATGGTTAATTATCAGTATGGCCTAATAATGTTTATTATTAGGCCTATAATTATTATTATAACAGTATTTTCTAAGCCGCTAGCAATCAATCAAGACACAGACACTTGTTATATTTTAAAATAGCCTTAGTTAACCTGGAACAGAGCAAATACTAATGCCCTAAACTACACCCCATAGTGGGGCAGATATAGTATACCTGCCCCAACCCCATGCCATCTGCTTCTAATAATTTCTATCAAGCTATCTCCCATCCATAATCCCAAATACTTGTTAATTATCATCATCTGGGCCAATCTCCATCCACACCAGCCATGTGTGTCTCCTCCATCTAATCCATGGCGCAACCTCCTTCCTTCCTCTCCTTGGGTCTCTCCCCCCAAGATTCTCACTGTCCCCCCTCCCCAAGCCTGGGAACCTTAGCCAGCCCCTATCCCATTTGCCCTGCCCAGGTGTGATGGCCTTTTATTGGGCAAACAGGTTAGGCTCTTAGGCAAGGTACAGGTGGATCACAGAGACAGTAAGCAGTAATTAGCATCAAAATACATCAGACGAACTTCCAACATCACAGGAATTGGAAAATGATATTAACTGGCCATTATCATACCTAGCAGGTTGACTATGACTCCTTATGGGCCTGTTCATCTTTTCAGCCCATACTTCTGGTCTCTAAGCTATGGCTTTGGCATCATTTTCTTTTTGAACACATCTGGAATCTGACATGGTATCAACCTACCTGGGATGACTGAGTTAATGTAAAAGTAAGTCTGCCTATAGGTGTAGCATGAAACTACCATCTCCCCTTGGCAGGAGAGAAGACAGAAAAAGAAGTAATTCACATTTATTCTATAGTACCATTTAAAATAGAAATTCTTTTGACAGGTCTGCCCCTTTGGGCAGGTGAATTTACCCTCTGTACAGGATACCAAAGAGTATGTTGCAGTCTTTGTAAGGTAACTAACAAAGGACAGGCAGAATGGTAAGGAATTGAGAAAAGATGCTAAACAAATTTATTATAAAAGACAAGAGGTGTGTGTGTGTGTGTGTGTGTGTGTGTGTGTGTGTGTGTGTGTGTGTGTGTTTGTGTGTGTGTGTGTATGTGTAGGGGAATACTGAACTATTTAGAATGCCTTCATTTGGCCTGTGGTGACCTCTACAGTAATTCATCCATTATACTAGATTTCATTACTAGGAAAGGCTTTCGCTGTTTTGCTGTAAATGGATATTAGACTCTTGAAGGCTTCTCTACCCCAGCTAGTTCCCAAATAATCTAGACAGAGACCTCTTGGATTTATAAATGTTTTAAGGCACAGTAACTGGGTAAGCATCAGCCCTCTAAGCTATTTTGCTATTTCCCAGTTACAATCCCCATGTTGCTTACCTCAATCGTTCCTGTCTGGGTGGCTTCTGTTCTATCAGGCCAGCCCTCCTGGCCACATGCAATGGTCCATACTGTCCTGGCAGCCTCCTTCTCTCCAGCTTCCTCTCTCCTCTCTCAGGCTAGTGGCTTCTCTGAGACCCCCCAAGCCAAGGAAGCTAATCCCCACCTACTTCTCTTCTGCCCGGTTACAGGCTTCAGCAACTTTATTAACCAATCAACTTTAAATTAGGTGGAGCAAGGTTTACACAACAAAGACCAGTGTACATAAGAATGTGCTTGTCTGGGCAGCAACCAGATCTTGGGGGGCCAGTAACTAGCATTAGAATACATAGCAGCAGACCAACCCCTTCCTTACCCTACCCTAGAGTGAGGGGTGGTTTCTGTAGCAGTTACAATTAGTATGTATACATGATGTTGCAAAAATCCTCATTCCCAGAGATATTTCTATGTTTCTAAGTTCTCAGCCTTCCATAGCTGCAGAGCGGTTGGCGTGAGCTCTGTTGTCGCTCTATCAGTCTGTGGTAAGGAAAGAAATAGCATATGCCTTCAACCAGATGCAATACAAAGATTTTTTTAAGGGAAGAAAAAGATTAAATACCTTTACTGGGGGTGACTCTGCATGCTTTTACATTGCCTTTGAATTTAAACCATTTTGTGTTTTTATTATAGTGAAAACGAAATGACAGTTTATCAGATGGGAAAAAAAAATATCTAACCAATAATGACTATCATTCACAATATTTCCCTTGTGTACGAATGGTGACAAATTCTAAATTGCTCAGAGACTTCTGTAGCAATGGGGTATCTTTAGTTAACCCCCTTTTTCCTGGTGATAAGATATTGGACTGAGTGTTATTTACCATATTGCAAAACTTTGCTTCCAAGATCTCTCAGCGTCTCTTTAGTCCTTTGTCTTGTGTTAGAAAACACCTTAACACTTTTTAAAAACAAAAACAAAAGGATTGTTACATTAAAAATGTATCAGTTTGGCCTAAGATTGCTAATAAAAGACACAGAGTCTGAAGCCTACTTCAAGGCTGCCAGCAGAAGCTAAACTAATACAAATCTTCTCCTAAACTATGGTGAACAAACTACTCTAAACTGATATAAAATACATATACCCCAAGCATTTGCCATTGCTTTAGTCACATCTGTGTATCACTTTTAAGATGTAAGAGTGTAGTAAAATTCTTGGTACTTATTTAACAGACCACTTGAATTCCATATTTATAATTCTAGTCAAGTTATCTCTGCTTCTTTCAATATTTATATCTTTTTTTTTTTTTTTTTAAGTCTCAACTCTTAGAGGCTGGGGAGATAACTAAGCCCATAAAGTGTTGCAGTGCAAGCCTGAGGATCTGAGTTCAAATCTTTAGCATACGCATTAGAGAAGAAAAAGCAAAAACAAAACAAAACAAAAAAACCAAAAAACACAGAACAAACAAAATACAGTTGGGGCTGCAGAGATGGATCAGCTGTTAAAAGCATTGGCTATTCTTCCGGAGGCCCCCCGGGTTCATTTCTCAGCACCCACATAGTGGCTTACAAGTGACTGTAATTGTAGTCCTAGGGGATCTGATGCCCTCTTCTGACCTTCACAGGCACTAGACACACATGATGCATAGACACACATGCAAGCAAAACAGCCATAAACATAAAACAAGCAAGCAAACAAACAAAAGACACCTGGGTTGTTGTGTCCTATAAGCCCAGTGCTGGGCATTTTGGGCTGGTGGATCCTGGTAGGGCGCTGGCAGTCAGTGATTCAGTTAGAAACTGTGTCTTAAAAAAATAAAGTAAGGAATGACAGAACTACAGGACTTCTAACAAATCTTTGAATCTGTGTAAGCGTTGTTAAAAATCTATCTCATAAGGAATTCCTGAAGATTAAATAATAGTATTAAGACCTTATGCACAGTGGACTATCAATAATAGTACAGCTTAATCTAATGTAACTTTAAGATCCAGGGTGAGTTCATATGCAAAATCTTCTCACTCACACATCTGCATTTAGCACATACCAAGGCATTCTGCAGCATCAATTCCACTTACATTAAATTACTAGCATGTACATATTGCTTTCCATGAGTAAATTGATCGGTTCACAGACTTAGGAGAACATAAACTAGGCCAGTGCTTCAACTCACACATGAAAACAACTGAGGCCCCCAGGAAGATAAACATTTGTGCATACACAGGCCTGGCTTCTAAGATGTGGTTCTTTTAGAGGCAACGTGACCATAAAGTAAATATTTTCTTTCATATCTTTTATATTTTAGTGGGTTTTGTTTTTCACTGCAGATGAGATAACTAATTCCATTTGTTTTCTAAGATGGCGTATCTTCTACGTCCTGTCCTCAAGAACAATGGTTTTCAGTCTGATTCAAAATAAACACACTGCGGAAGTCATGGATCTTTAAAGGAGAATCTTAAACTCGCTTAATAGTACCTAGTGGTGTCCTACACTGATAGCGAGTTGATAACACCCAGGTGAGTGGGGTTGTACTCTACCACCCAGCCCTGGAGGCAGAACTGGTCCCTTGTTCCTTTGCCCTGTGTTGGTATGGCTTGTCCACGGTGCAGCCACAGCATCCATCCTCTCAGGCTATTGTCCTGCAGACAAAATCTTTAAGCTCAAATTGCAAAGCTGTGGGAGATCTTCACTGCTGTCAGCTGCTGCCGCTCTCTCACTTGCCAGCCCAGCCTTCCTGGTTTTCTCCTGGCCTCGCCCTTGTCCCTTTCAGTCACAATCTTCTTTTCTCTGCTTTAGCTAACTCATCTTCCTGTTTCAGGTCAAATGCTTCACTCCTCTGGGATCACTAACCCGTGAGGAACCTCCTTGTGGGATCCCAAGGCTACATTCTTCTTTTTTCGGAGAACGTGGTCATTGAAAGTTGTCTGTGTTTACACTGCTCCTATACTGAAGCCAAATTTCTATGGTGAGATGTTTGTACCCACTGTGTCTCTAGAGCCTCTTCCTTGCCTGGTACAGAAAGGCAGCTCAACATATACTTGTGTATATTAGTTAAATGAATGAGACAGACTGAGGAATGAATGAGTGGGAGGATTACACTGGACTAATAGAATTGCATTTGATTTAAAAAAAAAAAAAATCCCCAAATGTTAATTTGATACAACAGGAAGTACATATACAAATAAAACAAGCACAAATGATGAGAAGAAAAAGATAGAAAGTAAGAAAGAAACAGAGGGGGTGGGAGGAAGGAAAGGAAAGAGAGAGGAAAGATAAGTATCTTTTCTTTCCCATGGAGGCAAACAAATCCTAGGTTTTAACTCCGCTCCGCCTTTCCTAGGGAGCAGAGCTGCTCCGATAAAGAATTTGAATCACACAAGGCTAGGACGCCGCCTTGTGGTAAAAATTTATACTTACCATTGCCCACCTGCCTTGCAACTTTTTTCCCCAAATGCTACCACTAATAAAGGGAAACAGAAATTCTCTCTGCTACGTATTGCATGCAATTTTCTCCAAGAGGTAGCTGAGAAAGGATCATTTGTTTGTTTCTTCTTACTTAAATATTAAACTACACGCGTAGGCTCAGGTCATCAGATGACCGTGAGCATGCTTACCTGCAAAGCCTTCCCTGCTCTTCCCAAACTGTTTTCCATCTTCCTTTCTCCACTGAGTGAACATGTACAGGAAGGCTTGTTTTATTAATAGTGCTACATCTACTGATGTAACATGATTGATGTACCAATAAATGACCCTTATTATTTGAAACCTAATCTAAAATGTGATCACCCTTTATTTTACTTATTTTGGGGTTAATTTTTTTTTTCCTGTGAGTCAGGAGAAGCTTCAATCCACCTGCTTTTCTTACCCTATAGTGTTTTATTGTATGACTACACACAATGCACTTCCATTTCCTTCTGGGTTTAGTTATATTACTTAAGCAAAATAAGAGGTGGTAAGAGGTTCCATTACAACGTTTTCATAGATGCATAGTGTTCTTTGATGATGCCCTGTCCTTATAGCCAGCATTCTTATCCTTCTCCCCTGACCTGCTGGTCCCCAGTTTCCACATAAAGTCTGCTTCTTATTTTCATGTCATTGTTAAGTAAATAAATAAATCGAGAATCTGCATATGAGAGAAAACATAATATATGCTTTTCTGATTTTGGCTTCTTTCACTTAACATGATGATATTTGCTTCTACCCAGTTCCCATTTTCCTGTGAATGTCCTGATTTCATTCTTCTTTGTTGATTAACAAAACTTTATTATTTATATAAACCAATTTTATTTTTTAAATTTTGCATTTACTTTGTGGGTGTGTATGTGTGTGTGTATGTGTGTACATGCAGAAAAGCACAAAATGGAAATGAGCATTTATATAACCATCAGGTTGAAACAGAGGTCTAGTTTTTGTTTTTTGTTTTTTTCTTTTTTCTTTTTGGTTTTTCAAAACAGGGATTCTTTGTGTAGCCTTGGCTGTCCTGGATTCATTTTGTAGACCAGGCTGGCCTCAAACTCACAGAGATCCACCTGCCTCTGCCTCCCAAGTGCTGGGATTAAAGGCGTGCACCACCACTGCTCAGCCTGAGGTCTAGTTTATGAATTCTGGCCACAGGCAATATTCAACAATACAACACATATAAAACAATAACAAGCTGTATGGACAGCATCGGGTTACATATGTCATACAGAGAGGGAAAAGGCAATTAATCAAGTCCATAGTTTAAATCTGAATTGCTTTCATTGGCTATTTTTGGCTATTTTTCTATAGCCTACTTTAAAATAAGATGAAAAATAGCTACCTAAGTCATTAAAATATTAACAGATGTAAAAAATGATATTTTTGATGAGCAAACATTATGCTAAAGAAATAAAAACATTTTCATATTTATGTGAAAGGTGTTCTACATTTTTGTGATATCTAGCAACCCTCTCCAACTTGTAACATGTAACTTGAAGAAGTAACATGCAAAGCCACATGTTTCCTCTGTGCCTCAGGGCAGTACACAAGTAACAATAGCTCCAATGGAGCTCCTGTAGGTCTGTACCCGAGACGGTCCACACTACTTCTGCACCACCGCACAGCTGAGTGTAGTGACAGATTGTTGAAGGCCTCCGGACTTAGGTCGAGCAAACCCAGGTTGGAATCCTGGGTCCCAGCCGGCTCATGTAAGTCATACACAGGATCCTAGGTCTATTTCCTTAGACCTTAAAAGATTGGTTTGATTAGTGTGGATAAAGCACTTCTATCAGTGTTCACAACCTCAAAAAGCACCATAGACATCAGATGTTCTTCAAAATGGCACAGTTCAATTCTGGCTGCATTTGCTCCTCAATCAGCTGAAATGTAGACTTTCCATCCATCCTTCCTTCCTTCCTTCCTTCCTTCCTTCCTTCCTTTCTTCCTTCCTTCCAGCATTACTTTCAAGACAAGTCCTAACAACCAACTTCTTGGTTTAATTGTTTATTTGTTTCATGTGAAACATGGTCCTAGAGGCTAATGAAAGTGCTTCCTTTTAATTGGCTCCTACAGGTTGCCTTTCAGGTAACCCTATCTATTGTTTTTTAAATTATCTGTATTACCTGTAGGGCCGGCTAGCAATCAATTAAGACACAGACACTTGTTATATAAAATAGCCTTGGTTAACCTGAGGCAGGGCAAATATCAATCCTTTAAACTACTTTTCATAGTAGGGCCTCAGGCATGGGATCCCTGCCTCAATCCCATGCCATCTGCTTCTAATAACTTCTTTTTTTAAAAGATTTATTTATTATTATGTATACAATGTTCTGCCTGTCAGAAGAGGGTATCACATCACACTACAGATGGCCATGAACCACCATGTGTTTGCTGGGAATTGAACTCAGGGCCCTTGGAAGAGCAAGTGATGCTCTTAACCACTGAGCCATCTCTCCAGCCCCAACCACTGAGCCATAACTTCTATCAAGTTTACCTCCCATCCATGATTCCCATATACTTGCTCATGTTCTTCATCTGAGCTGGATTCTCCATCCACACCGCCAGCCATATGCTGGTTCTGCAGCTAACCCATGTCGGCCTTCCTCTCTTCACTTCAGGTCTCCTTTCTCCAGGTGGCCGGTCCTTCTTCTTCCCAGGATCTCTCCCTCTCTAAGCCCCACCCATCTCCTGCCCTGCCCAGGTGGGATGGCTTTTTCTTAAGCAAAAGGTTGGCCACACGGACAGCAAGCAGTAACTAGCATCAAAATACATCAGACCACCCCCCCCCAACACCTATCGTTTCAGTATGACTCAGCCCAAATTGTCATCCAGTATGGTAGCACAGCCTTGGCTGCATGACAATTCTGCATTTAAAATAAAGTGGACAGGTACAGAGCAGTGTTTTCAGTATCCACAATTTCCTTTGCACGGGCTAAGCACTTCCTGTTCCTTTACCTTCGCGGAGCCTTTTCATGTTTGGAGTGTTAGTACAAACCACCTTCAGGATTTCCCCTTTCTTCCTAAACTCTTAAGTTGAAGACGGTATTCCTTCTTTCCAAAGCAGCACCTTCAAGCTGAGGGTAGGTCACGTGACACAGAACTGCGTCAAAACGACAAAAATCCACTTAAATTCTTTGCTTAAAAAATAGTAACCAAACAGTAAAGATTTTAAAGACAATAAAGATGATACTAACCAAAATAAAGTGCTCCTCTAAAAACTACCTGAACCTATGCTGTCTGTCAATCACGGTTGCCCCGCCTCTGTGCTCTGGCATCCCTGACTTCACATTCTGTTCACTTGGCCCTGCATAGCAAGGCAAGCCTGCAAGCCTATCTCTCCTGGCTGCATCCCGCCTCCAAGGAAGCGTTTTATCTCGCTTCAGTCTTTAGCTCTCTCACATCAGCTCCAAAGCCCTGTAAATAAGCCATTGTTTGTCAAAAATGTCGGCCTATGCAGCCAACATTGCCGCTTGCGTCATCATCCTTGGCCCAAATGTGAATACAAGATGGCCTTCCTTCTTTGGCTCCTTTTCAAATTTATAAACCACCTTAGAAATTGAAATTTTAACCATTTTCTCCTCTGATTCCCATTCAACTGTGTTAGAGACAAGCTTGTTTATTTTTTATGTACCTGAGCCACACCAGTGAGTGCCATGGACTGAAGTATTCCTGTTTTTGAATGAGTGAGTGCATGAATGGATGAACCAATGCAAACACTGAAGTGGGTGTGGTGACCATAAGCGTCTCCACTGTACAGAAAGGATCTAGATGCTCTGAAGAACTGGGTGGCTTTCCTCAGACAGCACAAAATGATCTCTTTCTCTGGCTTCTCAGCAAGGATGCTCTCTTTGCATTTTTCAGATCTCTCTTGCTTTTCCATATTTGTTCGTCCCCTACACCTAGGTCACAGATAATTTCTTAGCAGTTCTTCACATTAGACCTTAGCTCCTAGAGTCAGGCATACAACAGCCTCCCAGGCCGACTTACTTGCTCTCAGGCAACTTCCAGCCATCTGCTCTGTGCCCAGCAGCCCACACCTCACTCCCCGCTTTGTTTAATCACTTTCATCTTCTCCTCAGCCTCTCGACAAGACTCTACTTTCACCACCACTTCCTACTTCTTTCTGGTTTTAATATTTTTAACATTTGTTCATCTATCTATCTATCTATCTATCTATCTATCTATCTATTTACTCTCTCTCTCTCTCTCTCTCTCTGTGTGTGTGTGTGTGTGTGTGTGTGTGTGTGTGTGTGTGTGTATGGGTGGTTTTCTAATTACTCCATGCATGCCTGGTGCCCCTGGAGGCCAGAAGAAGAGGGATCTCCTGTGATCGTCAACCATCATAATAAGGGTTCCTGGAAGAGCAACCTGTGGTCTTAACTAATGAGCCATCTCTCTAGCACCCTCCGCCCTTTCTTAAGTCTTTGATCTCTCTGACATCACTGTTGCAACTTCCTTTACTAGTTATGCTGCTCTGGTCATTTTCTTAGTGTACTCTACTGTGTTTCTTCCTTGGTCCTCTGTCCATTTGCCAATCTCCCTTTTGGGAGATTCCAAATCTTCCCAAGCTTTGAAGCTCAAGACTCCTCACTCCAGAGCTCCAACTCTAAGCTAACATTTCCTACCAGTGGAGGGAGGAAGCAGCTGGATTCAGCATCTCACCGCCCTTCTGCACCTCGTCATCCTCTGTGTGTCCCCCTTAGCTTTCCTAACCATACAGACCCCACGTGGGGTCAGCGATGGTGATGATTCTTCTGCGATCTGGACCCGGTAGTTTCAGGGCCTATCAGATGCCATTCCTTTGAATCCCATTTGCAACTTTTAAGCAGGTCATCAAGTCACCTGTGATCTGGCTGCAAGTTCCTAGCTGAACTCATCCTGCACTGTGTCGCAGCACGTGTCCCCTCATCATAGCCCAGCTGGTGTGGCTGTCTCCGAGGCAGATGCCAGCTGTGGTCACTGCAGTAGTTAATTTTAGGTATCAACTGCCGGGGATTAAGGACTCGATAAGTGGCCATGGTAAAGCACTGTTGTCCCATTCTGTTTGTTGGAGGGCTATGAGGAGGTGTCCCACAGGAAGCAGCCTAATGAGTATGGGCTGACTAAGGAAGGCTGTAGGGCCGTCCAGTCTCTGAGGTCCTGGATGGAACAAAACATCAATCTCCCTTCTGTATGTCCAAGAGCTGAGACACCCTCCTTTTCCTCCTGGCACTGGATATCAGAATTAAGTCTTTTCGGTTCGGGATTCCAAGGGGTTCTCAAGTCTCCGGCCATGGGCTAAGAGTGATGCTACCGGTTTTCTTGGTTGCAAGGCTTTCGGAACTGAACCAAGCTCGGCTACTGTTGTCCCAGGCTCGGCTCACCAACTTCTAAATGGCTGGATGTGGCACTTTCCAGCCTCCGTAACCACAAAGTCAGTTCTCGCAGTGGGTCTCTTCCTTCTCTGTCTACCACCTGCCAGGCTACCTGAGATCGTTAATTCAGATGGTCAACGTGATTGCAGGAAGAAACGCATAGGTTAGAGAAACAGAGATCTGAGTGTGTCTGTTACAGAACTTCCAGAGATGATTAGGTCATGGATTTGTTTGTTTGTTTGTTTGTTTGTTTTAACTAATCAATAAAACACTCCTTTCGTGGATTCTTTAAACGATGATTTTAGTGAGATGGTGACATGTATGAATCAGGCCACGGGGACACGTTCTCAGAAGGCAATACTTCCCTATGAGCCGCGTCTCTCCGTCCTGGCTGCCGTGGTAAGAGATAGTTCAGTGGTTAAGTGCACTGCCTGCTCTTCCAATAGGACCCGGGTTCAATTCCCAGCACCCACATGGCAGCTCACAACTGTCTGTAACTCCAAGATCTGACACCCTCACACCAACGCACATAAATTAAATAAAAAATAATAATAATAAAAAGAACCACCTCGCTCCACTGTACCCGCCAAGCCATCACTGGCTGACACCCCTGAAAACACGAGCCAAAATAAAGATTTTCCCTTTTTAAGCTCTCTTGGGTTTTGGGTACAGTGACAAGAAAGCTAATTAGCACACTACAACTTATCTATGATCTGTCTGTCTACCGCCTCTCTGTCCATCTGCCTCTCTATTATCTATCTATTCGTTATCTTCTAGGGTTCTGTCTTTCTGGAGAACCCTCCGAATACAGCCATGCAGGATCCTCTTTGATACAATGCCCATTCCCAGGCAATTTGGCTACCAGCATCCTTTCTGTTCGCCTTGGAAACCAGCATTCAGTTTCTGTTTTCAGCTGGTGCCACTGGTCTTCTTTATCACATAATCATGGGTCTCTAGAGAACCCGACACATCACAATCAGTGAGTGCATGGTGACTATTATTTTGTTAGTGACGATAACGGTAACACTTCTGCCTCAATTGCATGGTGAAGTGAAAATTTCTGTAAACAAAAGACCAAGAACATATTTTCACTGAACCCAGTGACACCTACGCCAATGTGCTTCCTGATAGCAAACACCAGGCACAGCGTAGCTAACAGGGAGGCAAAACAGGCCGCTCAATTGAAATCAAGCTTTCAAGTCTATCCGTATGCCAGTGTGAAAGTTGAGATTTAAACACAAAGTGGAAACAAACAAACAAGCAAACCCTGATAGCCCCTCAAAACAACAGCAAAGGATGAAACAGAATAAAATTTTAGGATTCAAAAAAGTCAAGGTCTGTGGAAGACATCTGTATTCTCTTTGAGTCTACCACTTTCATAACGTCTTTTGAGAAGTCCCAAGCCTCTAATTTGCTCTGAGTTATAAAAATTCCCCTTCAAATCCCGAAGTACAACTTGCAGGGTAACAAATATGACTGGTATTCTGCATGTAGGAAACTTATCACATTTGTATAAGTTCCCTAGGGAAAAAAAGCAAGTAAAATAATTAAATGGGTTACATAATATAATATATATATATATATATATATATATATATATATATATGATATTATAAACTAAATACTGGGAATAGTTGTACATGACTTTAATCCCAGCATGTGGGAGGCAGAGTCTGGTGGATTTCTGTGAGTTCAAGGTCAGCTTGGCTTACATAGTGAGTTCTAGGACAGCCAGTGCTACTTACTAATTCTTTGCCTCAAAAATAAATGAATGGATGAATGAATGAATGAATGAATGAATAAAATTGAAACTAAATAACTAACTAAACCCTGAGCAGATAATTCACCATTCACAACCATCAAAAAGGTCTTTTTTGAATTTATAAAGGAGAATAAGATAGGAGCAGCTTCACTTTAAATAAATAATATATGAGCTCAAGGTATAAGAAACAGAAATTGACTCAAAACATAATGCAAAATAAGCATAAATCTTCCTAAAATGTTAACCTTCTTTCATCAGGTAAACTCACTCAAAAGTAAATAAAAGCTTTCCAAAAATTCCTGTTTGTATACACATCCAAATTATTATAAAAGGCTAGAAATTGCAATCTTAAAGACAGCTGAACAAATTCATAAACAAGTATATTTTAAGTACTTTTAACAACTTGTTTAGTTGTTGGTAATAACTTTATAGGCATAGCAAGTTTTGCAATATAGCTTTGAAAACGTTCACAAAAACGTTATTGTTGTTGATAATAAGAACCAAATTACAGTGGGGAAAAAAACTGTCTTGCAAAAGAAGTTGCTGTACAAAAAGCATGTTTCCCTGACCGGGAATCGAACCCGGGCCGCGGCGGTGAGAGCGCCGAATCCTAACCACTAGACCACCAGGGAACTTGTGTTAGCTGTTTCTGTACTTTTACTTGATTCATATAAAATGTCGGTCGTACTGCCAAGCGCTAGAGGGCAGGCTTGTTGTGAACTGTAGGTATTTGATTGCTGTAAACTGAGCACCGGAAACTAGGGCCGTTTCTTCAGCTTTACTGAGGAGCTCACATCCTCACATCCTCTACGGACGCTGGAAACCTGATCCCTCTCTGCCTGTCTCTTCTGTTCGGGAGACATCCTGAAATTTGCGTTCTACAGAAAAGTTTCTATGCCTAGGCAACTGCCAAACTTTTGTCCAGATCTTTCCTTTTGCTTCATTGTTTTCCTGACCGCCTTAGACACTTGATTCAAATCTAACCTGTCTTTATTTGTATCATTGTATCTCCCCCCCCCCCGGTCACGTGAATGTTAAGTGCCATTAAACAACCAATGAAATCTAAGGATAGATTGTCCATATCAGACAGGGCTTTACCCATGTAAAGTAACGCAGGTGTGTGTGTTTGTGTGTGTGTGTGTGTGTGTGTGTGTGTGTGTGTGGTGTGTGTGTGGTGTGTGTGTGTGTGGTGTGTGTGTGGTGTGTGTGTGGTGTGTGTGTGTGTGGTGTGTGTGTGGTGTGTGTGTGTGTGACTTTAAGAGGTAGTGACAGGCTGCTGTGAATCATCTTCACGTTGCTCAAAGATTCCTATTTGGACACTCGCTTCAATATACACTAATAATCACTGCCAGGAAATTGTGTAATTGCCAAGAATTCAAGATCCTCCCAGCCAGCATCCATCCAGAACCCCTCACAAAATGCGAGCCAAGAGGACTGTAAGCCAAGAAGAGCCCCTCTGGGTTGTGAGGTGGGAAGGGCATGACAGGCGTGAATCCACGAAGAGCTTGCTCCCCACAGCATCAGGACCGCACCATCAGGAGCCACAGTTGATATCCAGCCAGTCATCCATTGTGTTTAATCAGCCGAGCTGGCCTTGAATATTGCTGCTCAGGGGTGGGGGGTGGGGTGATGGGGGGGTTGGGAGGTGGGGGATGGGGGGGCTTTAGCAAGCATTACAGATGATGATTAAATCATTGATATAATCTAAAATTATTTACATACACAAACAGGAAGATTAACGGAAATTGCTGAGAGTAATTAATGAAGTATCACCAAAAGAAATTTCTAAACTTTCTCTAAAGACAGGACTGCAAGCTCTGGCTGGCCTGGAATTTATAGAGATCCATTGGCTTCTGCTTCCAAAGCTGGTATTAAAGGCCTGTGCTGTTTACCATATTTTTAATTTAAATCTAGTTTACTATTTTATTTTATTGTTTGTTTTGTTTTGTTTTTCGAGACAAGGCTTCTCTGTGAAGCCCTGGCTGGTCTGGAACTCACTCCCTAGACCATGCTGGCCTCACAGAGATCCTCCTGCCTGGGTCTCCCAAGTGCTGAGATTAAAGGCGTGTGCTGCCTTTAATTTTACATAGAAAATACACTCCCACTTTTCTTTGTCAAGAAATGTCAATAGACCAAGATCAGCAGAAGGTTCTTGCCTCCGTGTTGGGGGTAACCTGTCTTAAGCAACTGAGCATCCAGTTTTGAACCAAAACATATCGCATCCACCAATTTTAGAATTTTAGTTTAAATTCTAATATGTTTAGTCATGATGTAAAAAGGGGCCCAGTGGAAACCATGCCCAAGTTCTATCTGCCAAACTGCCCCACATTGCTTTTTCTCAGCTGGGACATACTACCAATTTCTTCTACGCAGTCTCAGAAACAACCTATCCAATGCACAGGCTTGGCTTTTGTCTTCTTGTTACTTGCTGTTATGTGTTTCAGGAAGGGTCTCACTATGTAGACCACTCCAGCCTAGAGCTGTCTATGCAGAGCAAAGTGGCCTTGAACTACAGAGACCCACATGCCTCTGCCTCTTAACTGAAGGCGTCACTAGAATGTCATCACACTTAGTTCTTGTAGCTTTTTTTTTCCCCCTCAGAAGACTTGTGTTTTGGAAAATACAAAACCTACAGAGGCAGGTCCAGGATAATGAACACATGCAGCCCTGTCACATTTGTTCAGTGGCTTTTGTGAGTGTCCCTGGGGCCCTGAAACGTAGCTAGTACACATTCATATGTCATTCAGGTGTTGAATTCACGCTGGCTTTTTCTAGCGTGAGTGTAAAGAAATAAACTCTCAATACTCGTTAAACACTGATCCTTTAAAAAGTGATAATCTTGATTCTATTGAATAATAAAATATTGACATTTTGGTTTCTTACTATTTTAATTGAATTGAATATTTTAGGTTCTGTGTGCAGCTTGTATAACGTTATTGTATAGTAATAACCTAAACTCACTAACTGCTAGTATTTTGTCATGTTTACTCTTTTTTTTTTCCTGAGCCACTTGGGGTTATTACAATGACACCGTAAATAATTTATCATTTATTATCTCATAAGAACTAGCAATAAGCCAGGTGGTGGTGACGCACACCTTTAATCCCAGTACTTGGGAGGCAGAGGTAGGTGGATTGATGTGAGTTCAAGGCCAGCCTGGTTGACAAAGCAAGTCCAAGACAGTCAATGCTACACAGAGAAACACTGTCTTGGGAGGGGGGATAGTGAAAGGGGGGAAGCTAGCAATAAAATTCTCACACTTAGGAAGTTTGAATTCAATACTTTTATTATAATATCAATAATCAAAAGTTTCAATTGTCCTAATATATCCTTTATGGTTTTAAAATTCAGGATCCAAACAAGTCTAATTTCTATAATCTGTAAAGCTTCAATTTTCTTTAAACGATATTGTTTTGTTTTTAAATAATCGAGGACAGTTATTTTGGAAAGTCTCTCAACCTAGATATTTTTTCTGGCAGGAAACCTATGATACATTTTCTTTAGTGCTTTTTATCAGAAAGTGCACAATACCAGCTTCTCTCATCACTTGTAATATTGTTTATTCCAGTACAACAATGCCTCTTCCGTACATGTCCCAAGAGCATGCCACCTGTGCCACTCATTTTATGTCAAGTTGGCACAAGCTATAGTCATCTCAGAGGACGGAATCCCAGTTGAGAAAATGCCTCTATTACAGTGGGCTGTAAGCAGGCCTGTGGGGCATCTTCTTAATTAGTGATTGATGTGAGAAGCACACATTGTGGGTCCTCCACTTGCGCTGGTGGTCCCGGGTCCTATAAGAAAACAGGCTGAGGAACAGGCCAGTAAGCAGCACCCTGCCCCTCTCCAGGCACAGACTCTGCCATCAGCTCCTGCTTCCAGGTTCCTGCCCTGACTTCCTTCAGTGACAGACTATGATGTGGAAGTGTAAGCCAGATAAACCCTTTCCTCCCCAACTTACCTTTACTCATGGTGTTTCTTCACAGCAATAGTACTCCTGTTATGTAGCATACATACATGCATCTTACTATGTGAGCTAGGACACCACCTTACATAGCAAAAGGACTTCACAGGTGAGTGAGGTGCTTTTAAGAGCAATAATAGGAGAGTAACTGGTAAATTTGATCATTGGGTGAAGGTGCCTGGCATATTTCTCTATTGTAATTACACATCATTAATAAATATTGGGAAAAGCAACTACAGTTGAGGAATTGATCTTTTGCAACTGCGTGATGCTTTTATGTTTTCTGCTTCTGTTGGTGATGTCATCTGAATCAATTGCTTGTTATAGCATTTGTAAAATGGTGACCACTTAGTTTTACCATCCTTTTTAAAGAAGAACTTCACTTCCTCTCATTATTCTTTATTTCATTTGGGCTCATATCTCCTTATTCTGTTTTGTGAGTTTATTCACGGTATTTTACTTTATGACTGGTTCCTATGGCTTCTGGCATGTTGCTATACAGAGAATGCTTTGCTACTTTCTGGCCAAACACAACTCTGGTATATTTTGTACATTACAAAGTAACTTAGGGAAGGTTAAAATATCTTCTATTCCTTAAAGGTTCTCTTTTATACTTTTACCAAGTAGTAGCACATTGTAACTTTTTTGTTTTTAATCAATTTATTTTAATCAATTCATCATAGAAGTGTCATTCTATCATCATTTGGATAACTGTATAGTATTAGACATGTATTTTTTTCTAATATCTTGCTCTTTCCAAAGTAGAACAACAAATAACCTTGAACCAAGAACTTAGCTTTTTAAATTAATTTTCTCACATGTGAGTTGATTTCTGATCAGGTAAATAAAGTATTGTACAAGAAGAAAAATCAAGACATTAAGTCAAACGGGTATAATTTATTGGCAATTTAGCAATTTGATTTCAGTGTGACCAAGCTGTCCTTTTTTTTCATTCATTCAAGCACTGTGTCAAGGCACCAAAGACACCACCATGAACCTAACAGGACTGCCAATTTTAAGGATTTATGCATGTATGTGCGTGTGTACATATGTGTGTTATGTATGTATGTGAGTCTATGTAGAAGACTTTGGGCTCCCTCAAGCTGAAGTATAAGCAGCTTTGAAAAGGCAGATCTGGATGCTGAGAACCAAACTCAGGTCTCTCGGAAGAGCAGGAAGTATCCTTAACTGATGACCCCTGTCACCAGCCCTTCATTGCCAACGCCATAGCTTAATTCAAGGTGGCAGTTGACGTAACCAAGAAATTATGGGATAGCAAAAGAAATTTATCACATATTTTAATATATTTATTTTATAGATTCAAATTTATATTTCATAATGTAAGCATATAGATAAGACTATAAAATGATACAGTGCCCTGGAAAACAATTCAGTAGTTTCTTATAAAATAGAGCATGCACTAACCATATGACCAAGCACATGGACTCTTGCAATTTTGTGGTCTTAGGCTCCCCAGGGCTGGGATCACAGGTCTATGACACCGTATCTGGCTTCTTTCATGTTTTCTCAAAATTAAGAATATGGCGTCTTAGTAACTCAATAGACCACTGGTTCTTAACCTTCAAATGCTGCAACCCATTAATAGAGTTCCACATGTTGTGGTGAACCCCCCAACCATAAAGTTATTTTCATTGCTACTAATTTTGCTACCGTTATGAATCATAATGTAAATGTCTGCCTTTTCCAATGGTCTTAGGTGACCCTATGAAAGGGTCATTTAACCCCCAAGGGGGTCACAACACACAGGTTGAGAAACACTGCTTGTGAAATGAGCTGCTGCCTTCATCCTTGTTAGTTGTGATCTCTTTAACTCCTTTTGATGTAGAAGGCCACCTACAGATGTTAACAGTTGTCATCAGAGTCACTTACTGCCTGTGTCAACTCACCCAAGTCCAGAGTGGGAGAGCATGTATTTCTCTCTGAGCTGGACATAGAAGGGTGGCTCTAAATACTATCACCCCAAGAGTGAACTTTCTTGGTGGTAACCTCAATTTTTCACCCAGTGCACAAATTTCAACTCAAGCACCTTTGCATAAAAATATATATCAGTGCCAATATATCAGTGAGCCTAACTAATTCCTTACCTGTGTGTGTGTGTGTGTGTGTGTGTGTGTGTGTGTGTGTTGTGAAGGTGGACTTTAGGTATCTCTCTCTACTGGGATCCATTTTATTCATTTACTTATTTATTTGAGACCCCTGGCTTTTCTGTGAGCTCTGGAGACTTGACTCAGGTTGTGTAGCAAACACTTTACCAACTGAGCCAATCTTCCCAGACTCCTAAGCTCATCACTTAATCAGGGAACTTTTCAGCAGAAGGTTAAGAGCCATATTTATCAATGTTTTTGAAATTACAGTTCCATGAAGCGTGACCAGTGCTGTGTTTGGAAATGAACACCAGCCATATTCTTCAGTACAGAATTCTCTCTAGGCAGACAGGTAAGGACACTGTCCTTGCAGCATCACTGGGTGATGCTCTCTATGCACACTCAAACCTTCTAGAAAATCACTCTGGGGGCACGGAGATCCAG
This sequence comes from Acomys percivali, assembly GCA_907169655.1. Taxonomy (NCBI): domain Eukaryota; kingdom Metazoa; phylum Chordata; class Mammalia; order Rodentia; family Muridae; genus Acomys; species Acomys percivali. The sequence goes on along the minus strand of OU015750.1, from coordinate 84,343,237 downwards.
GTGCCTCCCACTGGCTTAGTTCCCACTTCATAGACACACATGACGGCCAGAGCAAGTTAAATGACTCATTTATTCCCTTGTCTCTGTTTTGGCTCAAAGACCTCCCTGCCTCTCTGTCTACATAAAAGCCTCAATAGATAATGGTTAATTGCCACAGAATTAAAAGAAAAAATAAAACATGGCTAATGTGCTTAAATGGCTGCAGCATAGCTTTCCCCTGTTATCAGAGGAAGAAAGCCTAGTCTTCATATTTAACACAGGCTTCACCCTTCAAAACAGCTCATCACTGACCAAGCACTTCCCACCAACTGAGGGCAATGAGAGGCACTATGGAGACTGTTCTATTTAAATTAATTGCTTTACTAATTAGAGATAGGATTGCACTATGTAGCACAGGCTGGCCTGGAACTGACAATCCTCCTGTCTCTCCCTCTCTAAGGGTTGGGGTTACAGAAATGGGCCATAGTGTTCCATTTGGGGATACAGTTTTGGAAAAGAAACCCTTTATTACACTAGGACATATTATTATAGTAATAGCTGACTTCTAATGAGTATACATATACACTACAGTCTTTATGCCCTTCACGAATTAGCTCATTCTCTGTATCTACTCTATGCAGTCGGTGGTGCAGTCATCCCGCCTTTGAAGATAAAAGCATAAGAGAGTTGGTAATTTATCCAAGGCTAGCAAATGTTGGAGCTGTCATCCAAAGGCAAAGTGTGAATTCTTTTAAGGATTATCATGGTCTTAAGTATGTATCCCAACAGTATTTGACCCAGGCGTGCCCCATTCACCACCAATTCTCTTCCGCATATTTATCTCACCCACTGAACTTTGGGAAGAATTCTAGAAGAATTTCTTGTAATAAGGAAATGTTATGTCCTGTGTTGTCCAAAAGGGAATCACAAGCTTTATTTGGCTCTTTAGAACTTGCAGCATGACTAAAGGCTGAAAATCATATGACCACATGAAGCTGTTGGGCGCCATAATGGATGGAGAGGATGTTAATTCTCATTTCTCTGTGAAGACAAGACTCAGATGAATCAGTCAATACTCAGTAATGACTGTAGTCACAAGTTATAATTAGCATGTGATACGTCATGTGATCCGAGGGGAGCTAATGAAGACAGAGAGTGAAGAACACTTCATTAGTGACAGACCACCACTTTAAAACACACGCTCAGTTACACGTTGGCCTAAGAAGAGATGCATCAAGACTTATTTTATTTCTCAACAGAACTGAAGGGTTCATAGACACAAAGGGTGCTGCTGGGGTTAAAGGATGGGTGACAGTCCCTGTGGCTCAGTGAACATTTCCTGCTGAAGCTGCACTGCAGCTTTACACACGTAAGCAAATAAAGTTCTTGTCCCAAGTGATCTCACGCTGTTTCTCATAAAATCACAATGTATGTTTTCATTCCTGTAATCAGGTCATTTGGAATTGGGGCAAAATAGCAGGACTATAATGTCTATAACTTTAAAAAAAAATGGGGCTTTAGATTCATCATCCATTTTCAGAACACGGTGGAGTCTTGAGCCTTTCTTCCCACCCAGGGCAATACAGCGCAGCGCAGACACTGTTCCACCTGGAGCTCTAAGAGGCTAACTCTCTCCGGAGAATATCTTAGCTATCTCATTACTACATGGACTTAACATGATTTTTACTTTTTTTTTTTTTAACTTTTTGAAACAGGGAGTTATGTAGCCTTGGTACATTGGTTGGTGCTGTGTTTATTATCTTCTTATCTCCCAATAGGTGTGTGTATGTGTTGTTTGTACGTCTGTTCTCAGATTTATTTTTTTATTAAGCTTAGGCTTCAAAATCATAAAAGCATTTATCAAAGAATTGTGAGATCGTCACCGTTTCTCTGGAGGCCTCACACCATATATTACTTTTTCATACAAATATAATCATGCCTTTATATTTTAGGAGCCCATATTTTTTTTCTAATGACTAAATCATTTTCCAAAAGGGTGCCTAAAGAAAAGGGAGAGACACCTTCCTATTCAAGCCACCAAGTTGTAAACCCGACATCAGAATTTACAGGTGGCCAGTGCTAAACCAGGAGGTGATTCCATATTTGCATGGCCGTATAGCATCACCTGCAGCTGAAATCTCAATGTCCTGACCATTCTGTGCTTTGCTCCGCCCTCTAGAGAGACTGGCAGTACCAAGTGGCGTCAGCAACCTGGGAGGCCACTATGTTCTGTGTGTGTACTGTATGTACTGTATGTACTGTGTGTGCTTGGAACACACCAATCTTATCAGTCCAGCTGCAGGGTATAGACACACACACACACACACACACACACACACACACACACACACACACACACACCCTTTCCCCTCCCCCTCTGTATTTTAAAGTGATCTTCAGGGCTAGATCCTCCAAGTCATCTTGCAGTGCTAGTCACGGGACTGTAAAGGGAATGGCACCCAATATCCAGGGAAAGCTCACCCCTCACAGGCTGATGCAAAAAACCTTCCCATTTGAGCGTCTCAGCCAAGAGCCTGCTGCACTGCCCAATTGCTAAATTGCTTGGGCTGTAAGGATTGCAATTTGGCAATTTACAGGATGTTGTACCGGGAAAAGGAGAGGGAGGAGATGGTGGGTCCCTTTGCCAAAGGCAGTGGCGGAAAAGACCGAAGGATGAATTTATGGTGGCCCGTGGAAGGGCAAGTAAAGGGACTTTAGGCTCCAGCAAGAGCTCTATCTCCAGCTGTGCACAGAAACTTGAACTTCCTTCCAAAATCCAGAGCGTAGCCAGCTAGAGGAGATGAGATAAGGGGCCAGGTAAGCAGACCGTTCCCGGTTCACAGTGGCCTGACAGTCGCCGGGAGCAGCGTCACAAAAGGCCAAAGCCTGCGGAGGCCGCGCGCGCAACTCTCCGGGGCGGAGCCGCTGGGTCGGGTGTTGGGGGCGCCCTGCGCCACTTAGGCTGTTCGGTCTGCGGCTTAGAGGTGGCGCCGGGCAGGCAATACGCTGCTGCTGCCGCCCGAACCTCGAAGCCAGGCCGCCGAGCTCTTCGGCCCCCGCCGCAGCGGACGAGCGCAGCGCGCGCCCGGGGTCGGGCGGAGCTAGAGGCGGGCGTCGCGCCACTGCAGCTCCCCGCCTTCCGCCCCGAGCGCGGCGGGTGCCCTGACCGTGGGCGCCGCTGCAGGCACCTGGGTGAGGCTCGAGCATCCCGGCTGCAGCTGCTCGAGGCAGATCGGGGCTCCGGGACCCCGCCGGGGCGCACCCTCGCCACTTCTGCCGCTTCCCTTTGCTCCTCCTCGGCTCTGGATCCTCCCCCCGTCCCTTCCCTCCTCCCACACCGGAGGATGCGCTCCCCCGCGCCAAGCGGCAGAGGCCACCGCTCCCAGAAAAGCGTGCGCCCGAGCCACTTCGCCCTAACCCGTGGAGCCCGCGCCCCCGCCCAGTAGGTAGGTGGCTGAGGCGGGGCCCGGCCTTGGAGGCCACCCGCTGCTGATGCTGCGGCCAAGAAGAACACCGGGCCACGGCCAGTAGCCGCCAAACTTGCCTCCCTCCTAGGCTGCCTGAGCTCCGAGGTGTGCTAATGGCGCTGGCGCAGCCCCCGGGGGACCAAGACCGCTCCGCTTGGAAGGTTCGAGGTCGAGCTGGGGCGCAGGGGCGCTGAATCCTCCTCGCCAACAGTCTGGGGACCCTCGGTTGGGGGTTGGGGGAGCTTGGAAGGACAGCTTGGCTAGGAGCTTCTTTGGGGAGGAGACCGTTGCCTTTTTTTTTTTTTTTTTTTTTAACGAGCTCAAGTAGACTATGTCATTGCATTTTTAAAAGCAGGGTCAGCAAATGCTTTCTTCCTACAATTTAGCTAAAATGTGGACGGCCACGGTTGTTTTTGAGGTATTTAGGAGTGGTTGTGGATTGTTGTATATTTCACAGCTGGCAGAGTGAGCTATAAAAGTCAATGGTGCAAAAACCATGGGTGCTAGTTTAAGGAAAGTCCTTCTAGAAGTCAGATTGCCCAGATGATGCATGAGGCTGGCATGTTCTCGTAGCATAAAGCTGATGGGAGCCAATAGGTTTGAGAGCTGCAAGTTTGATACAGGTGTTGGGAGTTGAGAGTCTGAAAGATGCGCCTGTTGGCCAGCAGAGGCAGCCTTGTCTCTAGCCTCGCCAGCAACTCTGAGCTGACCTTTGCCTTTCTGAGAAACTGGTTCAGTCTTCTAATGTTCTAGAAGTAAAATTCATGTATTAGGGCTTTTAGCAAGATTCTTTACTCTTAGGCTGCCTTTTTTCATATTACACTAAGCAATAAGGTTTAGAATTTTGGACGAAATCATCACTGTAAACTCCAGCTTTGTAGGCACTATTTCGGATTAGAGATTTTGGGGAACTGAATCAGTATAAACACCAAGAGAACAGAATCATGACCCTCATTTCCTCCTCCTTCCCCCTCCTCCTCATCTTCCTCTTCCTCCCCCTCCTCTTCCCCCTCCTCCTCCCCCTCCCATTCAGTAATTCCCCTGCGTCGGATGTCTTATGGCTGTTTGTCGGCTGTTGAATGAATGAAATTTTATTTCAAGCTATATATGTATGTATATATAATAATATAGCTTGAAATAATTTTTTTGATTTTTGTTTTGTTTTGTTTTTCGAGACAGGGTTTCTCTGTGTAGCCTTGGCTGTTTTGGACTCACTTTGTAGACCAGGCTGGCCTCGAACTCACATTGATCCTTCTGCCTCTGCCTCCCAAATGCTGAGATTAAAGGCATGCGCCACCATGCCCCGCCCTTGAAATAAAATTTATGCATACATATATAGCCCAACCATTTAAAATTATGTTTTGTTTCTAGTGTAAGTAGCAATTTTTGAAAATCACTTCTTTCTGTAAACAGGAGAACTTGGTTATTTTTCATTGACATTTCTGGCCTCAACAGCAAGGAAGGCAGTTCTCTGTTTAGGTTTACTTCATGCCCATTTTCCACTCTTAAACGGATCGATCCCGTTTCACTATACATTTAAAAACAACTCAGAAAGCAGAATTCATGTTTAAAGAAAACTTTTAAGTTAAGAAGGAGCAGTCATCTGGTTAATAAGTAAGCGGAAACTTGTGGTTTTATCTTTGATGCTAGGGACCAAATCCAAGATTAGGTCCAAGGCTTCCGGTGTATTGGGCTGGTCCTGTTTGAGCAACATCCTCAGCCATAGAAAGACCATTTTAGCTATCTCCTCTATAACATGAGGTATTTGGATGATCCAGTGCCTTTTCTGCTTCATAATGTTGTTTTAGGAGAAAGAGAGCAAGAGAAAGACAGACAGAGCAAGAGACAGACAGAGAGAGGGAGGGAGGGAGGGAGAGAGAGAGAGAGAGAGAGA
>OU015750.1:84316793-84332944 GCA_907169655.1 Acomys percivali | reverse complement strand
GGTGATTGTCTTCTGGGAATACACTAAGGTGAGAATGAGGCAGGTGGCATGGTAAGAGCAAGATATAGGATCATCCTTCTGTTATTGCCCATGTGAACCGAGGCAGGTTAATTTCTCAATTGTCATCTGTCAAATGAAGATAATAATAGTATCTAATTTCCTACATCACTCAGAACATTAGAAAATTTATATAAAGTGCTTGGAAACCTGCCTGGTGCAAAGTAAGCAATTCTGTTAGCTGTTGTATTATTACAAAAATTTGAGAAAAATCCAACAGTGAAACCATTTTAAAAATGACAGTGCATATATATGTAGTCATTGGCATAATGGTTTTAAATAATGTGTAACCATGTGGGGGGATGATCATAATGATTGAATTAAGAATCAGATTGTGATGGCTGGGCGTGGTGGTGCACACTTCTGATCCTAGCACTTGGGAAGCAGAGGCAGGTGGATCACTGTGAGTTCGAGGCCAGCCTGGTCTACAAAGCAAGTCCAGGACAGCCAAGGCTACACAGAGAGACCCTGTTTTGATAAAACAAAACAAACAAACAAAACAACAACAACAACAAAAAAACCCAACCAAAGAAAAAGAAAATCAGATTGTTTGAGCTGAGTTTCTCTGGGAGGCATGAGTGATGGGAGAAGTGTCAAGAAAAGTGACCCTAACTTGATTTTACAGTATTTCTGCATGGAAGACAGGCCAAAATCATGAAAAAAAAAATTAAAGCTTTTTTCAGTTTTATGAGAGCATGGGTGATTTATATTTTTTTCCGCATTTTACTTGTTCGTGTTTTGCAATGATAATTATCAAATACTGCAAATCTCATACCAAAGAATTTCTGTATTCTTGCCTTGCCTTTACAGACTGTATATTCAGTTCGACATATTTTACTTTCCTTTCTTTCTGAAGTTTCTGTAAAGCCACTTCCTCAGCATCTTCCCCCACATACCATCTGCTGGCATTTCTTGCATTTTCCTTGCTTGGTTTGTGTATAGACACGTCCCAAGTTTGTGGTGTGTGTGGTGAGGTGTGGTGCAAGCGTGCGTGCGTCTGCCTGTCTGCCTGTCCGTCTGTCCGTCTGTCTATGTAGCTGTTATGCAGATAGAACCCAAAGCCTCAAGTATTCTACTCGTGAGCTCAATCCCTGATCTCTCTTGAAAAATAAAACAAGCAAAAAGACTTCTGTGATTGTAGTAGTGGTGACTTCTTTTGAATTTAGCCCAGAGAACACTACATAGATGATGTAAGGGCGCCCCATCTGCGTGGGGTTCACAGATGCGGTCTTGTTACCCACTCGTACCCACGTGCGTTAGCAATCCATCACACAGAAGAGGACTCCTGCCTTCGAGCATTCTGTTCCTTTCCCTAGCTGAAACTTTCTTCTACACTTTTTCAGTTGTCTTCATCTGGCTGGTATTTCACAAACACCGTCTAAGCCATCCGTTCTAAGGGAACTAGATGCCAGCCAGCTTTATTGCCCAGTTGTCTGCACAGTATGCTTGCAGGGGCTGCATCCTACGTTGCTCTATGGCTTTCAGGTTTCTTAGCACAGCATTACCCACATATGCGTGGAACGCAAGGACACAGGCTGGATACTGTGTGACTGACATTCTTAAGGATGGTGTTTCGGGGGTTCATTCATCCCTTTGTATCTGCTCCTCATTTTCTTATTTTCAGGATTAGATCATCACGTTGTTAGGTTCTTAGTCTTAGGTTATTACCTTGAAAAATCTAACTCCAGATTTCCCTTCTGTAGAGCTAAAGGCTGAACTGTTCGGTTGCAGAGAATGCCACTGTTGGCAGTGCGCTTACAGTAGGGATCAGAAAGGTACTAATGAATCCATGTTGTCATCTATAGAACATCACCTGTTCGGTGTAGATAGCTTCATGAACCTGTCATAGGATGTATATAAGGCTTTTAAATTCTTTAGATGTTTATAGATCTTATGTTTTCTAAAAAAGACAAAAACCCCAGGAAATATTTTATATAATTACTCTTACAGTCTAGGCCAGTGGTTCTGTCACGGGACTCACACACCCTATCCGCTGTGAGAAGAGAAATGTAGAAATGTCTATCATTTTTATGACTTTGATTTTATATATCATACAAGGTGTATGCTAGTACACACACTTGGGCTGTTGTTGTTGTTTGTTGAAAATAGGATTTTAAGCTCAGCTGCTTCCATGGATGTGGGATATGATTTTTAAGTAGAGATCTGAATAGTGACGGGAGCTACTGTCCTATTACCTCAGCTTGGTTTCTGTTATTTAACAATGAGTCAGAATCAATTTGGGCTGGAGAGATGGCTCAGTGGTTAAGAGCACTTGCTGCTCTTGCAGAGGACCTAGGCTGGGTTCCTAACAGCCATGTCAGGCTGCTCTCAACCACTTGTAACTCCAGTTCTGGGTAACTCCAGTTCCGGGTGATCCAGCACTCTCCTTTGGCCTCCTCAGGTGCCTCCTTCTTGTGGCCATACCTGCCCCCACTCACATGTAGGTAAATTTTTAAATATTATGTGTCCAGTCTCAGGCATTGTGATGCAATTCCTGTGTGTCTTAGTTTTCTACTGCTGTGAAGAGACACCATAACCAAGACAACTTATAAAAGAAAGAGTTTATTGGGGCTTATTGTTCCAGAGGATTAGAGTTCATTGTCATCATGGTAGGGAGCATGGCCACAGGCAGGGTGTGGTGAGAGAGCAGTAGCTGAGCCCTTACACCCCAATCCACAGGCTGAGGCAGAGAGAGCTAACTGGGAATTGCATTTGTTTTTTGAAACCTTAAAGCCCTCCTCCAGTGACACACGTCCTCCCGTGAGGAGGCCCCACCCCCCAGTCCTTCCCAAACATTTCCTTCTATCAAGTGGGGGCCAAGCATTCAAATATATGAACTTTTGGGGGCCATTATCATTCATACCACCCCAGTTTGAGAACCTTTCTTGTACTGTACAGCATCGACACATTCCATGTCTTTTCAGGCTCCGCAGACTGATGGAAAAGAGTGTAGGAGAGTGAAGTAGAAAATGACACAGGTCATGCAGGAGTGCACTGAGAAATCCAGCAGGACGATTTTTGTCCATTGAAGTTTGCTAAAGTATGATGTGTGTAGCATAATTCTCAGTCACATATTCTAAGAATACATTAAACTCTTTTATGTCAAAGTGTTTTCTTGGTAACCAGGTCAGTTCTTATGCAGTTATGTCTGAGTTACTGGTGTTGGCTAGATGATGAATGCCTATAGTTACTTAACATAGTATGTTATTCAACATGATGTTCTCATATTTCCTTTAAATGATAAGAGACAGTAACGTTTTTGCAACAGCACACCTTTGGAACACTGTTAACATAGACAAGTAGTTTAAAATCAGTATATTTTCATGTTACGCTTGTCATGACAATGTATCATACATAGATAGGGTGGTTTGAAACAACAGAAACGGAGGCTAGAGAGATGACTCAGTGGTTAAGAACACTTGTCGCTCTTACAGAGGACCCAGGTTCAAGTCCCACCGCTCATATGGAGGCACAAAACTGTAACTCCAATTCTAGGAGATCCGACACCCTCTTTTGGCCTCTGAGGACACAGGGCACGTATGTGGTGCACATGCACATGTGCAGGCAAAACACTCAGTACACAAAATATCTAAAACTCATAGAAATGTATTTTCTGATATTTCTGAAGGCAGGCATTCCCCCCCAATCTACTTATCAGCAGGGATACATTCCCCTTAATACCCGACACTCTTAGAGGAATCGTTCCTCGCCTCTTCTTCTGGTCACTTGCTGGAGGCCCTTGCCATTCCTTGGCTTGTAGCCACACCACTCTAAGCCCTGCCTCTGCCTTTACCTAGCATTCTCTCTATGTGTGTTATTAATGTATGGTCACTTATAAAGAAAGCATTGTGTCTGTTAGGGCTCCACACACTGAAGTGTGACCTAATCTTAACTAACTGCACCTTTAGTGACCCGCTTTCCAAATAAAGGCCCAGTACGAGGGACTGAAGATTGGGAATTCTGTCTGTGGTTTTGGGGATGATTCTCTTCAACCCATAACATCAAGGAATATAAAGTCTTGGGACGGATATCCCAAGACTGCACAAATTGTCAGCTGATGTCCTTGCAGTGAATTTTCTTTTTTCCTTTTTTTGTTTTTCGAGACAGGGTTTCTCTGTGTAGCCTTAGTTGTCCTGCACTCACTTTGTAGACCAGACTGGCCTCGAACTCACAGTGATCTGATTGCCTCTGCTTCCCAAGTGCTGGGATTACAGGCGTGCGCCACCACGCCCGGAATTTTCTAGATCTATGCAAATTGAATGTGGCTTAAAGAATGGCCTTGGCTGCTTTTGTCATTTGTATCATTTGGCTCCTTCTCTTTGTGGACTCTCTTATCCCAGGACTGGCTAGAAATCCATATAAACACAGCTATATTTGTTGTGATTTTGGGTCTTATGAAACTCCATATGTGGGTCAGGACATTCCTAAAGGCACATTGGGCTTTGGGTTCTGAAAACCCTTTGCAACAGCCTCCAAAACCTCAGTGGCTTTGGACTCACAAGTATTTATGTCACGCTGACCAGCCTGCAGGTTGACTGCGGTTTGGCTGCTCTCTTCTGAGCTTGGCAGGGCTGAGGGCCAGGTCTCTTCCACATGTCCTTTATCTTTGCCCTAAAGCTGAAGAAAGGGCAACGGCCACCCAAAAGCTGGTTCATCAGGTCGAGAGCAGCGACCTGCCAGACTTAGTGCTCTGGGTCAGAAAAAGTAACATCATTGTTAGCGCTCACAGATGGAGCTTAAGCCGAGGTGGCCTCAAAGCCCACCGCCACAGTGACCCAACCCCTTCAATAAGGCCACACCTCCTCCTAGTAATGCATTCCCTGTGGGCCAAGCATCCAAACACATGAGTCTGTGGGGAAACAAACCTATTCAAACCACCACAGTTGGCCTGTGGGTTAATTGAATTGGGAAGACACACCCATAGTGTGGGCAGGACCATTGTAAGGGTTGGGGCCCTGGACTGAGTGAAAAGGGGGATCACATCCATCCTGTGCGCTCTGTTCCATTTCTGTGGACACAGTGTGGCCATCTGCCTCCTGCCACAGTGACTTCCAGGAAGTAGACTGTATAACCTAGAACTGTGAGCCACAACAGGCCCCTTCTCCCTTAAGTGTCTTGTGTCAGAATATCTTATCAACAGCAATGGAAAAGAATACTCCCCCGCCCCCCCCCCCCGTACTAGTGTAAACAATAAGCACTGCATAGCGAACATGTGACGGGGGTGTCAGGGGCGAGGGACAGGAAGAAGTACATAACAGAGCAATCCAGTGTGCCACAGAGCACTTTACGCAGGATTCTACAGAGCCCTTCGTATGGAGCAACTTTGTATGGAGTAATCCTTTAAAAGGAAAGGCATTCACCAAAGGCTTGTTTCTTGACCCAGATTCTTAGAAAATTATAGTTAAATTTGCATCTCCTTCCGCCTCCCCTGAAAAAAATGTCAGAGTATTTCACAGTGGAGGTTCAGTTTTACACTGTGATTATGTCTTCTCCTACAGATACCTGCTTGTGGGGAGGTTCTGCACTTGCTTGCTTGTGCATCTAAGGAATAATAAAATAAGTCAAAACCAAACAAATTGTAATATGGCAAAACAAGAAAAAGAACGAAAGGAAAAAGCGCCAGAAATGCCAACTGATGCAAAGACACACACATTTGCATACCCAGGGATCCTATAAATAAATCCAAAACCAATCAACCAAAACCCTCCATGATTTAATGTTATGAAACAAATAACAGAGACACTGTTGAGTGCATTCCATTCATTAGCCACCTACTGCGGGGCAGGGGACCTACCCTTAAGAGTAGTTTGTTTTCCCGTGATGATCCCTTGGAGAATAAACACTTTTGCATGTGTAGGTGGTTATCAATTGGACATAGCTTCTGGGTTAGGGATGGGGCAAGTGTCCACTTCTCCTTTTAGCTCTAGGACCCCATGTGGTGCAGATCCATGGAGGCCCTTTGCATACTGCCGCAGTCTCTGTGAGTCTGTATGTGGTCCAGCCCTGTTGTATTAGAAGAGCCTGATTCCTTTTGCTGTCCTCTATCACTTCCGGCTCTTTCTCTGCTTCTGCCCCCTCTTGCGAAGGATTCCCTGAGCCCTAAGGGGAAGGGTCTGATGAGGACATCCCCTTTAAGGCTGAGTGTCCCAAGATCTCTCACTCTGCTTCTTGTCTGGCCATGGGTCTCTGTTTGTTCCCATCCGCTGCTACAGGAAACTTCTCTGATGATGGTTGATCATGGCACAGATCTGTGAGGATAGCAGAATGTCCTTAGGGGCTATTTATATGCTGCTTTAGCAGAACAATAGTATTTCATTTTTACCTAGGACCATGGTCTATGCAGTCTCAGGTTCTTGGCCACCCAAGCAGTGTTGGGCATGGGTTCCATCTTGTAGAGCGGGTCTTAACTCAAATTAAATACTGTTTGGCTACTTCCACAATCTCTGTGCCACTATTACACTAGCATATCTTATCACCCTTTTTAGATCAAAGAGTTTGTTGCTGGCTTGGTGTTTGCCTTTCTCCTCTGGTAGTGTGCTGAGTACTGTCTAGTGCCATGAGTACTAGTTAGTAAGAGGGAGGGCTCCATGTAAACACCAGTGTTGACTGGTTCATGTTCAACGAGTTGTCTGGTTGTTGCGTACAGCAGTAGGGCCTTGCTGTCAGTCTGTAGCGAGCCACCTGGGTTGTTTTGAGGTTCTCAAGGGACCCCTTTGGACAAGAACTCTTTTAGATGTAACCTTTTCCCAGTACTGGAAGCTTCATTTCATGATGAGAGATAGCCGGTTTGGGCTCTCTCTACCCTGTTATTGAGACATTTCATTTAGCTACCTTTCATATATGTATATAATTTATGAAGATGCTGTTGTATTATGCTTCCATATATCTATCTATGTGAAAAGGATCTCTGTTTATATATGTGTATATCATGAGGTTCCATTTATTAATTCTTCCTCAGTGCCTATGCTATTGGTGTTCCCTTCATTATGTCTTTTCCTGTGACAACTGGGTCAAGACAATTCCCCACTTTCTGTTCTACCAGATCTAGTGTCTCTGGCCTTTAGTTGAGTTTGGAGTTGTTTTGTGCAGGGTAATAAGTATGGATCTATTAACGTTCTTCAGTGTGCAGCCAACCAGTTTTGGCCAGCACCATTTGTTGAAGGTGTTGTCTTTTTTCCAGTGTGTATTTCTGACTTCTTTGTAAAAAATCAGATATCCATAGGTTTTTGGACTTTCATCTGAATATTCAGTTCTATTCCATTGAGCTATGTGTCTGTTTTTTGTTTTTGTTTTTGTTGTTTTGCTTGTTTGTTTTGTGAGGTCAGGGATAGTGATACCATTAGCATTTTTCTTAGGCACCTAATCATGGAACATCCATCCACACGTCTGGTTTGCATGTCTCCATCTTGTCCATCAGGAGAGAAACTGACCAAATGTCTTTTCGGTGCTTACGTCACCTTTCCAAATCCCCAGGATAGGGTTTTCATAAATCAAAGAGGAAAATCAAGTCAATGGTGGTTGACTCTGCCAGTATCCCTTAAACATCATCTCCTCCTTTCATTGTATTCCAGGCTGTACCAAAACCGCTCAGGATTCTCCAAGTGCCACATGCTCCCCCCTCCCCACATCCGCTTCTGCTTCCTCATTCCACCCAACCTCTTCTGCATTCACCTGCAGACTCCTGCGATGACCACCTATGACTGTCCCCAATGCGCTTCCTCTTCCAGGCAGTCATTGGCTCCCTCTGTGCCCTGCACATCTTTGCATCTGCCAACACCAGAGCATGCGGGTTTTTTGTTTTGTTTTGTTTTTTTCATCTTTAATTGTTGACAAGCCACTGCCTCTTGTGCTTCCAAGCTGCTGAAGGCTGCCGTCCCTCCGCACATCTGCCACAGGGTATTTGGTCCCTGCAGTGGGCAGTAGCTGTTTCATCAGGAATCCACTCTGGTTCTGCTGAGGGGGTGGGGACATGCTGAGTCTCAGGGGGTCACTGGTTCCTACTCGGAAGCATCTCTTACAATATCCTTTAGATCTTCCCAGTGTCCTGTAGCACACACTGTACAGAATCCTCTTTAACATGCCTTGGAATTAAACCCTTTTCCATTTTGAGGTTTACAGCATTCCTTGCATAGTTGATCACTCCTGATCGCTGGCTTGTGTCTGGGTGAGCTCTCATATGAGCATCCCCGTCTTAGTTACCTGTAAAATAGCTAATCCAGATTAGAGATGGATCTTCATTTATACTGTGTGGTGGTTTGGGTGGCGTTTCCTCACTATTCAGGAAGAGCACACCGAAACTCACTAGTTTAATTCAGGTTCCAGGGAAGAGAAACTGAGCTAGAGTTGAGTCCACCGCTTGCTTTGCCATTCAAGCATTTCCCTAGGGACAACAACCCTGGCTGATGCTTAACCTTCCCTTGTTTATTAATTTGCTTCAAGCATAACCGTTGCCTCTTTCTGGCCCTTACATCTCTGCTTTGTGGGTTCTGGGTTTTTTTGTTTGTTTTTTGCTTTTATGTGGGATTACACATTTGTTTTGGGGGGCATTGCCTCTTGGCTTTCTTGCAGGTTTGTGGCACACATTGTATTTGTTTCTTTGTCTTTCTTTCTAGGGTTTTGTGGTTGTTGTTGTTGTTGTTAAGAAAAACATATCAAATTTCTCACCGGGGTTAAAAGTGAATTTTGAATATCCTTCCATTGTTTAAATACGGCTATGAGAGAGTCTAGAACACCTGTCATGCTTTGCTATGTGTAATTTTCTGGAAGGAAGCATGTGCATAAAAGGTACATTTTGGACTGTTCTGAAGTATCCGGATTCAGGGTAACAAAGCCCCCAGCACATGTTCCTGCCATTATATCATTTGTGTATTAGGAAACATGTTGTTGAGGAAACAGTGGATGGGCTTTGTGGATTGGCTCTGGCTAGTTAGGCATGCCTGCTCAAGGACCTACAGTGTGCCAGATGTGGGTCCAGATGCCTTGCAGTACTGTGTAGTCCACACTGGCTTGACGTAAGGGGGTCTCTACTAGTTCTGTTCTTGAATTCTGTTAGTGGTACTACATTCCTGCATAGAGGACTCTTTACTAAAAAAACCAAACAAAACAACAACAACAACAACAACAAACGTGTCTTTAATAAAAGGATGGTTTTCTGTGTTTTTGAAACGTGAACTGAATTTAGGTTGCTGTTGGCCATTCTGGTTTAAAATTTGCAAAAAAAAGAAACATTTAGATGAAAGATTTATATTTTGCTCCCTCAGAAAACACTTTCAGGTCTTCAACAGAACACAAACGCAGGGGACTCTTGTCGAGAGTGCATTGATGTGAGGACAGGTCAGCATTAAAGGAACAGAGGGCTTTTAAGAAGCCCATTATGACCACTTACCCAGGAAAATGCAGTTCCCATTAGAGACCGAGTTAAGAGCCTCAGTTCCTCACCGAAGCGAGAAGGCTGCCCGTGTGTCGTCTGCTGCCAGCATCTACTGCAGACCTCTTCCTGTTTTATCTGCTGCTGTGTTTTCAGATGAAGTGAGTCTATCTGCCTTGTTTAAAGAATGGACTTGAAATCCACAGACGGAAAACAAACAAAATTAGCATATTTTAACATATCTAATAGAACATGGGGTGGGGCTTGGGCTTGATTAGGTCTAAACAGAACAATAGCAGCAGATGTCAATTTCAGGGTCCTTCATCCATTCCCTCTTTTGCTTATTTTTATCAATATTTTTCTTCTGGAATCAAATACTAGCTTCTGGCTCAGCTTTCATTATAAAACAAATTTCCAATTAGGTTGTCATGGCTTCATTTTTATTCATGAGAAGAAATATAATCAAAAGAGATCATTACATATTCGTGCCATATGGTAGAGAACTTAAATAAGCCGCATGGTCCAAGGCAGGACGGAGAACCTAGGACTTGAGTCAGTGCAAGACTTTGAAGGAAGCTGGAAGGAGAGTGCATCATCCATCCAAATTCTTTAATATAGCTGGGCATAGGCCTTTAATCCCAGCACTCGGGAGGCAGAGGCAGGCAGATCGCTGTGAGTTCGAGGCCAGCTTGGTCTACAAAGTGAGTCTAGGACAGCCAAGGCTACACAGAGAAACCCTGTCTCGAAAAACCAAAAAACTCAAAAACTTTAATATATATATAATAAAGAATATATTATATGATATATAACATTCCATTATAAATATATATTAATTATATACAATATTGTATAAATTTATAAAGAATACACACACACACACACACATACACATATATATCACATTTAAAGTTTAACCTGTGTTGAACTCTTATCACCAATCTGGATTTATTTGACCTCTTGCTTAAATAGGTTTTTTGTTTCTTTTTTGTTTTGTTTTGTTTTGTTTTGTTTTTTCTGAGACAAGCTTTCTCTGTGTAGCCCTGGTGTCCTGGACTTGCTTTATAGACCAGGCTGACCTCAAACTCACAGTGATCCACCTGCCTCTGCCTCCTAAATTCTGGGATTAAAGGCGTGCACCAACCCCCAAACCCCCCTCCCCCACCCCGCACTTAAATAAGTTTTATCTGAGTTTTCAACCAATTGTAGTACCGCAAACTTAGGGAAAGTCAAAGAAAGTGTCAACCAAGGTGGTGTTTGGCCTGAAGGCGGCTTATGGTTTGGACCCTTGGAAACTAGGTGAGGAGACTTGCCACACAGCATGTGGCGCAGTGTTCTCAGGTAACAGACAGCACGTGAAGCACATTCCTGAGGAGAGAAAAGGGCACACAAGAAAGGCTTGTGCTAGACCTGCTCAGGAGAAGGAAGAAACAAGGTAACCTCAGTGCTGGGAAAGGGATGAAGAAAAGGGTGGAACTGAGAAAGAGCCCCGAGTTCACACCATAGCATGGGACAGAGCTATCCAGAGCCGGAAGTGCAGTTCCCATCTTTCCTTTTTCTTATTTCCACACAGATTTTTGTATGAACATGAAGCACCTCAGCTCACTGGAGTTTGGCATCCATACCCGCTGCTCTTTGGGCAGTCTTAGTTGGTGAGGCCAGCTGCATTGGTCTTGCCTGCGTGGCCTTTGCCTGAAACACTGGCCGTTGTAGATCCCGTGCGGCACTTTCTGGTTCATCACCGGTCACTTTTGACTCCAAAGCTTATTAAAAGACAGCAGAGTGTACGACATTGGATCTGAATCCCTGCTCAGTGCCGTTGAATAAGGGAAATTGACACCTCGGCTGCCCCACCCCAAAGACAGTGAGGATTTCTGAGTCAAGTGGTTCTAAGGATTAATGCAGAAAATAATAGGCCAACATAAAGGACATGGCAGACAGGCGCAAGATTGATTTCTTTTTCCCACTCCTATTCCCCTGAGTAGGTATTCCACTGTCTTGGAGTCCCTCATCTCCCTCTGTGTACCTATGGCAGTCCTAACTACCCTGTGTGCGTTATTAAGTTACCTTCATCAAAATAAGCCTTTTATGTGCTAGGTGCTGGGGGTTGCTTCTTGACAGCTCAAGGTTGCTACCACACATTGGCTATTTGCTCATGTTTGTTTTCTCCACTGGCTTAATTTTGTATTTTTGTTATTTTATTTTGTGGCACAGCGTATGCCAAGCTTCCAGGGTGATCTCATAATGGTTTTTTTTTTCTTCTTTCCTTTTTCTTTCTTTTTCCCCTAATGATGATAACCATATGCTGCACTTTTTTTCTTTTTCTTCTAGCTTTTCCTATCCTCCTGTGCTTTCATTATAACCAAGCTAACCAAAACATTAGAGAATGTCTCCAGTTGACCACTGACAGGCTCTGAGAAGCTATGCATACCCAAAATTAATCTCAATCGGTTTATATACCATTCCCCCCTCTACACACACACACACAGTGCGGCCTCTGCCTGTACATTAGTAGCTCTGCTATCACCATCCACTTGGTCCCTAAAGCAGAAACATAGAAAGCCTTCATTCCTCCCCCCGGGCTATCTATATGGAATAGATTGCCAGTTCTCAATTAGCCTCCCTCCTAAGTGTTCCTCGAATTCACTCCCCATTCTGTACCAAGTACTGTGACCTAGTTTCCAACCCTCCTTGTCTCTTAACCAACATTAACCCTAAGTTCTTCCTGACAACCCCGCTGTCTTTGATTCTTTACAGTCACCGTCTGATCATGATTCTGCCCCCACTGACGCACAGAAGAAACATACGCATGACTTCCTCTAGGGATGAGAAGATTGGTGTTCTCATGAACAGCCATTGAAGCATTGCTCATGGCATAGCCGCTGCAAATACAGTCCATGGCTTTAGTGTGGTCACTGAGAGATGGCTCCCAGGGGCCTCCAAGAGGGAGGAGCACGGGGCAGAGGGGGATGCCTAGCTGGGATGGTGCATGGGTCTTTAGCACGACAAACGAGATCTTTCAGGCCCTTGACTTCAGTCCCACATTACTGTGCTGTACACTTGGCGCTAGAGTGACAGGGAACTCGTCTTTTGTTTTCCTTGGGGGTAAAGCTGAGCCACTTCCCCATGCTTGTCTTGGGAAGCCCACACTTGTACCCACATCCTTCCTATGTGAGTGGAGGGCGTCAGGTGGGCTACGTTAGGATGAGTGGCTGGTTGGTTTGTTTTTTAATGTTGCCGGCTTTAGTGTTTAAAGAGCATTTTTGAAGGCGCCTTTGTCACTCTGAAGCAGTGTCTTGTAACATTGCAATTCTGTGTCTGCCTCACAAAAGACAGGAGATCCCATTAGAGCAAACCTAAAGCCTCATTTAACTTGAACTCTGATATGTAAAACAGTTCCTTTCCTATTATGTATATTATGTATGAGGCTGTATTGGATTGAAATAGCACATAAAACCATTTTGTTTTATAAATGCACTTCGTCTTTCTTTAAAGTTAATTTTGATCGGTGGTTGTACATGAGCCTGGGCGAGTGCGAAAGCACCGGTGGAAACTGAATGTGGAGAATTCTGAGCATAGGAGTGGCGTGATGAAAGTGGTGTTTAGGGAAGATTGCTCTAGAAACAAGCCTTGTTATTGGTTTAAACCACTGCAGCAGGCATAGCTGAGCGTGTGGCGCTGAGGGAGGCCAAGCAAGTGCGGAAAGGGGGGCTGAGCAAGTGCGCAGAAAGGCGCAGCTGGCTTTCAGAAGCCTTTCCTCTCCGCTTTGGTTTCCCTCTTTGTGCAAGTGGGGTATCCTTGCTGGCGTGGTACTGAAAGTAAAGGAAAATGCTGAAGTTATTTTCTACTTTCGAACAAAGCACATTTCTGTAAAACACCTGAGTGAGCCATCTTCATACCTACCCGTGGGAACTATTTATAGTGAATTACTGGTAAAGAGGGAGGTTGTGTAATTTTTTTTTTTTTTTTTTTAATGAATGCTTAAGTCTAGCATCCGAGGCCCTATTCTTCAATCTTTAGTCAGCGAAAGTTTTCATTTGGAAATCACTGTCCGTTAGGATTTTGGTTTGGTTTGCCATGCCTGCTGTGCTCTGGGGATTAGCGTTGTAATGGTAGTGCTGTGGTTTGCCTACTCCCAGCCCATGTGCATTTGGTACTCATGTGACTGTTTCCTGGTTAAAGTTTATCCTTCATTTGTTTTGGACCCTGTAACTCAACTCTGCTTTATTCTGCATATTATCAGTCATGGTACACTTCTCAACTGACAGTTGCTTCCCTTTTTTTTTTTTTTTTTAATGGCAGGACTATGACTCACTGATTTAAAAGGACGTTTCCAAATCCTTTGCACTTTTGGCTGTGTATTATGGAGACTAAGGAGGAGAGGAAGGAACAGAAGGAACGGAAACAGAGTTATTTCGCTCGGTAAGCATTTATTTTGAAAAAAAAAAAAAAGATATCAGTGCATTAAAACAATAACACACAGAACAGAAACTTTGACCTGGAGAAGTCACTTTGTGTTCTGTGTGATTGTAAATACCCTCCACTTCGTTGTCCTTTGTAAAGTTAGTGTCTGAGGAATGACCTGCCTTTCTACCTTTACTGTTTCTCTGGGGTTCCAGACACTCTGAGGGTATAGCAGGCCTGTGGTGACCTGCAGGTTACTTGGAATTCTGTGCAGCTGCTCTGGAGTTTTAACCCTCGGAGCTTACTTAGCACCTGCTGGTCAGGAACCCGGTTGACTGGGCACTGATTTAGAATCTGACACGTTTAAGGCTGTACGGGGAACCGTAGCTAAGAACCGTGGCATGAATTTTGTAGGTGAGACCGGGTAAGATGCTGTCTTTTAGAGTCTGTACCTTAAGGCTTCAGCATCTTTAATGGATGTGTGCTTTATGACAGACTATCTGGTATTGGCTTGTCATAGGCTCAAGCAGCTGTTTGCTGTCACTAGTCAAAATCGAATGATCAATAGTGCTGGTGGCCTCAGAGAGAGCCTACGTTTCAATTAATCATTGTGGGCTCCTAAATTGGTGTGCTCAAGAACTGAATTTAGCCTCACTCTATCCCCAACCCTCAATCTGTGCTTGTAAAGATGCATTTCCGGTTTCCTAAATATAAGCTTTGGAACTGAAACTAAAGATTTTTTTTTTTTTTTGTCAGTGTATTTATGCAGGAATTGAGCTGTGCTTTAGACTTCTAATGGGAAATGGACACTAGACTGATGACTTTGTGTATGTGAGTGGTTTTAGCTAGATAACTTCATTTTTGTGTGTTTGTTTGTTTTTTATGTTTTTTTTTTTTTTTTTTTTTTCCTAAACAGGGTCTCTTTATGTAGACTGTCCTGTTCAGGCTGTCCTGAACTCAGTTTGTAGACCAGGCTGGCCTCGAACTCATCACAATCCACCTGCCTCTGCCTCCTGAGTGCTGGGATTAAAGGCATGCGCCACATCGCCCAGAAAATGTTTTGCCCATTTCATTCAGCACCAGTCAATTTCAAACATGGTCTGGCTTCAAAGGACCTGCAGCAGTCAGAGTAATAAACCACAAATCAGGCGCTTGGGAAAGCAGAGATTGAAGTATTTGTTGTAGCAAAGTCTTTCCTCCTCCTAGGGCTAGAGAGACTAGCAACATAGGGGAAGACAGAAGTCAACAATGTAAGGGATAAGCCATTAGAAAAATAACCTATTTAGGGTAGGAACTATATAACTCTTTGCCCGTTTTCCTTTTAGATGCCTGTAATATTAGAGCAATCCCGTATTCTTCATTCACTTAACACGTTGCACATCTAGGAAACTGGCATGGATATGGGATGCCACCTTTGTTTACAGTTTACAGAATTAGAAGCACACACACTGTGTGTGTATGTGTGTGTGCACGCACACGCATGCACGCTCACGCGTGTGTGTGTCTTTAGTTTTATGCAGTTTCATCTTGTGCATAGATTTGTTTGTCTAATAACCCAGTTAATTTGAACTGTTCATAAATGCTGCCCTATTGTTACCATTCTCATGCCCTTTGCTCTACCTGACACTTTTAAACTACTAATGGATTCTTAGACTCTAGTTTTTCAAGACTGATGAATTCATAAACTAGAATCTTTGGCCATTAGGGTTTTTTACCTCCTCTCTGTAATTTACTTGTAATCTATGCAACTAGTTGTACGTATTGGTTTTCAATTGTTTGTTCCTTTCTGTTAAATGACTCTACTGCATCGATAGACAGTTAGCTTTTTTTTTAAAAAAGATTTTATTATTATGTATACAGTGCTCTGCCCACATGTATACCTGCAGGCCAGAAAAAGGCATCAGATCACATTATAGATGGTCGTGAGCCACCATGTGGTTGCTGCGAATTGAACTCAGGACCTCTGGAGGAGCAGTCAGTGCCCTTAACCTCTGAGCCATCTCTTCAGCCCCAGATGTTAGCATTTTAGTCATTCTTCCATTGAAGAACTCCCCCCCCACCCCGGTTTTGGCTGCTATAAACAGCGTTGCAAATTTTTGTGTGAACACAGGTTTTTATTTCTCTAGGTTAAATACTCATTTGTGTGTCAAGTAATCAATTAACATATTACTTTATAAGAAACTGCCAGTCTTTGCAGAATGAATAGTTGTACCACATGGCATTCCTATCAGCCAAGTATGAGTGGCCCTGTTTGCACTGTCACTAGCATTTGATCGTGTCAGCATTGCTTTCACCATTCAAGTGAGTATCCACGTCTACATCTTCT
>OU015750.1:84298412-84311793 GCA_907169655.1 Acomys percivali | reverse complement strand
GTGTGTGTGTGTGTGTGTGTGTGTGTGTGTGTGTGTGTGTGTGATTAAGGATTGTTCCCAGGGACTCCAGTATTCTAAACATACACACTACTATGTACCTCAAGCCCATCTTTAAATCTTTGGAGTGCTGGCGTAATGGTGCTTGCTTCCGGAACTGATGACCTGAATTCCATCCCTGAGACCCACATGACGGGAGGAGAGAATGCGCACAATTGGCTCTCTTACCTCGATGACCACTGCTGAAGCATGCACCCGCCCACAGGCACACTCAGAAAAATAAAAGGTGTAAATATTTTTTTACATTCCTTGAAAATATAATGTTTCAGGATCAAGGGTCCCTTGGTGACAGTAAGCCAAGTGGAGTGTTCCCAGAGATTCTGGGAGGACTGTGGGAGGGTTGCGGGAGGACTACCAGAGGGTTACAGGTGGTTACTTATCACCCCTGCAAGGGCTGAGAGGGCTGGCAAACAGCCCCTGAGTGACTGCTGTACACAGAGGTCTGCCCTCCCCAGACTTGCTGTCTCCCACTTCCTCCTTGCTTATCACCAGGGGCAGAACTGCCCCTCCCACCCACTCTCTTCTCTTACCCGCCCCTGTCTGGACAGCAGTGTTGTCCCAGCTACGCTGATAAAGGATGCAGTGTGTAGCACACACTTGAGCACCCATCGCCACGCCTCCCATAACCTACTGTGCTCCCGTGGATAGCCTCTGTCCCCGCTGTTGCAATCCTAAGCCTCCAGGTTACTAGCACAGCATTGACATGTGAAAGTCACTTTGGTAAATAAATACCCGTGCACAGGTCCGTGAAATGCCCTTTACATCTCTTCAGTTGCTAAACACGAATAACACATTTATTTACGGTGTGTATGTATGTGTGTGAGCCCCTGTGTGTCGCAGTGCACAGGTAGGGGAGGAGACAGTACCTTGTAGGAGTCAGGTCAGTTCTCTCCTTCCACCGTATTGGTCCTGGGATTGAGTTCAAGTTGTTTGGCTCAGTGACTGGTGCTCTTACATACTGAGCCTTCTTCCTGGCCCAGATAGACTAATAGTGAGATGATTTGAAAAAGCAAGCATCCTAGGCTGGGAGAGGGACCAGCAAGGAGGCTGAGAGCTAGACAGATGCCTTTAAATTCTTTCTTCAGGGAGGAGGAGCTGAGAGCTGATACTGGGACTCACTTCTCTCTCTCCCTCTCCCTTCCTCCCTCTCCCTCCCTCCTTCCCTCTCTCCCTCCCCCTCTCCTTTCCTTCCTCCCTTCCTTCCTTTCTTCCTTCTTTCCTTCCTTCCTTCCTGTCCTATGTTAATTTATTTTTGTTGGTGTTCTGTCTGCATGTATGTCTGTATGAGGGTGTCAGATCCCCTGGGACTGGAATTATAGACAGTTGTGAGCTGTCAAAGGTGGATGCTGAGGACTGAACCTGCATCCTGTAGAAGAGCAGCCTGTGCTCTTAACTGCTGAGACACCTCTCCAGCCAAGCACAGTGGCACACACCTTCGATCCCAGCACTTGGGAGGCAGAGGCAAGTGGATCCCTGTGAGTTCAAGGCCAGCCTGGTCAATTATAGTGAGTTCCAGGACAGCCAGAGCTACATAGTGAGACCTTGTCTTGAAAACAAACAAACAAAAATCCATTAAAAATATGCGCACTTCTTTCTTAAGGATGCATGTAGACAGTCTCATTCCAACATAGAGAAACCAAAACGGCTGTATAGACAGGAAGGTTGCCTGGTGTGGTGAACTCTGGGATAGGTCATCCCAGGTCTTTGTCTCATGGCTACCTGCACTTTCACCTTTATCCGGTTCTCATCCCCACAGGCTGGTCTCATCCGGTGAGCTGCTCCCATTGTCGAAATCAGGGAGAGGGAACTCTTACATATTAAACCAAAGTGGAATCATGTGCTTCCTAGAGACTCTTAGCACAGCTAGGTATTAGAAAATTATGAACTAGAATTATATAGTCCAAAGGGCCTTGAGAAATCTGAGTCTCCCATGTAGTTAACAGTTGTCTCCAAAGCCTATGAGTTATCAGTGACGTACTGCCTTAGTCCCAGGGTACTTTGTACTCAGTGACTCGTAATCCAAGTCACTGTCATATCTTAGGGAAGTATGTCTGAGCTGCAGACTCCCTCTGATACTGGGAAGATGTTGAGGTAGCCAGAGGCCTGGACTTGTCCCCTTTATCTGTAATCTTCTTTTTCCAGGGTTCAGTGTAACTATTACCTTCATCTTCCATGTCTTGATGTGAAAAAGGCTGATGAAAATGAATCCATATAATTTTTATGCCAAACATCTGATAAGAACAAATCTTCATCTCCAAAGAGGATTTGACTCTTACAGAAGTTGAGACTTAAAGATATTTGTAGTAAGAAATTTGGTGTCTTAAAAAACCCAGGTGTGCCGAGCCAGGTGGCGCATGGCTTTAATCCTAGCACTCCGGAGGCAGAGGCAGCAGGTCACTGTGAGTTCAAGACCAGCCTGGTCTACAAAGTGAGTCCAGAACAGCCAAGGCTACACAGAGAAACCCTGTCTCAAAAAATCAAAACCAGACCAAAACAAAACAAAAACCCAGTTGTGTTATGTGAACGTATTTTTGTTTTAATCTTAGTGTGAGATAATGTGGGGCTGCTTCAGACTGTTCACTGCCACAGACTCTTTTCCTCATGTGTGCTCTGGCTGGGCATGATTCTGCCAGTTGAAGATAGTTTAATTCTGGGAAGTCTAGAAAGGGAATAAAAAGACCAGAGCCCAAAGAGAGGATGCGTGGCTGTTCGTCCTGCTCACTGCTGCTGCTGGTTTGTCAAGTGATCGAGAGGGAAAAGAGTCAAGAAGCTGGAGATATCTTAATGAGATAAAGACTGGACTTGCCCCAAGGAACTCAACAGCCCTAATCAGCAGGAAACAGTCTAAAAAGATTTCAATACCTCCTCTCCACAATAACCTGTCTCTCCTACCTAGTGTTGGGGTGTTAGAAAGGGGTAAGGATTAGAAGGGAGATGGAGGTATAAGAACCCCAGTAAAATAGCTGAGGTATACACCAACAGATGTTGATATCAGGCAGGAAACAACATCTGAACTGTTGTCTGTTCCCACTCTGTGCTGTGCTCTGCAACCCTGCACCCGCAAAGCCATGTGGCAGCTCTGTGGCTAAACACATCTTGTAAATACAACTTCTTAAACTGTGGCCACACCCCTGATGGGGTGTGCATGACTTATGGTGAGGGTCTTGAAAAAGTTGGCACCAATAAAAGGTTTCTTGATACTTGGAGTGACCAAAGTGTAACTCGGAATCAAGCGTATACTGAATTCCAGGGCATTTTCGGGCAGCTTGACTCTGCTCCATCACACAGCTCCCCGACCACCTTAGATCTGAATGCAGGGCCCATGGGTGCATGCCATTGGGATACTCAGTGCGGGGGAGTGTTGCCTAAAACAGCTCAGCTAAGCTCAGCTCCTATTTGAGACCTCTGTATGCTGTGAACTCCAGCGTATTTGCTATGTATACAGTGGCTCTGCTTTTTGTAGAAACACAGTTTGATTATAGAAAACAGAGACTTACAATGTTTCCCTACTCTTATTCCTTACTGTGTAAGTAGCAAGGTAGTAGGTCTTTGGTGGGCTACACTGTGTCAGAGTGCTTGATTTTTTAAAAAAAATATTATTTATTTATGTGTATGTGTATATGCGTCCGTATGAGTGAGGAGGACAGAGGGATGCCAGGTCCTCTGGCGGTAGAGTTACAGGAAGTTGTGTGCTGTCAGATGTGGGTGCTAGGAACTGAACTCAGATCTTTTACAAGAATGGTATGTGCTTTTAACCACTGAGCCATCACCCAACCCCATAACTCTTGAATTTAAAAAAAAAAAAAAAAAAAAAAAAAAAGCAGTTTGAATTGCTAACCTGAGTTTAACTTAAAAAACAAAAGCAAAACAAACCCTCCCCCCCAAAATCAATTTAAGCTTGGGGTTAAGACAGGATGTAAAATAATAGTTTCTTTAAAAAGAAAAAAAAAGAAATATAACAGTTTCTGACATGGCCTACACATACCTGTTCCCTTTGTGCTATCTACTTGTGGAGTGACATTCTCAGCCTTGGCAATTATAAAATAAAAATGTGGATCTTTTCTGAATAGTGAAAATGCTGAATGTCCAGTAATTAGACAAGAGCTAATTCTTCATGTGAAAAAAATTTTAAAGGCCCAAACTCATCTCTCATTAATGTACAAATTTACCTTCATTTTAAATAAATGATAAAGTTATACATACACCAAAATTATTTTAAAGTGGTTTATGATTTATTATCAGGCAATGTCTAATCTATATTCATGTTTCATAATACCTTTATATCCAGGGTCATGTGCGAGTTTCCCAGGTAAAGAGGATAATGGTTAAGCGTGGGGAAAAGTGAAGGATTGTACTGTAGGTTAACTCAGGCTGTGTGACTGGCTGTTCTTCATAGTGTGGGCGATCCTGGTAGCTGAAAGCTAATTTAACCCATTGTAAATTAAATTAGAAAACAGTTTCCTAGTATCTAGACTTTCGAGTTGTTTATCAGACCTTTTCAAAATATTTGGTTTCTACTCCGACCATGTTTAATCAATTTTGTCCACCTATAATACTGACGATATTGGAATATTAACCAACCACAGTGAGAGGAAACAGAGCCTGCACACTTGACCTCTGTGACATGGTTTTGAACTTAAGCGATTTCATTTTCTAAGACTGCATCTTCTCCAAAGTGAGTGGTTTCTCATAATAGACAGGAACACAGAAATATATCTGAAAAAGGGCTTCATTTACTCTCGAGGTTGAATACAACCCTTAGCTGGAATGGAAGACATCACCTGGATAGTTCTGACTGGCCATACAGCCCCTTTGGGTAAGGACGGTGGGACACGCTCTCCTTCCCCAGCCCAGGAACAGTATTTGATCCTAGGAAGAGCCTACCAAGGGGGCAGGGTGGTGCCATGTGACCTGTTGTTCTCTTAAACTTAAGTCTGTAGACTGTTTCCTCCTGCTGGCCACAGCATGCCTGAAACTTTAAGGAGAGACCAATTACTAGTTGGACTCAGATATTCTATCAGGATCACAGGTTTTCCCTGTATTGAAACTTGAAAAGCAAACGAAACGATGTTAAGAGTTTGATTGGTGTTAGCTCTGTACCTTCTCAATAATTGTTCATTGTATACCCTGTTGGGTTTGCTGTGCTTAGGGCTCACACAAGTTGATGGTGACTGTGAAAACTCACTGGCACTTTACAAAAGGCCTTAGCAAACATTTGCTTTACGTACACACCGATCTTATGTGTAGCTTAAAGGCATGTGACGGATTTATTGTTCAAGGAATTAAGCACATCCCCCCACTCCCGTCAGTTAGCTTTCAAATGGAGACTCTGCGCCCTGAACCCCCTTCTAGCTATCTTAATCTCCAGCTGTTTTATTCCCTAACGTGCCACCTCAGCTTACCTTGCAGGAAGTATTTACTTTTTGCCTTCCCTGACCTGACTGTGTTAGAACACCATGTTAGTGTTGTAATACACTAAGTAAAAGCTGTACCTGGTTTTGAAGGTACAATGTTTCAGCTCTTCTTACTGGAATCTTATCTGATCAGTTGAAAGACCTGTCCATGTCGTCTGTTGGGTAGCATGCCTGGAGTGACCCAGAGCTCAGCCAAAGGTGTCGGGAACACATTCTGCATCATTCTGATTGGCTTATGGTTTACAGTCGGCCTCCTCTCCAAATGCCACCTGGCAGGGCTTCTTCCATGCACCAACATAGGGGTTGGCATTTACTGTAAATTTTAAATGGTTAGTGAGTCTTAATTTTTAATCACCATAAGGTTTTTAGTACTCAATGATTTTTGTTAGTCATAAAAATATTAAGAATATTTAAAAAGAATTGCTTTCTTTGGCCATCTTAGTAATTAAACTTTTGCATGCATCATGCTGTTCTTTAAATCTTTGTTTCTTATTTTCTTGTTGGAGTTCAGACCAAGGGAATATTTACACATTACTGCTGTTCATACTGGGAAAACCATCTACGGTTGAGTTCGACCTGCTAATGTTTCCAGGAAATCGTTAACTTTTTCCTAGTGATTAAAAAACGAGCTTGTGAATGCGCAGACATCAGCAGTTGGAATCATGAGTTCTGCTTCCCTTTAGGGAGCAGGCTGGGCAATTTGATTGAATTCCAAGACCGGTTTGCTTTTTAAGCTGCAGGTTATAAGCCACTGGGGAGGCAGGTCATGAAATCAATTCAGGAGATAGAAGCGACATTTAAAATCCTTAATTGATACATAATCATATATATTTATAAGGTACATGGTGACATTTCAATACATGTATATAATATGTCATGATCAGATCACAGTATATGTATAAACACAGATTACATATGTATAACCACAAAACACTTATTGTGCTTATTTTTTTGTCTTTAATATGTTCTCTATTAGCTACTTGACAGATTCTCTTGTAGCCCAGGCTATCCTGAAACTCCTGGATAACTGAAGATGGCCTTGAACTACCAGTCATTTTGTCTCAGCATCCCAATGCTAGGATTGCAGGAGTGTGCCCCCTTGACTGACTGTACCTAGGCTTTTGGGAGGCTTCTGGTCCCCACGGTGGTGGTACAAATCTTCATTCCTACCATTGGTGTGTGCGAGTTTTCCACCTTCCACACCCTCACTACTCATTCAGAGTGATTTTATGACACCTCATTCTTTTAAGTCTTTATTTTCCTGATGCTTAATGTTGTTGACCCTTTGTATTTATGTGTTATTTGTTTTATTTTTATTTACCTGGATCTGTGTGTATGCATCTGGATTCGTGAGTAAAGTGGCTGCATGTGGAGGTCACAGGACAACGTGAGGGAGTCGGTTCTCGCCTTTTACCACGTGGGTCCTGGGATTTAACTCCTGTCATCAGGCTTCATGATAATTGCCTTTACACATCGAGTCAGCTGAACAGCCCCATTTTTATATATTTGTAGGACATTTATATATGCTTTAGGGAAATCCCTGTTCAGATTATTTCCCTATTTTTTAACCAGGTTCGTAGACTAGAACAGAGTGGCTTAGAGTGGACACCCTGGATGAAGTAGAAAATAGTAGAGTTTGTTATATAGTGTCAAAATAAATAACCTGTGAAAATTTTCTCCTGCATATTTTAAGTATACACACATATATACATTAAATCATTTTTATTGTGTTCCATGCTTTAAATGTTTTCATTGTTTTATAAGGCCCTTTGGTTAATATCCTGCGAATGGGGTTGCTTTTCACCATTGAGAACTTTTGAAATTATTTACCTAGCAGGCATTAACATTTGTTCATAGGTATCCATGCAAAAAAGTGTCATCTCAGAGTGTTTTCCCACACTGCAGCATCACGGGTCCATGATAAGGTTAGCTAAGGGTTAACAATAGGTGTATGGAGCCTGAAAATCCCAGGTGCATCTGGGTGCTCCTCCTCCTAGAAGATCAGTAAATTAACCTAAATGCCCTGTACCAAACTGCTGCCACGAAGCTCAGGCTACCTCTGCTTTGGGGCTTCCTACAGGTCTCTGCTCTGCATAGCTACTTAGCTAGCCACGTGCCTCAGGTATAGCAGCAGTCTTGTCTCTAAGATGCATGTTATAGTCCTATGTCCTTGGTGAGTTTATTAGAGGGATTGAATGAGCTAAAAACTATGGTTTGGGGCCGGTGAGATGGCTCAGCAGTTAAGAGTACTTGTTGGTCTGGCAGAGGACTGGGTTCAGTATGCAGCACCCACATGGTGGGTGGCTCCAATTCCAGGGCATCCAGCATCTACTGAACTCGGCAGGTAGTAGGCACACACGTGGTGAACGTACCCAACATGTAGGAAAAACACTCGTACACATGACCTATAGAAACAAACTATAAAATAAGTGTTAATGGATTTTGTGTGATGGCGTGTGCCTGTAATCCCACACAAGCCAGAGAGGTAGGAGGATTGTGAGTTCAAGGCCGGGCAACATAGCAAGGCATGCCTCTTATAAGAAAAAAACCCATGTAAATTCAGGGAGTTTGTAAATTCTTGAAATTTGTTCAGAGCTGTGTGTTATCCATAGTTTTCAGTGAAGACCAAGATGAAATGACACAGATTGTCTGGGAAGGTAAGTGATAAGCTATGCCCGAACCGTGATACTTGGGTCATTTGGTTTGCTTTTGTGCATGTGTATGTGTGTGTGTGTGTGTGTGTGTATGTGTGTGTACTCACATGTGCATACTTTGTGTATGCTTTTGTGTTTTGTTGCTATTTTTAAAAAATATTTATCTTCATTTTATGTGTGTGTTTTCTTGTCTGTGACTCTGAGATTACAATGTCTCATTGTTATGCTCCTAGGATTTATATATATTAAAACTCTAAGTGCTTGACACAGTAATAATAATAGGAGCGTCCCCTCGGAAGGAATCAGGCTATAAGATAGCCATTCTGTCCAATGAGAGGACAGAACAAGAATGTGTCACTAGCACAGTGTCACATGACAAACTGGTAGTGGATGCAAGTCTCAGTCCTGTTATTTGACCTCTCTGCCACACTTGATTGCCATGTTGAGTTCTTCATGAAGCCATGTTGATTTACATCTTATAGAACCTTTTTTTTGGGTTCTCAGTTCAAAGATAAGTGCGAATCACCGATTAAACAATAAAATGATTAAATGTATTTAAGTACTAGGTTTGTATATTCTGATTTCTCACATAAAGAACTTCAGAACTTTGAAACAAACTAGAGAACCCATAGTTCATCACAGTGACTTTGAAAGTAACTACCTGACTTTGTCTTTTTGTGGTAGGTACAGTAATTTGTTTTTGTTTTTGTTTTTAATTTTGTCTTTGTATTGAGTTTGGATCTAGGCCCTTTTATGCACTTCTCTTTTCCTTTGTTTGTAGCTCAGTATAGAGATTGCATAAACAAGATGGTTAGGGCTCTCTTTTGCATTTCTCTTTATTTTACATTTTTTTGTTATTTAATGATATGTCGGACTTTTTCGTGCTAGTATATAGGATGCTTTATGTTCCTCCCACCCACCCTACTGCCCTTCCTGTGCCCTCCCCCTCCCATTAGTTGCTTTTCCCCACTAGACAGTTCCACTCCTCCATTACGTCATGTGTTCATGTGAGATTTTATGGAAACATAAAAGACTAGGAGCCACAGATGAGAGAAAAGCCTGACGCTTCTCCTTCCGAGACCGATGGAGTTCATTTAATACGATCTTCTCTGGTCTTTGCTCTTTCCTTGGTGGTATGTCCCTGTCAGGCATAGACAGCAGTGCCTACTCATGTTCACTTTTTCCTCCTCACACGTAAGTCAAAATAGAGCCGGGATGGGTAGCAGGCCAGGTATAAGTGGACCTGACAAGGTGCTGGTTGGTCCATGCTTTGCAAACTTGATTTAGCATCAAGCCAAACAGTGAGGATGCCAGCAACAGAGAGCACCCATCTCAGTGTTCTGGGGGATGGGAGAGGTGAATGCAATCGGTGGAGGAATCTTCTAAGTTTGCTCTGAGGCAAGACAGCATCTCGTCGCTGCTGAGGCCGGAGGGGGAAGATGGGAAGGAAAGCGTTCTTGCTCAGTAATTCTGATACTTGAACATGCAATTGCTTTTAACAGAAGAAGAGTCATAATGACTTGATATTAGGGAGATGAGAAATGTGCTTTAATGACTGTAAGATGAGATAGGTTGTGTTTGTGTATGGAGAATAGTGACCCCAGGTCATTTAGATGTGGAAAACGTGCAAATGCATATGGATAATATAAATAACGTTTTCAAATGTTTTCATTAGTTATATATATTAGAATACTTGGTAGGGTAGATGGCCAAATTGTAACCGTTTGAATTTATGAAGCACCTAAAGACCATTTATTTGCATTTTAAATATTTTCTAAACTAAAGAGAAGTATATTGCTGAGTCACTGCTCTGGCTTTTGCAAATATAATTTGTCCACATATTTAAATAGGTTTAATCACACAGAATACATCTGTAGTACAAAGCAGAAAAGAATCACAATAGACCCCCTTTTGAATAGATGAAGTCATTCGAGTCCATTAGCAGCCATGGATGACGTAAGTCAGTTGTCACGACACTTGGTTGCTCTGCGTGTGTGAGGCTATCTGGGTTGACTGTGACAGTTTGCAGCTGGGGTGGGGGTTAGATGTTACATACCACGTGAGCTGAAGCAGATGCCCTGTGATGTTTCAGGGTAATTTCATCACCCGAAGAAAGCAGACTGTGGACAGAGTTATTGTGTTTCCAGAAAGTAATTGAACAGATGCTACTGAGGTCCCTGGTGGAAACAATCTGCATTTTAATGGCTCCATCTTTTTTCTTTCCTTTTTTTTAAAAAAGAGCATAATATTTCTTTTAACTTTGTTAACCCAACAATTTTAAATAGATAACCCAAGGATTTAATTTTTATTTGTTTTGAGACAGGTTTTTTCTATGTAGCACTGGCTGTCCTGGAACTCCCTATGTAGACCAGGCTGTCCTTGAACTCATGGATATTCAACTGACTATGTTTCCCAAACACTGGGGTTAAAGGTGTATGCCACCACACCTGGCTGATAATTTAATTTTTAAAAACCACAATACCAGGTTTATAGAATGTGAATATTTGTCCTTTGTAGAAATAGGTACGGGGCAGAGGGGGGCTAGAGAGATGGATCAGAAGTTAAGAGCACTTGCTGTTCTTGCAGAAGACCAGGCTCAGTTCCCAGCACCCACTTGATAATTCATAATCATATGCAGCTCCAGTTTCGGGATGTCCAGTGCCCCCTTCTGTCATGAGGCTAGCGCATGATGCATATTCATACATGCAAATAAGACAGGCAATCCATATGAAATAAATAAACCTGAAAAAAGTTAAAAATAAGTATATTTGAGGTATAAAAATGAGATAAATATTCAGGAGGTAAGGCCAGTCGGTGGTAGCACACGCCTGTAATCCCAGCACTTGGGAGGCAGAGGCAGGTGGATTGCTGTGAGCTTGAGGCCAGCCTGGTCTACAAAGTAAGTCCAGGACAGTCAAGGCTACATGGAGAAACCCTGTCTCGAACCACACGCACACACACAAATATATATGCAAATATGTTATCTTTATAAGAATACATTAAGAAAATTTTAAATCATATGAAATATACATATTTATAGTATCGTTTTAAAAGATTTATGTTTTAGTTTCTGTGTGGGTATTTTGCCTGCATGTATGTCTGTGCATGGTTCCTATAGAGATCAAAACAGGACATCAGATTCTCTGGCACTAGAGTTAGAGATGGGTGTGAGTGCCGTATGAGTGCTGGAGAACAGCAGTGCTGTTGATCACCGAGCTGCCTTTCGAGCCCCTGTTTATATTATCTTTAACGGACCATTGAGATTGTAAGGTTATCAATTAATTGAGTTATGGACCTAACAGATGTAATCCTTACCTCCTCGTCCTGTTTAATGCGTGGGAAGAGTCGTTGGTGTTTATGTTGTCTCATGTGACTTAGTTATGTAAGACTCCTTGCAGTTCTTCCACTCGAACAATGTGAGAATGGGTTAGCATCATATAGCGATAGTGTTTGGATTGGAAATGTGGCATCATCTGTGTTATGGGACGAAAGATCTGCACTACTTGTATGTGAGGCCTTATGTGCCTGTACCTGTTATGCCTGGAGGGTACAGTAGTAAGCAAAGCAAACCTGATTCTTGCTGAAGTACACTTTTCATAGACATATTGGAATAAGCAAAATATGAATGCGTTAACCGTTCAAATTGCGTTTGCTATGGGGAAAATAATAGGCCGTTATAAAAGGGACTTAGAAGGGCGACAGATACTTCATATAGGAGGGGTGTACAAGAAAGAACTCTGCACAGAAGTGGCACCTAAATGCCATGTGATATTCCACCAGGGACAATATATATATATCACTAGTATTGTTTAATAAAGTGGGTATGAGTTGGAACTCATCAGGTGATCTTTGCATTTAGAAAGCAGAGTGAGCCAGATGTGGTGGTGCACACCTTTAATCCCAGCACTTGGGGAGGCAGAAGCAGGTGGATCTCTGTGGTTTCGAGGCCAGTCCAGTCTACAAAGAGAGTCCAGGACAGCCAGGGCTACACTGGCTAGGGGAAATGCTTAGCTGAAAAGGCCATAAAGTGACACACACCTTCCTGTATTTGTAAGACTGTTAGGGCGTCTTGAACACAGTGTTTGAAAGAGAAACATTCAAGAGCAAGGAGATGAACTAGATGGTCATACAAGCCTTCATGACCATACTGAGGAGTTTAGACTGAATAACGAAGTGTGGAGCAACCATTAACTGAAAGGGGGAACTATATAAATAGCAGTTTTGAGAAAGAATCTGATGGCTTACGTAGGCCCATGCTAGGTCTGGGATCCTTGGACACAATTCAATGGATCCTCTGGAATGTGCAAGTCTGGAGAGAAAAACAGAGTAGGTTTGGGCTGACATGGAAACTTAAAGAGTTCTTTGCCCCAGCCATGGGACAGGATTTGACCATATAGGCAGAGAGCGTAAAACCAACAGCGGAGAAGCTAAGGAGCAAGGGAGCGAGTTGAAACTTCAGCACTTAATGGACTAGCACCCAAAGGGAAGTAGGAGGAGGCCAGTTGAGGAGGAGTCATAGCACGCAAGTGAGCAGAACGTTTCAAAGAGGAGGGAAGGGCCAGCTGTTTAGAGACCAGCAGAGAGAAGGGAAGATGAAGGCTGAAGACTGAACCCAGGTTGACATCCTGCAGCCTGACCAGGTGCACACGGTGGAGCCGGAAAAGCATCCATTGAGGTTGATGACTTGCGGACTGTGGAGATGGCTCCATTGCTGCAGTGATCCCTGAGATTGTGAATTGTAAAAACCTGTCTTTGATCCCATTGTGATCCCGAGTTTGTGAACTGCAAAATCCTGTCTTCTGTTTGCAGTTGAGCCCTAATTGCACCTTTAATCCAAGAGCTTTCTGTACACAGGATTTAATAAAGTTAACCCTAGGTCACAAGATGAGCAAGAAACCAGCTGACAGGGATTAAAGGGTAGGAAGGACTTTGAGTGGAGGGGTATTTAAGATGGAGTGTAGAAGGAGCTCTTGGGCTTTTTTTTTCCCCTTAACTCTTGAGCTCTTGAACTTCTTCATCTCCTTGGAGCTAGTAGGTTTTCACCCCTGTATCTGGCTCCTGAGTCTTTGTTGGTAAAATAAAACGTCTGGGATTCTCATTTAAAACAACACTCCACTAACAGAACGTTTACCTGCAAGTCTAAGGACCTGAGTTCAATGCCCAGAACTCAGGTAAGAAAAGCCAAGCATGGTAGCAAGCACTTGTAATCACTGTGTGTGTGTGTGTGTGTGTGTGTGTGTGTGTGTGTGTGTGTGT
>OU015750.1:84233635-84269228 GCA_907169655.1 Acomys percivali | reverse complement strand
TGTGTGTGTGTGTGTGTGTGTGTGTGTGTGTGTGTGTGTGTGTGTGTTTGTGTGTGTCTTGGCTCATAGTTCCCCTGCCTCCAACTCTTCAGCATAGCTTAATGGGGTGCATACACCTCATGGGCTCTACCTTATTTTTTGAGACAGGATCTCACTAAACTTAACTAGACCAGTTGGCTAGCAAGCTCCAGAGATCTGCCTGTTTCTTGCAGCCACCCAGTTCCAGGATTACACATGCCACATTTGGGCTTTCTGCATTTGAGATGTGACTCTAGTCCTCATGTTTGCACAGAAGAACTTCACTGGCTGAATCTTCTCAGTGTTACTGGCCGTGCTCCTGAGAGCGGAGCTGGGAGAGCAGAGCCTAAAAAGAAGGCAGACTAACTTTCACATGTACTCTGGTGCCTCATATTTGACCATGTCCCCTGGAGAGGGAGACCTGGTGGCACTCAGAGGAAGGATAGCAGGCTACCAAGAAGAGACTTGATACCCTATGAGCATGTACAGGGGGAGGAGGTCCCCCTCAGGCACAGTCATAAGGGAGGGGAGTAAGGGGAAAATGGGAGGGAGGGAAGAATGGGAGGATACAAGGGATGGGATAACCATTGAGATGTAACAAGAATAAATTAATAAAATAATTATTTTGAAAAAAAATAAAAATTAAATTAAATTAAAAAAAAAAAAAAAGAAGATGGACTAAGGTCTCTTGCAATAGACAATTTTATACAGAGCATCAGATGATTTATACTGTGAGGGTTAAGAAGAATCATGTCAGTAAAGTATACAGCCATAAGGGCAAGCTGCACATGGCAAGCACATGTTTTCCTATAGAGGCATGTGAACAAATAATGATAGACAACTGTAACGAACAGTCAGAAGTAAACTCACTCCTGTCCACTGCACCTGGGAGGGGCACACAAGCACATCCCTAGAACAATTCTGTGTTTTTGAAGAAACCGAGGTCAAAAGATCCTTGTCTTCTTTTCTTGTCATTTTATCACAAACACTCAGGATTCTCCTTCATGCAACTCCATCCTTGGACCATGTTCTGACACCCAGTCATTGTTTTAATAGTACTACATGTTTGACATTTCTTTCATCTGTGCCAGTGAAATTCTTTTTTTTTTTTTTTAAATTAACTCAAGAACACATATTAAATTTATCCTGAAAGGTTTAACCAGACCACATTTTCTTTTGTAGTTTTGCTGTTTGTTTATTAACTGCCCACGGGTTTGTGGGCCTACAGTAGCGCTCCTTGTTGCTTGGGATGTAGCAGAGGACAGAGATAAGTGACAGCCATTTATGAAGCCAATGAGAAGAGCAGTGCTGTAAGGAGAGTGGATGAGAGACACCCAAGGGGCTGCCCAGTGCTGCAGATGTGGCTCAGTTAGGAGGACGTTTGCCTAGCATGCAGGAGGTCAGTGTTTGGTCCCCCTCACTGCCTGACACCGGGTGTGGTCATGATGCCAGCACTCTGGAGGCAGAGGCAAAACAGTCAGGAGGTCAGGGTCATCCTCAGGTGCATAGTGACTTTGAGGCCAGCCTGGGCTAGATGAGCTCCTGTTTCAAAAGGACGAACAAATAAATTGATAAATAGTTTTTTTTTCCATGATAAGAGAAGAGAACAAGAGGTTGTCTTCTGATCACAGGGGTGATCATGGCATGCACACACACACGCACACACACACACACACACACACACACACACACGCGTGCACACACACACACAAACACACACACACACCTTGTTTTGTTGTGTATTTAAAGAGGGAGGGAACAACATGTAACCTTGTGCCAAAAAGAACCTTTGGAAGGATGTTTCTGGGAATGGTGCCCTGGGACCATCTCCCACCTAAACAAACAGAGGCCGCAAATTTCAGTTTCTCTGACTCTTTAGATGGAGTTAAGAAAAAAGGAAGCTTGTTGTTAGTATTTCATTGCTTACCTTCCCACATCTAGGTGACCCCATTCTCATGTGTGTTACAAGTTTGGGAGGAAAAAAATCCTGTGGTTAAATTGTTTGTGCATCGGTTGTATAGATGTTCTTGCCCGAGGTCATCGGTTTGGTTCTCTGAAGTCACCCTTCTATGACCACCCAGAGGCGGTCGGACCGGACTTTCCCAGCACCCTTTTCATCCTCTCCTCTTGATTTTTTTTTTTTTTTTTTACTTTGTTTCTTACAGGAAATACTGAAAAGCTAGGAAACTCCTGTATGATGTAACGTTTTCCATGTTCTGCTCCCTCCCTGTTCTCACCCAGTACCCTTATGTCTTTGCATAGGTGATCCATATGTCAATCATTTCTGGGAGTAGGAGGAGGTATGGCTTGTAGAACATCAGATGTAGATGGCTGAATTATTCTCATTTCTTATATCATAGGAAATGATGGATGGTGAGAGACAGGCTCAGATTTATTTATTTATTCATTCATATCCTGCTTCTCCTCTTCCACCTTTCTCCCCATGCCACATCGTTCTAATATATTCAATGTGATAGGGTTTAATTTTTTTATATGTTCTTTAAATTCTTGTGCGAGCATTTTAGATGGCTGTAGATGATGGCGGCCTGTTGATCTCCTTCTCTTCCTCCTGATGTGATTCTGTGGCCGTGCACCTCTGGCTTGTTATTTATGATGGCCACCTCAGAATCCCAGAGCACAGCTGTCACATCTGCCGTCCCTTCCCTCCACTCCCTGCCTCAGAGGACACAGGGATGAGCATCCTGGAGCGGCTTATTGTGGTCTGTGGAAAGCGCTTCCTTTCTCCTGGGAGAGCCTGGGCATCTGGGAAGGAAAGTGCTCACAGATACACAACCTGAAGGTGCAAGGAGCTGCCGCGTGTGCATCAGCTTACATTTCTGGTAGCAGTTCACGTTTCTTCTGCGATCAGCTAACTAGCTCCTCTGACTTGTCAGGTGTGCTTAAAGCGGTATCTAATTTTGACATGCATTTTTTTTTCCCATATAAAACTTGGAGTCTTTCTTCTTGGTTAATTCAATTTTATATTCACTTGTTACTTTTATTTTCTTTGTATTCCATTGGAATATGTCTCCATGGCTTTTGATATTTAGATTAATATATGATAATGTAGTTAACTATATAACAACTAAGTTGAATCATATGAAGCTGGCAGAAGTAGATCATTGTTACTTGTAATAACAGAAAAAATAACCTGGGGAGGTATGTTACTTGTTTGTGTGCCTGCCTAGCATGCATAAAGCCCTGGTTTCTCCTCAGCATTGAGTAAACTAAGTGTGGTGTATGGTGGTGCACATCTGTAACTCCAGGGAGTGGGAGATGGAGGCAGGAAGACCAGGGTTTCAAAGTCATCCTTGCCTACGTAGAGAGTTCCGTTCTAACTTACAATACATGAGAACCTGTCTCAAAGCAATAAAACAAACCAAAAATAAAAAAAAAAACCTCTGTATCCCACCTTAATCTGTTGTTAGAATTATGGCTCTTCTATTTTTCTATTGTAAATAATAGTTTAAGAAATATGTATTTACTGTTTCCTTTGTTGAGTTTATTTTCGTAAGTTCTTGAAAGAAAGGCAACTAAATCAGAGACTGAACATTTTTCAGCTATTGCTACATAAATCAAACCACTTCCCCAAAGGCTGCAGCCATTTGTACATTATGCTGGTTTGGATGCAATCTCGTTAGCATTAGATTGCCCATTTCAGCTAATCTTTTTATAACGGGAAACTTACTTTGTTTTTGCTTGGGTTATTTGCTTACAATAAGCATCAATCCTTAATTCTGGTAGTCACAGATGTGGTCCGCTTTATGAGTATGGTCCATTTCCACCCATATAGCCTGTTTTCCTACTGTTATCATTTCTTACATTAATTTAATATTGGTTTTCTTTTTTGCTTTTTTGGAGTTTTTTGGTTTGTTTGTTTGTTTGTTTGGAGACAGGGCTTCTCTATGTTATCTTGGCTGTCCTGGACTCGCTTTGTAGACCAGTCTGGCCTCAAACTCACAGCAATCCATCTGCTTTGGGCTCCGAGTGCAGGGATTAAAGGCGTGCCCCACCACTGCCCAGTCAATAATGGATTTTCATATAATATAGATGTAGTCTGTCTACAATTGCCGAAAATGAAATTATCCATTGACATATGGTTTATTCCTCAGATAACAATCAAAGCAAAGCTCATGATAAGAAGGAGAAGAAGATGGTGGTACAGAAGCCCCATGGCACCGTGGAGTACACTGTGAGTGTGATGGGGTAGCTTGCATGATGGATCGTTAGCACTATGTGACGTAAGCTTCTCCTCGGCTTGTAAGCTTCTCCTCAGCTTCCCCCTCAACCAGATTCATCTTGAGTACCCAATCATATAATGCGCTTTCTCAAGACCTGTTTTAGGTCATTTCTTTTCCTTCCATGTTTTCTCCCTGGCTACAATGTCCGTCACTGCATTGCTTATCAACCTTGCTTAGGATCATGTGGAAGGCCATGAAGGGGTCCACACTATGTGCACCCTACTAGAACCTGTTTTAATGAGATGACCTTTCTCGGAAGAGAAGGACTGTTTTCAGCGAAGGATGCACTAGTAGCTTTGTTCCTCCAAACCCACAGATGACTTGAATTGTCTCCAGACTGGCCGTGACTACCAATTGTAGTCTCTATCCCAGGTTCTTTTTTTTTTTTCTCTCTCTCTAAGATCCAAAAGACATCAGTCTATTGCTGATGAACATACCCGCTTAGATCTCTATACTTGGCCCTTCTCCTAGGAGTGATAGCTTCATGATCCAGGTATTTATGCAAGCCAGGCCCTCCTTCTCAGCCTCCCCTTCCCCCATCCTGTCCTTCTTGTCCATTCCCACCTTTCTCACCATCCAGAAATTCTAGGTCAGGTTTCATCCTCTACTTTACCAATAAGTCATTTTCTCACTGCCTACTGCTATGTTTGCGTTAATGTCTGCCTCAGGCCTTAACTCTCTTATTCATGAGGAGAAACTAGATCTCTTCTGTGTTGTGCTCTTGGCACATGTCAGGGTATATGCTTCTGCGCCCTTGAGTCTATGGATGAATAATGCTGCACAAGAGTCCTTTACTGTGACTTCACTCCGTTTGCCATGTCCTCGCCCCTGTCACGGCACACTGAGCTCCTGGAACCCAGAAGCTGTGTTCCACTCATCGTAGACATCAATACTGTATGAACACACAGTTGTAGTTGCATTGAGATTCACTGTGAAACAGCACTGCTGAGAGTCGTTGACTTCTTAGAAGAGGATAAATGCTGTTGCCCTTGCCTGACTGCTTTTATAATAGTAAAACAATACACCTAAGTTTTGCCAAATGGAAATTTAGAACTCTATTCGTGCATAGTAGCAGTTGAAGATGAGAGAGCCCAGAGACGAACTGCAGTTAAGATGCGTTTGTGTATGGTTTGATTAGGTATTGTAAGTGAGCCTAAAACCTCAGCACTTGGCTGGCAAAGTTAGGCTACCTAGTGATTTTCAACCTGGAGTGCAACCTTGTCTCAATGCAAAAGCAGACAATAGCAACAGCATAAAGCAGCCATCCTAAAGCAAAGGACAGAAAAAAAAGAACTTTTTAAAAATTACCTCTCTTTTTCATGGATAGGACTCATTTCATTCATTGCTATCATGAATATGATGGTGTTCTTTATCGAAAGTACCTTTGCTCTTCTGTATTTGTTTTGTTGTTGTTTGTTTTGTTTCTGCTTTACATACTGACACTTAATTCGCTTGACTCTTGTAGGCCGGAAGCCAGGACACCCTCAACTCCGTCGCACTGAAGTTTAATGTCACTCCCAATAAATTAGTGGAGCTGAATAAACTCTTCACACACACCATTGTTCCAGGCCAGGTGATTACCTTCATGCTGAGCGTGACTTTGGAAATTTTGTCTTCATTTTGTGTTACCTTAGTAAATGACTTAGTAGTGGTGCCATGGAATTCTCTTCAGTGATGGGCCCATCCCCTCCCTCAGAGCCAAGACTTCTGAAGGCTCTGAAGACTTCTGAAGAGATTTATACTTGGGTATTGATTGGCACATTTATCACCACTACCATTAACTTAGATATGAAGTATTTCCTGGGACATCAAGAGGAGCTTTAAAATAATAAAACATTTTTCCCTGTTAAATAAATTAAGGTAGTGCGCAACTGTACTCTAGCAGCTATTTTATATGTTCACTATTTTCCTAAAAAAAAAAAAAAAAAAAAAAAAAAAAAGAAGTAAGCTGTTTGTATTTAGCCTGTCTCTAGCTATTTGACCTGGGCAAGCCACTTCATTTTGAATCTCAGCATCCTCATCCTTGAAATAGATTGTGGAACTTAAAAACTTAAAAGCTGTACATGACGTTGTGTTCTCAAGGATCTGTCTTAGTGCGTGGAGGGTGAGTATTGCTTATCAAGTCAGAACCAGGTTGATTTGCTCTGTTTCCAGAACATTTGAGAGTTGTTCTTCTGACGTGGGTTCAATGATCACATGACATAGGGAGGAAGGAAACTGGCTTTGATGACAGCGGGAAAGAGGAGTTTAATGTGGAGTCAATTAAACTCTTACCTTAGACTTGTTGCTTCAGAAGTCAAAAAGCAGGACCAGATTAGCTTCAAAAAATAGATAGCTTGCTGGGCTGGGCAGCAGTGGTGCACACCCTCAATCCCAGCACTCGGGAGATGCAGGCAGGTGGATCTCTGTGAGTTCCAGGACAGCCTGGTCTACACAGTGAGTTCCAGGACAGCCAAGACTACAGAGAAACCCTGCCTCCAAATAAACAAGCAGGAAACAAAAAAGCTAAGAGAGACAGTGCTTTTCAGGAGGCTCTGAGTTAGACTGTTTTGTTTAGTGACATGTACGAAGAGTGTGCTTTGACACTCTTTCCAGTGTCCTTCTGCGGATGTGCACTTAAAGATGCTTTCCTGCTCGTACGGTTCACTATACACAGCCTGTTACTTTCACACTCAAGACCTGATTGAAAGTCACCAGCCTGGGGCTGGCCCATTTCCACTTAGCAGGAGTATTACAGTTTAGTAATGATTCTTTTTCTTTTTCCCCCTCTCCTCATATAGGTTTCTCCATTTATAATGTAGAAATATAAATTTAAAAATGCTCCAAATTCTGAAACAGCCCACTTGAGGCTTTTAGATTTGGAGTTTTCAGACTATCAAAGCAGGTAAAGTCTATGCAGATATATATATATATATATATATATATATATATATATATATATTTAAAGTATGCTTTTATATAATAAATAAATATATTTAATCTATTATTGAGTAGATATAATAAATAATAGAGATTACATATAAATATTTATATCCTCAAGTCTTGTGTATATGTATATGTGTGTATACATATATACCTTAGGGTTTCATTGCTGTGAAGAGACACCATGACCAAGGCTACCTGACCAAGGAAAACATTTAATAGGTGCTGGCAGCATCCGGGCAGATGTGATGCTGGAGAAGGAGCTAAGAGTTCTACATCTGGATCAGCAGGCAGCAGAAGGGGACTGTGCT
Source organism: Acomys percivali (assembly GCA_907169655.1). Taxonomy (NCBI): domain Eukaryota; kingdom Metazoa; phylum Chordata; class Mammalia; order Rodentia; family Muridae; genus Acomys; species Acomys percivali. Next base: position 84,261,736 of record OU015750.1, on the reverse strand, counting down.
CCATAGTAGGCAGAGCTTGAGCACAGGAGACTTCAGAGCCCTCCCCCGACAGTGACACACTTCCTGCAACAAGGCTGCCACTCTTAACAGTGCCATTCCCCATGGGCCAAGCATTCAAACACATTAGCGTAGGGGGTCATTCCGATGTAGTTAAGCTGAAGTACTGACCCCAAGGGTTTCAGATATCGGATGCTCAAGCTGGGTTAGTGTCACTCCTAGGAAGGCTCATCCCTCCCTCCGTCTAAGTTCCCGTTGTGCAGGCTTCACCTGGACTGGGCATTTGCTCACCCGTTCTCCTGCAGTGTCAGTGCACCATAGCCATTACATTGAGCCTTATATATTGTTGAGTATGGTTCAAGGGTAGTTTAGAGGACCCCATGTTGCTTATTAGGGAAAGGAAAGCTCTGTGGGTCTTACAGAGGCACTGGGTACGATGTACAGAGGTGTGAGTTCTCTAAGAGTGAGCTCAGGAGCTGCTGGATTCTGGTTCTCACTCACCCATTCCTTCTTATTCCCAGGTCCTGTTTGTGCCAGATGCCAACGTCCCTTCTAGTACCTTACGGCTTTCATCATCCACCCCTGGTGCTACTGTCTCTCCGTCATCGTCAGATGCAGAGTATGATAAACTGCCTGTACGTGTGTTAGTTCATTTCTCTGTAGTTCACGTCTGTGATTAGCTGTGGAAATCAGTACACTGTGTTTTAAAAAGATAATTATATGAAAATTTCCGTAAAGTGGTGAGGTTAAGGGAGTTGCCATCAGGTGAAAGAATGCAACCTCCCCCAACACACCTGTTTACCAATGGTCTGAAAGGGAAAAGTGCGTGCCTTGTGCAAAAGCAGTGGCAGTGCACAATTCTTCATGTCAGGGTGACCCAACAACCATAAGATTTCCATTGGTGCTCCATAACTGTAATTGTGTTACTGTTATGAGTTGTAATATAATTCCCTGTGTTTCCTGATGGTCTTAGGTGACCCCTGTGAGGGTCGTTCAACCTCCAAAAGGGTCTCAACCCACAGATTGAGAACCACTGTGCAAAAGCACCATGCTAAAGTCCCCATTAAGTGTCTAGGAATTGGAATCAGCAATCTAGAATGAGTTATTTTCTACAGCACCTAATGAAACAGTTTTATAGGCTTACGTATAGTTTTCAGTCTTAGTTTGATTTGGGTATGTATCAGTCTTACCTCTAATTTAGGAAATAGGCATTTTCAACTTGTGTTGAAGCTGGTTAGTGTTAGTATTAAAAGTTACTTATACATGATATATACTCACTTATAATTGGGCACTGGCCCAAAAGGGATATCCCATGAAAGTCTTCACTTACCAGGAGACTGGGGTAGATGTGAGGACATCCTACTAGGACCCTAGGTGAGAGAAGCATGGGAGAATAGGAAAATAGAAGGACCCAGAGGGTCCTAGAAACCTACAAGAAGAACATCATGATGGGCGGTTCTGGACCCAGGGGTTCAGCTCAAACAACTATACCAACCAAGGACAATACATGCAGTAAACATTGAACCCTTCTCAGATCTAGCCAATGGACAGGACATTATCCACAATTATGTGGAAAGTGAAGACTGACTCTGACATGAACTCTGGTGCCCCATATTTGACCACTTCCCCGTAGTGGGGAGGCCTGGTGGAATTCAGAGAAAGGATAAGCAAGCTACCAAGATGAGACTTGATAGATAGCCTATGACTATATAATGGGGGAGGAGGTCCCCCTCAGTCACAGACCTAGGGGAGGGGAATAGGGTGAAAACGGGAGGGAGAAAAGAACAGGTGGATACAAGTGAGGGGAAAACAATTGAAGTGTAATCTGAATAAATTAATTAAATAAAAAAGTTACTTAGCTGTATTGAGATTTTAGTTTTCTGATTGTTGATGTTTAAAAAAATAATACAAATTTTAGTGATCTTCTAAAGAAAGGTATTAATATTCTGTTTTTTGAATCAAGAATTCAAAGATCAGGTTGTAAATAGAAACTTTTAAAACATTTTTTTCTTTTTTACATATACATTTATATAATGTAGAAGAGAAACTTGAAAACAAAAAAAAAATAATTTGTGGGATTTTTTTAAGGGCGTGTCATTTCCCCTTTTAATGTCCAAGGAAAAGCAGATGTAGCATACTTATGGTATAATGTTTTGAAATGGTGATTTTTTTCTTTAATTTTGGACATTTTTGCCTTCATAAGGATGCTGATTTAGCAAGAAAGGCCTTAAAACCCATTGAGAGGGTGTTATCGTCGACTTCTGAAGAAGATGAGCCAGGTGTTGTGAAATTTCTCAAGATGAATTGCCGTTACTTCACTGATGGAAAGGTACCTGCCACTCTGATGATGGCTTGCCGGTCAGGGAAATCTGCAGCAAGCACATAAGAGTGCTCATTGCTGGAGGAAATGCTCCATTGAACGTTTTACCCACAGCTGCAGCGCAAAGACTTGACAGACGTTCATTGATTTTCTTGCTGGTTACTTACCCTTTTACCCATTGAAGTAAATACATTGATGAAATAGAAATACAATGCCTTGTGATTTTAGATTTGCAATTTTTCTTTTAGCTCTTGACCTGTGAATTGCTAGGGAGATGGTCTGAGTTTAACAACAAATAGTGGCTGGGTTTAAATTCTATCGTTACCAATTGCTAGATATGAGATTCAAGAGAAGGAATTTGAATATCCTTATAGTGTAATTTTTCCATCTATAAAATAATAATGATACTAATATTTAACTAGTGGGGTACGTTACTTAAAAGAGATGATTCATGCAATGATGTTACCTCTAGTCTAGGAAGTAGAAGTTTTCAGCTTTGTGTTGATACTTGATGATATTAGCATTAAAAATTACTTCAGCTTACATCACGGTTTTAGTCTTCTGACTGTTGGTGTTTACAGAAGAGATCCAACTTTGTGTGAACTTCTGAAGAAAAGTCTATATTAATATTCTGGGCTTGGAATTGAGAATTTATATCAGGTTACAAATAGTAAAGAAACTTTTGAAAAGCAAAATATTAATTCCTGAACTGAAAAACAAATTTACAAAGATTACAAGACTCATCAAAGGTATCGTTGACCTAGCGGCTGGGAGTCTCATGTCTGGTCCCTGGTAGACCTACTTTACCCATCAGCAGGATCTCCAGGATGGCCTGAGAAAGCATCAGATTTGATCTGCAGGCTACTGCCTAATTCCCACAATGCAGCTGGACAAGCTGGGGCTGCAGGCTTTCCCTATTGCTGTTTGTATTGAATTTTGCTGGAGATGAGACTTGTGATTGTGTTAGCAAAGATACTGGGACTGTTCTTTGGCACCACAATTCTCATTCCGCTTCAGCACCTCACATGTGAGCCACGGCTAGAGACACGGAAACGACTTGTTGAGTGGATCGTAACGCGCCAAGTTCTTGATCATGAACAGATTGCAAAGCACTACGCTCTAGATCAGGAATGGTCTTGGCACAGTCTGTTCTCCTTCTGACAGAGAAATGAGGGGTCTGTGAGATAAGAGTGTGTGAGGCAGGATCACAATGCAGGCATCCAATTGCAGCCTTAGGAGCAACAGGGAGCTGCCACTGCTCCCATGCCTCCCCAGCCACCAGCATTGAGAGTTTCCAGCATGCTTTCTAGCTCTCCTAACACAGATGTGATTGGCACACAGGAGACTGTGGGAGGACAAAGTAATCAAAGGCTCTATGCTAGCTGGGGAAACCTTTTCTGTCCCATGTACTATCTTCTGTCCCTTCCCTCTGCAGGGTGTGGTCGGCGGTGTCATGATTGTCACTCCCAACAACATCATGTTTGACCCTCATAAGTCCGATCCCTTGGTGATTGAAAATGGGTGTGAGGAATACGGTCTCATCTGCCCCATGGAAGAGGTGGTCTCCATTGCCCTGTACAACGACATTTCCCACATGAAGATCAAAGACGCTCTGCCATCGTAAGAGCCAGTTGTCCTTTTTAGACCCGGAGCTATAGAGAGGTGTAAATGGAACTTAAAAGTGAAGGTGTCTGCAGAGGCCAGGGTGCTGTAGAGCAAGGGGCTCTGAAGAGGGAAGCCAAAATGCAGAGATTTGGGGTTGTGAAGTTGGAAAGATAGACAAATGGGAAGTGGAAAGGATAAAGAAAACTTGAGCATCCAAATAGTAAAGGAAAAATATCTACTTAAAAATCTACCTGGAGAGAGATAGTCGCGTGCTCTGCCCAAAGTGAGAGGAAATAAAGAGAAAAGAGGGATAAAGGGAGAGACCGGAATGGGAGATGACTAAACAGCTAAAGCCATCCTCACATTCAGGGTTTGGGTGGGGGGAGTGGGATATTTAATAGTCGCCACAGAAAGTAGGAAACTCAGAATCTCATTTGGCAGATCGAAGACTGAGATTCTGAGTTCCAGGACAAGAGAATTCTCTATCACATTAAGTTATTACGTCAAAGCATCTTCAGTATTTTCTGGGATACTGGATACGCCAGAATACACACTAATACACCCCAGATATACACTAAGGTGGTCCACTTAGTGTCTTCCTGCTCCTACAGAACAAACACTCAGGCACTAGCATATTTTAGCATAGGTGCCTAGAGGCTCAGTGAATGCTTCTTAAATCTGAGGATGCATTAAAGCTTTTATGCCATTTTGTAGAGCCTAACACTTATATGGGCATTCATTTCTTATTGGGAGAAACCCAGGCTTTTCGTGCAAATGTCTTATAAGATATCTTCAGAGAGAGTCTTTGTTTAAACTCAAAACTGCTTCGAACTTAGTTTCTTTAGTGGCACGATCATTTCTTTTGAAGCTAGGATGGATAAAGTACTACCTGAAAACCGTCTGACCTATTTAGAAAGCATACTTAATTCTGAAATTGAAAGTATTCATTTAGAAAGGAGTTTTGTATCTCTGCAAACCCAGCAGAGGTGCTACTAACGTAGGTGAAGATGCAGCCCCTGCCCCCCCAGATAGTTCCAGTTGTATTTAAACGTATATTTTTCTTAGCCAAGTGTAGTGGTTCATGCTGTATTCCTAGTCTTTGGGAGGTCCAGGGGAAAACGCTATAAGTTCAAATCCAGTCTGGGTTACAAAACAAACACACAAAACAACAACAATAAAAACTATAAGAAAGCACCAACCTAACTAAAAGGTAGAGTGTCTTGGCCATTTATCTTGAACTTAGAAGACCATACTTAGCAAATGTTTTATATAATTCAAATCTGAGTTCTAAGAATCTTTTATTAGGGGGCTGTAAGTGATTATATCTCAGGATAATATGTTTCAGTTGATAAATAAGTCATTGCATTGGTATTGTTACACTTTTTAAATGCTTTAGAAATGTATGCAATATTTTAAGAGCTTCTCTGTAAAATTTATTTTTCTCTACATCTTTAAATTGTAAGGTACTGTGACTTCCAGTAATAATGGAAGTTAACTTTTGTGTCTCCTTTGCAAGTGGTAGGGTCTTTTAATTATAAACATCTAATTTTAAGGCATGTAACAAAAAACATTATAGTTCGAAGTCAGTTTACAGAGAAGATTTAAATGGGCTGAGATATCAAGGGGCCTTTCAGAATTTGTAATTTCTACTAATTTATTGAAAAGGAGACAGTCGACTTCTTAAGGAATTTTAGTCATTGATACTAAGATCTTTCCTTTGTCCTTTTATGAATAACAAAATTTCATAAATGTCAAAAAGTTTCATATTAAGAAGTCTCTCAGGTTCTACATCCATCCATGTTCTGAGTGTATCCGTGTGATCTAGCAGGAGGCACAACTCACATGGTTCATCCATTTGCCATTGCTTTGGTTGACTTATATTTTATTTTGTAATCAGTCTGTTTCATTTTCTTATCTTGAAATCATTTTTAGCATAAATTTAAGTTGAGTCTATTTTTTGGTTTGAGTTTTAGTTGAGTTTTGTTTTGTGTTTTGCCTTTCCTCCACTTTGTTTTTGCTTTTATTTTTTAACATTCCATGTGCATCCACCATTTTTGCCCCAACAGCGACCTACCTCAGGATCTTTGTCCTCTGTACAGGCCTGGAGAATGGGAAGACCTGGCTTCAGAAAAGGATATCAATCCTTTCAGTAAGTTCAAGTCCATCAACAAGGAAAAACGACAGCAGAATGGGGAGAGAGGCCTCGCTTTAGACCCCAAATCAGTGGGCTCTCCCGAGGACTCAACAGAGTGTGCGCAGGTGAAGCCCCCAGACGGCTCAGAGTCGTGGAAATTGAAGAAACTGGAACCCTCCAAGGGAACAGCCAGTGAGTCTCCCTCAGTCACTCAGCTCAGCAAGGGGCCTCCTGACACCCGTGCTACAGCCAAAGAAAACTGTCTTTTAGGAGAAGACGAGGACTTTGTTGACTTAGAAGACCTCTCTTCTCGGCCTGGGAGTGGAGCGGACAAAGACAATACCACAAAGGAATGCCTTTCCTATGACCAAACGGAGGCTGAGCCCCAACCAGTCACGTCTGCAAAGGAAACGCAGGTGCCGTCAGCCCCGAACTTCATGGGAACAGAGAGCGATGCTGAACTGAAAGGGGCCCTGGATTTAGAAACCTGTGAGAAGCAGGATAAAGTGCCGGAAGTGGACAAGCAGTCTGGGTCCCCAGAAAACCAGGAAGAGAGCACGCTGAAGATCCACGAAGATCTCGATAAAGTTAAACTCATTGAGTTTTACCTAAATAAAAACCACGACGGGTCACAGCTGTCTGAAAATGTACAGAAGTCAGAACTAAGTGAGGGCAAAAGTCTTAAACCAGGAGGAATAGACATCATGCTTAGTAGGGCTCTTCCCCAAGCAGGTGATTCCCCACCTGAGGGCAACAGAGAGCCAGATGCAGTATGGGTAAAAGGGAGAGAGACTCTGTCCCCAAAACAAGACCCTGGTGGGGAGGAAACTGTGATTAACAGCAAAGAAGCTGTAGACTCTTTGGAATCATCCCTAGACAAGAGCTGTCAAGGTGCACAGATGGATAACAAATCTGAGATTCAGTTATGGCTGCTAAAGAGAATTCAGGTACCCATTGAAGGTAAGCGCTCAGTTGGCTGGGTTTTGGGTAGATGGTGTGTTTGGGCAAGGCATGTATGTATGTGCGTGTGTGTGTGTGTAGTATGTGTGAATGTGTTTGTGCGTGTGTGTGTGTGCATAGGATGTATGAATGTGTGTGCATGGGTGTGTATGTATGTGGTATGTTAGTATGTATGGATGTGTGTGCATGTGTGTGTGGTATTATGAATGTGTGTAGAATGTATGAATGTGTGAGTGCATGTGTGTATGTGTGGAGAATATATGAATGTGTGCATGTGTGTATAGTATTTATGAATGTGTACATGCATGTGTTCCCATGTGTGGATGCATATATGTACATAGAAGCCCTGTGCTTTTATCATGGTCCACTTTATTTACTATTGCTGAATCTTTCACTGGACATTAATGCCTGGGATAAAAATTTGTAAAATGTAGTATCTATTTAGAATGCAAACTAAATATAGATTTCTGTCTCAGAAGTACTTGACTCTTTCAAACAATTTTCTCTTTTTCTTATCGTGAATGCCTAAATCTAAAGAAATTGAAACTGGAGTGGGGGGAGAGAAAAGAGAGAGAAGAGAGAGGTTTTGCTGTGAACCATTGAGAGAACTTACTGCGTAGACCAGGGTTAACTAGGTGGCAAGTCACAAAGCTCCACCTGCCTCTACTTCCTGAGTGCTGTGATTAAAGTCATGTGCCACCATGCCCCGCCAAAAATGCTTTTGAGGGATTTCAGTTCTAAACCAGATTGCACTGTGGTGGGCTGAGGGCTTACCACTGTTCACTAACATGCATGCTTGAGAGATGTTACGGTTCTACATTATATGTTCCTGTGTTGGTTTCTACGCTCCCTTTTAGTGTGTGGCATTGCCATGTGACACAGACCGGCATGAAACATGCAAACATGTTACCCTTCTATGCCAAGGAAAGCCTGATGGTTAATCAGGTCTAACATGACATAGCTGAGTCATGTTTCCAGCTGTGGACAACGGCTCTTTGTAAGTTGAGAAGTTTTACTGTCACCAGTGTTGTTAAGATTGAGGAATGCTTTCTCGTATGTGATTCAGATATCCTTCCCTCCAAAGAAGAAAAGAGCAAGACCCCTCCCATGTTTCTGTGCATCAAAGTGGGAAAACCAATGAGAAAGTCCTTTGCCAGTCACACCGCCGCCATGGTCCAGCAGTATGGCAAGAGAAGGAAGCAGCCCGAGTACTGGTTTGCTGTTCCCCGGGAGAGGTGAGCACCATTGAGACAGTGTCACTGCCCAGGGTCCAGCTGCCTATGGATCCTTTATCTCTACTTATTAATTTTATTCTTGAATAAAGCTTTTTTTCTTAATCATATATATATATATATTTAATTTCTAGAAGGGTATATACTAGTTTCTTTCTAAATGGTCATTTTGAAATAACCGCAACATTGATTTTCAAATGGAGGAAGATGTAGATACTCTCAAATGTCTGAGATTAGAGATGCTGTTCAGGTGAGAATAAAGGGACAGGGAGGAGCTGATCCAAGCTCTTGGCATACAGTAAAGAGACAGGACTGATGGTCATTTGTAAAATGTTTATGTGTGAGAGAACTGAAGATTCTAGACACCTCTGAAGGGAGTGTCTGTGACTTACTAGTGAGAGAAATATGGCACATGATCCCAGGGTAGACACTGAGGTGGCACAGCTTTAAGGAGATGTATGTGTTTGTTTGTAGGGGGTGTGTGTGCATGCAGCATATTTTTAAACTGGCAGTTTTTATACACATGTGTTCAGTCTATGATGATCAAGCCAGGGTAATTAACATATCATATCATCCTTTTTGGAGGGAGCATTCACAAATTCCCTCTTGTGTCAGCCTCTAGGTGCAGAATGTATTATTATAATCTCTCACCACCCCGCCATGCTTGGTAACTCTAGAACTCACATACTCCTTTTAGCTAACTGATCTTGTCATTAACTAAAGTCTCCCTAGAGCCCACAGGTGAGAATACAGGCTGTGTTTCCTTGAGTGACTTATGTCACGTAACCTCTGAGGCTTGTTCATGTTGCTGAAGATCATGGGCCAGCATTGACTTTATGGGTGTGCTTCCTTCTGTACTTTTGCCACCATCCATTTGCCATTAATCGGTTGTTGGACTCGTAGGTTGATGCCACATCTTGACTGTTAGGGAATCAGTTCTACAGTGAACAAGAGAGTATAGGCAGAGCATTGTACTCAAATATCACCAAAGTTGGGATGTTATTGGTCTGGGGACAGTCAATAGTGGCATAGAAATTCTTCAGCCATGTACTACTAAGGATATACTTATAGAGTATAAAATAGAAGTTTTAGAAGAAAATTAGGAAATATTCTTTTTAAAAAGTTTAGTGATTTTTGTATGTGTGATAGAATAAAAAGAGTTAGAAGGAATAAAGACTTACAAAGGACTTAATTTTGACTATGAAATACACACATCCTCCTTTTATTGAATAGGCACCAGGCATCATCACCTGGACAGGTATTTGATTGATAGAGAAACTCTCTTGTCGGACTTCTGTATCATGATTCTCACTTTCTAGATGATCATTGCCCATGGTGGTAATTCTCATCAGGAGAATTGCCTCATTTTAATAAATTATAGTTTAATGTGAAAACAATAGGACTTTAACGAGTGGATTTGCTAATATCTCCTCATTTCTCTTAGGTGCAAACACATATTAACATGCACAATGGACATAGTTTGTTTTGCGTTTATGTAATATACTCCTTCACTGTGCATGCAAGCCCCAGGGGATCATGGAAGTCTTGAAGTAGGACTATGGGAAGGAGCATATGCATCTCCTGCTGTTATTTTTAAATAGTCCAAGAGAAGAAATGTACAATTTTGAAGCTCTATAATAAACTGGACCCCTAGAAGTAGAATATTGTAAACAGACCCATCTCTGTAAAGACCCATCTCTGTAAAATCACTTCCTAGTTTTATAGGTAGGAAAGAAACAGCACTGAAATGTTCAGCCACATTGTGCGTTGTATAGACTTTGTTTGGAGAGACGAGAAGAGTGGAGAGGGAGAGATATTGAGATATTGGTTGATTAAATGTGTGTGTGTGTGTATATATATATATATATACACACATATTGTGTTCTCTGAGAGAATGTATTGTTTATAGTATTTGGAAATTGAATTTCTTTGAGAATGGAACTGTGTATACCAAGAACTCTTACAGAATACTTTTATCAATCCCTCATGCACTTATTTTTCCTGTCATTCTTTAGCATAGAAGACAGTTTTAATGCTGAAACAGTACTTTCCTTGGACCTCTTACGCAAGTGGTTTTACAAGCTTCTTACTGTAGGTCATTTGTTGAATTCTATCATCCTGTATTGTATAACACCATGGTTTACTTGTCTTTGGGTAGCAAATGGTTTTCTTTCTTGAACTCATTTTTAATTAACCAAATGTTTTCTTGGGGGAACATGTTGCATTTGTTAATCATGATAGCTTTTTGTGATAACTATTAGGGAGTTTTCTCATAATTATTTCATTTTGTATTTCCATGCACCGGTGGCCTTAAGTAAATTCACATTTTAGATTAAGGGAGGACAGATGGAGTGGTCCTATAGTTGGTCTCACCAAGGCTTCCGAGTGTATAGTATGAAAAGTAAGTTTATTTTAATGATAATTTATGGAGTTATTAAACTTAAGCTCATCCCAAGATCTTAATGAGGAGCTAAGGAAAGCCTTGAAGTGCCTTCTCACTCTGATGATAGTTTTGGGATTCCTTCATTACCCGAGAAAGAACATTTCCACCTGGCTTCTGTTGAAGGAATTCGTGCATCTATAGGGGTATCAGCTGTAGGGTTGAGTCAACTATCAGAGGCTTCCTGTGTGGACAACATTGTCCTCTCACAGATCTTATAGATGTGACATCATGTTCTTCAAGGCGTGTCACTTTGATTCATCCAATATCCCAGTGCTCCTGGTTACAGGAAAATATATTGAGGTTGACAGACATATCAAATATTCATATCATCATTCCTCGCTATTGTTCCTTGTTCTTCATAAGTAGATGTTTGATTTCTCCTTCTCTGTAACTGTTACTAATAACAAGATCCAGTTTTTGCTCTTGCATAGTGTGTTGTGACTCCCTTAACTCCGAACAGGATGAATCTCTGAATGAGTCACTCACTACCCAGTCAGTAAGAAGCTTCTCTGACCACGGATGGGAATAATGTAAATCTATGGATATGAATATAAACATTTAGATGGCAGTTGGACACTTAGGGAAATAACATCAGTAGACCCTCTCTGGGGCCCAAGCCTTCCCTAGCAGTGGGATTTGACCTTGTTTGATGTCAGTATGAGGTATGAGTTCTCTCCTATGGAGCAAGCCTTAAACCTAATCAAGAAAGTTGTTGGTTAACACCCATAAGCAACCTTGCCACTATTGTACCAGTGGGCACCTCTTGCCCAGTAGGTCAGTATTGGAGCTCTCAAGGTTCAGCTCTAGAGAAACTTTTCTCCCAGAAGCCTGCACCTTCTAGCACTATGAAAGGTAGCCAGCTGAGAGAGAGTTGGCCTGGTCACTTCAAAATTATTTTCTTTAAGTTGTAACCAAAGTGGTGGCATACACCTGTAATCCCAGCACTCAGGGAGGCAGAGGCAGGCTGATCTCTGTGAGTTCGAGGCCAGCCTGGTCTACAAAGAGAGTCCAGGACATCCAGGGCTACACAGAGAAACCCTGTCTCAAAAATAACAACAACAACAACTTGTAACCAAAGTGTGTGGTGACATCAACACTGGGAAGTGTTTAGTTGTTTAGTTTTTGTGAACTTGACACAAAGCTAGACATAACCTGAGGAGAAAGGCTCTAGTTGAGGAACTGCTTCCATCAGACTGGCCTGTGGACACGTCTGTAGGGCATTTTCTTAATTTCTGATTGATGTAGAGGACCCAGCCCACTGTCAGAAGTGCAGTGTCTACGCAGGTGGGCCTGGACTGTATAAGCCAGGGAAGCAAGCCAGTAAACCGAAGTCTGTGGTCTCTGCTCTAGTTCCCTATCCAGGCTTCTGCTTTGAGCTCCTGCCCTGGCTTCCCTCAATGATGGATTATGATCTGTAAGCTGAAATAAACTCTTTCCTCCCCCACATTGGTTTTGGTCAGTGGTTTATCACGATAACTAATGCACCATCTAATTATGGTGTGCAATGATGAGCAATGTCAGTAGTGCTTGATTTGGGTGTCTCTGGGTCCTTACTGACCAATAACTCATAGGGTACCTGGCACTGAGGTTTTCATTTAACAACCCCTGTCTTTTGTTCACTAATGTGGGTTACTTCTGTTCAAACTCATATATCACATATATAGCATGCACACGTGCACGCGTACACATACAGACACACACACATGCACACAGGCACACACATAATATATACATATATAATAAAAAACAAACTATATACAAAGTATAAATACATAGATACGTAGGTCTCCAATAAACTAGTAGGTCTTCATAAAGCGGTTATAAGATGCCACTGAATTCTGAGACTATTCTGTTTCTGTGGATATGGATTTTTTACTTGATCCCAGAATGCACTGGGCGTCGTTTTAGTTGCTGTTCTGTTGCTGTAAAGGGACCCCTTAATCAAGGCGATATACAGAAGAAGGCATTTCACTGGGGGCTTGCTTATAGTTTCAGAGGTTGAGTCAGTGATCCTCATGGTAGGCAGTATGCCAGCAGACATGATGTTGGAGCAGTAGCTGAGAGCTTACATCTGACGGGCATCGGGGGGGAGAGAGAGAGAGAGAGAGAGAGAGAGAGAGAGAGGAAAGAAGAAGAAGAAGGAGGAGGAGAGCAAGACAGAGAGAGACAGACAGAGAGAGAGAGAAAGAGACAGAGGAGAGAGAGAGCATGCTTAGAATGCTGTGGGCTTTTGAGACCTCCGAACCCCCACCCCAGTGTCACACCTCCTCCAAGGCCACACCTCCCCCAACAAGGCTGCAGCTCCTAATTCTTCCTAAACAGTCCACCAACTGGGAAGCAAACATTAGAATATATGAGCCTATGAGGGCTGTTCTCATTCAAACCACCACAGGCATCCATAACATTCAACTCCACTACCTGCCACCCACATTCTCTTTGATTGCTTTGCTTGCTTAAGACTTTGCATCCCGCAGACAGCATAGTGCCTAGTATGTGATCCATATTCCACATTATGAGTTACATCTATGCATGAAAGCTGAGGCTATGATCTAATAGATAATCCTTGGTCATATTTAGTTGTCCTTAAAAGTAAAAACACTTGGACTCATGACATTTATAAAGTCACAGAAATGAAAAGAAAGCTGTTTTTCATAGCTATTTCACAAAGCTAACTCAAATGTATATGTACCCATGTGTCTTTTCTCCATATACTGTCTTAACATTAAATGGGCCACCCTTATATATTATTATATAAACTACCTTTTTACTAGACTGTCTCTCTCTCTCTCTTACACTAAAATTTGGTCTGCATAAATTTAATGAGCTTTGCATTGGTTTTATAATAAGGAGCAAAATCACATGGAAAATCAATTCTCCTTTTCAACTCATTTTACAATAGTAAGATGCTCAGGTTCTAAAGGCCCTTAGGGTCACTAAGCAGATTGTACCCAGCAGCACATTGCTCAGGGGAGCAAAGAATGAGTTAAAGCAATTGCAAGCCGGCCTAGTTTTCTAGTATGCACTCTTTAACCACAGTTAATGTGAAATTTTCTAATCAGAAGCCACATTGCTTGTAATGGGATCAGGGCTAAACTGGAGTCATTAATGACTGTCAGTACCACTTTGTTAGTGTTGGGCATTCCTTAAAGTATACTTTCTGGAACAGCATTGCTTCTGCTCAGCCTAACCAGGTCTATTTTAGAATGAAATTCCTCTGAGTTTTAAAGTACTGAATATCATTATGTAGTCTTTTCTTTGCCTTTTATTCTTTTTTGTTATCTTGTCATTCATTTACTTCAGTGCTGAGGATTGACCCAGCACCCAGACTTCTACCACTAACACATCCCAAGCCTGTGCTGTGATCTTACTGTGACGTTTTATAGTGAGAGTGTTGCTAAGAAGGGAAGGAAAAGAGGTCAAAAGAGTTCCAAGCACTTCCTTTTTTTTTTTTTTTTTTTTTCAAACAATTTAGAAAAACGCACTGGATGGTTTTTAGCCAGTCATGTAAATATTTTCACTGTTCTTAAAAGGTTACTGCACAGAACCTTGGGGCATATTGCTTGTTTTTTCATTCTTTTCCTGCTCTTTGGACCTTTTGTTTCATTCACTTGAAAGTCCAGAAATTTGTCACCTTCCAGAACTGCCTTTCAGTAACTTCAGTTAACAGCTTTGGCAAATGCCTTGAGCTAATCATTGACGCTACAAGCACCCAGTGCTTATGAGACACGACCTTTCCCTAAGCCAGCTATGCAGAGTGTGGCTGGGCTTTTCTGAGGAGAAGTGGGTACCAGGACCTTCAGGGACAAGCTTGAGATCTGATTCCAAGCACACTAATGAATCTCCACCGATGAATGCTGCTGCACACAGTATTTAGAAGTATGAAGGAATCCCAGTGGTCCCCAGATCTTATCCACAGCCTCACCTCCTGGCATTTTAGTTACTTGTGGTCCACCATGGTCTGAAAACCCTCTACAGTACACTGTGGCATTAATATACATGCATGCACAGAGCACACATACTCTCACACACATACACACAGGCAGACAGATGGCCGACTGAGACAGAGAGACAGCATTCATACAGTTTTCATCTTTTATTACTGTTTATGTGTTGCTGTACCTACTTTAGAAATTGAAATTAAGCTTTATTTTTGTGTATTAGTAAAAAAGAAGGCACATATATGTTTTAGTAATATTTTAGGATTCAGACAACCTGTGGGGTCTTAGAGATGAGGATGTTTTCTTTCTTTTTTTATTAATTATTTATTTGCTTTACATACAGATCTCAGCTTCTCCTCCCTCTCTTCCCAGTCCCTCCCTGTCACCTCTCCCCCATTCACCCTTGCCCCTCCCTCCTCAGAAGAGTGGAGACCTCCCATGGATCTCAACTGGCCTTGGCATATCAAGTTGCAGTAAGACTAGGCACATCTTCTGTTGAGGCTAGACAAGGCAGGCTAGGGGAAAGGTATCTAAAAGCAGGCAACAGAGTCAAAGACAGCCCCTGCTCCTGCCATAGGAGTCCCACATGAAGACCCAGGTGCACAACCGTTACACATGTGTGCAGAGGGCCTAGGTTCATCTCATGCGTGCTCTCTGGTTGGTAGTTCAGTGTCTATGAGCATCTATGGCCCCAAGCTGGTTGATTCTGTAGGTTTTCTTGTTGTGTCCTTGACCCCCAGATAAGGGTGTTTTCTATTGCAGCCTAAATGCCTGAGGGACTGGGACTGGACCAGGGCACAGGCCAAGGACTGAGTCCTCTCAAAAAATAAATAAATAAATAAATAGACATAAGCTACTGAATCCAATCTATAGGATTCCGGCCTCGGTCCTCCAGGACTGATGTGGATATAAACTATGGTTTTCATTTAGTTTTAAGTTATCTCTTTGATAACCATGACTGTTGTTTTGTGTAGTGATTCTCGAGAGAGCTTTTTGAATATTTATGGTGAGCCACAACAATGAAGCGTATCTTCTTTTCAACTAGATTTTAGCAGAATTAACAATTAAAACAATGTATGCCTTCAGGGTATAAAACATATCCTAGTTGTATGCACTAAGAAATGTACATGGCAGCCAAGACAATGAACATCCCATCATTTTTCATAGGAGCACCCCCCCTCACCCTGCCTCGGTCCCTCTCATTTTGTATATGACAAGAACAGTTATTAGCAGATTTCAAGTGTAGTAGTTTGTTTTGTCTGCGGCCGCATTTTCTAATTCTATTGCCTACCTGTGTTCAAATAGAATCCTGAAACATTAAGTGGAAATCTCTAGAAGTAAGTATTCTCAAGCTTTAGGTTGCATGGAGCTTAGAGCAGTGGTGAAATCTGGTGCCATCGCAATCTATTACATATGGAGTCTACTACCACCACCTCCAAGCTTTATTACTGACCTAGTTTCGAAAATGGACTGTAGGGTTATCCCAATGCCTGTGTTCACTGTTGTGCAATGCTACAACACATTGCATGTCATTCACCTCAGTTCATCTCAGTTCAATGACATGAGCGTTCAATCACCCCACATCATCACAAGAAGAAAGACAAGGATATACAATATGAACATTTGAGATGAGGATACCACACTCAGAATTTGTATTAAAGCACATTATTATAATTCTATTTTTAATCTCTTATTGGACAAAGCGTATTAATTAAAATTAATCATAGGCATATTATAATAAAAATGGAGCACGTATGGGATTTTGTACTTTCCAATTTCTGTTACATACAGGGTGTATTATTCATTTGAGAGAAGAAAAGACTCCTTATATTGTTAACTATAGCCACATTCTTATTTGCAAGTACAAAGAAATGTTTAGTTAAAATATTGTAAATAGAGTTTCCTTCTGATAAACATTCAGAAAACCTGTAGAAAATGGACACAGTGAGGCTGTACTAACTAAGAACTAAGCGCCAGAGTAGGGGCCACTGCAAGATGGGCTGACCAGGAGTGTGAAGTGGGCATTTTCATACACACATTCCCAGGCTTAGGGTCTGGCTGTGGCATTCTCTCACCTGGACCTTGGATGTAGTTATGGCAGGAAAGTTTATTTCTACTTAGTCCCATCTCCACTGGTCTTTGCTGCTTGACAAAACAGTCTTTCTAAATTCCAGATCTGTCCCTGACTCTTCCTCACAAATAGTATAGGCATGCTGGGATGGCAAATCTCAAGTTTTCACTGCTCACACACATCCTTCCCTCGACATAGGCCTCTGAATCTGCCCACTAACCTAGCCACCTAGACTCAAATAACATCATCATCATCATCATCATCACTATTTAGGCTGTGATAATATCTGTGAAATGAGAAGTATAATATGCTACTTATATTCATAACTAATACCTTCTGAAGCATGTAGCTATTGAAATGCGTTCTGTGTACTCTGGAGTGACTGAGGACACCTTGTCACACATTAGAAAATAGTAGCCTAAAGGTAAGATCTAATCCTTGTAGCCTACACCCAGGACTCTGACTCAGTCACTCATCCACTCAGTAAGCAGAAGGCGAGTCCTGCCTGCCCTGCCTGTCACTGCTCCCGTACGTAATGATTCCTTCCTTGTCAGTTGAGTTCCACTTCAACCCAAAGGTGCCATCTGAAGCCTGTGGTTTAGGTGTGTCTCGGTGCTGTGTTAGGGGTGATTCTCTTCCACAGGTGTGATACATATCTTAAGGGCTGATTTCCAACTACGTGGCACTCAGGTAAAAGTTGAACACGTTTGCATTTCACAGAGGAAGGTAGATCTTTTTTGTTTTTAAATTGAAGACGGATTTTTTCATACAATACATTCTGATTATTATAGCTGACCTTTTAAACTTTTTTTTACTTGTTCCATTGTAGATTCTTCTTTCTTCCACCCTTCTCCACCCCTTTCCCACTCTTTCAAACCCCTAACACTAGATATGAGAGAAAAAAGGACAGAGAGAAAAATGGGGCGAGATTATAATTATACTACTTCCTGCTGATTGGAGGTGTCACGTTCCTTGGGGCAAGTTTGATCTTAGCCATCAGGATATCTAATTTCTTGTTGTTTCTTCTTTGTGCCATGATTACTTAACAATCTATAACCAGCAGCAACCAACAAAATCTCACTACACTTTATGGTTTCTCCTTCCCCAACTCCTCCCAGATTCTCCCCACCTTCCCATCTACCCACATCCACATCCTTTCTTCTTCACTCATTAGGATACAAGCATCTAAAATAATAAAAATGGTGGTGGTGATAATGATGATGATGATGATGATGATGACGATGACGAGGAGGAGGAAGAAGAAGAAGAGATTTTTAAAAAGCCAAGCTGGAATAGGATAAAACAAGAAAACAAAAAGAACCAAAGAAAAAGCACAATAAACACATAAAAACAACATCAGAAACCATAATATATAAGCAAAAAGCCTTATGGTAAAAATTAAAAATTCCCAGACAAAGAATTGTGAGACAAAAACAAAAAAAACCAAACCAAACAAACAGCCCTCCAAAAATATCATTGCGTTAATTTTGTGTTGGCCATCTATTGGTAGGCATGGTGCCTTTCCTTAACTGTGGTTTATGTAGCCTGTGAGATTCCATTAGAGAAACTAATTTTTCCTTTGGCAGCATCCCTGTCTGGCTTAGGGGTGCGGGCTGTGTTCACTTCCCCTCTCAGCACTCAGACCGATCTAGCTTAGGTCTGTGCAGGCCCTGTGCATGGTGCCACAGTCTCTGTCAGCTCATAGGTACATCAGTCCTACTACATAGGTAGTCCTGCTGTTTCTAAGAGCTTGTTTCCTTGGTATCTTCTATCCTCGCTGCCTCCTGTTCTGCATAGTTCCCTGAGCTCTGAGGGGAAGTATTTGATGGAGACACCCCATGTAGGATTGAGTGTTCTAAGGTCTCTCTGTACACTGTCCCTCTGTGGGACTCTGTATTTGTTATCATCTGCTAGAGGAAGAAGCTTCTCTGATGATGGCTGAGCAAGACACTAATATATGGGTAGAACAGAATGCCATGAGGAGTCACTTTATTGCTATACTTCTTCAGCAGAGCAGCAGTTTTGTTTTCCCCTGGGCTCTTGGTTTATCTAGTGACAGATTCATGGCCACCTAGGCAGTGTTAGATATAGGTTCCATCCTCTCATGTAGTGGGCCTTAAATACAATCAGATATTGGTTGGTTACAAATTTTGTGCCATTATTGTACTAGCACATCTGGCAGGCAGAGACCGCCATTGTAGATCATAGGGTTTCTAACTGGGTCGGCGGTTACCTTTATCCTCTGGTAGCATGCAGAGTAACTTCCAGGACCATGGACACTAGTCAGTAGAGGTGAAGGCTCTGTCAGCACCAGCTTGACTTTTTCACGCTTAGTGTTTTCCTCAGTGACAGGACTCACCATGCGTTGTGGAGAGCAACCAATAGCTTTGGAAATAGCCTGGGTTGTTTGGGGGTTCCCATGACACCTCTTTGGCTAAGAATTCTGTTAGATGTAACCTATTCCCAGTGCCAGAAGTTTCATTTCATGGCAAGAGACGTCTAATTGGGTCTTTATAATTATCCCAAATTAGATTTTTTTCATATATGTATGTATTTTAAGACACTTCTTCTGTGTTTGGTTTCTTTATGTCCCTTAGTTTTAGCTGTCCCTCCCTGTATTCCCCTCTTTACCCCTTTCTTCCTTCCCCACTCCAATTCCAGTATCCACCAATCCACTGTAACTAACTATTCTATTTTCCCTTCCTGGAGATATCCTTGCCTCTGCAATAGTCCCTTACTCTATCTTGATGGGTGAGAAAGATGCTATAAGCATGTTTTCTAGGATTCTGTATATGTATATATTATATGTTGAGTACATCACCCTCACCCCCACCACTTCCTGTTATTGTCCCTCTAAATTCTGTGGGTCCCACCTTCCCCCTCCCCCCAACAGTTTGCTTCTATCTGTGACATACACACATACATACACATAGATTTTATCTACAGAAAATCTAGGACCCATAAGTGAGAGAAAAACAAGGTATGTATCTTTCTATGATTGGCTTTATTCACTTAATATTATCTTCAGTTACCTCTGTTTTCCACGATCGGCATAACTTTGACCTTCTTTATGGCTAAAGAAAATTACTATTGTGCATCTATACCACCCTTTCATTACTCAGTTCTCACTTGTTGGGCACCTAGGTTGACTCCATAAGGTCACTGTTGTGAATGGTGCTACAATTAATATTGATGTGCAAGTGTCTCTAATACCTGTTGACCTATAGTCCAAGGTAATATCCAGCAGTGGGATAGCTGGGTCATGTGAAAGAACTATTGGTAACTGGTTTTGTTGTTGTTGTTTGTTTAGGAAACCATATAGTGTCTTTCATAGTTGATGGACAATTTATATTCTCTGTCTCATTATTTTTTTTTTTTTTTTTTTTTTTGTGACCCACCATCTGAACACTCTAAATAACGATCTGGCCTCTTATGTTGTCACTGTCCTATCTCCATTAGAGAGACCTCTGTGAGAAGTCATGCAAGGTCTGACTACAGTGTCCCTCTCTCTTCCTGCCATATCCAGTTTGACCTTATTACAGTAGCAACATACTCTTTCAGTGCCATTTCTCTTCACATGTTCTGGGCAATATAAGACCTTCCTGCTTTCCTCCTATAATGAACTCTTCTGCCTCCCTCAATACCTAGCTCAGCTGTGGCAACTCAGAAGCCTTTCCAGACCCTAGTCATAGACATTTCTCCTTCAGGCTTACCTCTGTTAGTGCTCTTCCTAAAGATGGATGGATAGACAGATGAGAGGGAGAGAGTGAGGAGAGAGAGAGAGAGAGAGAGAGAGAGAGAGAAGATGGATAGAAATAGACAGACAGGCAGAAAGGCAGACAGATGATAGAATCAGCTTATGTGAGGAATGAACGTGGACCTTGTGCTGAACCAGTAGCACACTTGAGAGGGTGGCACCAAACAGGGACCTTAAGCACCTACACAGAGCTTGAACTGCCCCTAAAACCTCCAGGAAGATGCTTAAAAGAGTTTTATAGAACTAGGTGAAACGATTGGCTTTGAATTTTAGTCACCTCGTGTCTCTGCCCTTTCATCTTGGCCTCATTTCAGCACCAGCTCTACTTCCTCCTAAAAGGATAGCTTTTCCCAGGACCCAATACTGGACCACGTTTTCTGCTCCCTTGTTACGTGTATTACAATACATTGCTTCAGGACCAGTTGGCAGCTACAGAGGCTGTAATTACTGGTAATGGTGCTGGCTCTGAGAAAACCCCTGGATAACATCCCAAGGCTGCTGATTCATCAGGGAACAGACCACAAGGTGAATCACTGAGCCTCTCAGGCCTCAACAGGCTTTCTAAGGTCAAGGCTATCAGGATTAAGATACTGTTGTTTTTGCACAGATGGTGACTTGAAAAAACTAGCTTCATCACTAAAACAGTGAGGAAAGGAAATGCATTTTTTTTAACCTTCTGCCTCTTTTCAGAAAGTATGTGAGGCCGACTTGATTTACCAATGGCATATACTAAAAAAGTAGATAGATCAGAACAGATGAATTCAGGGTTGAAAAAGAATACGCTAGCCCAAATAATACACTCTGAAAATGAAGAATGGAAAGGAACAGTCAGGGAAAAAAAAATCTAGAACTTTCCTTTTTTTTAAAGGACAGAGTGGGAAAGTAAGAGGACAGAATTGGGGAAAGTTGACAATGAGTGGGACTGTCACAGTGCAGAAAGGAGGATGACAATGGTAAAAGAGGAAACATGGAGAACTAAGTCTCTATGGGAAGTTGCAAGGGTTCTTCACGCAGTAGAGAATTTTCCATTTGACGAGGGCACAGGTAGGAGAGGCTGAGAGCTCGAGATGGCGGCCAGAGCTCTAACAAGCCCTGTGAGGAGTAGAAAGGGAGCGATATGCCATCTGTGGCTGTGGGATGCACGGAGGAAGGGTCCATTATGCACGCATAAGCAAGCCCAACAACAGCTTCCCTAGGCGAGAAGTTAGAAGAGGTGGCCTGTGTGCGAGCCTGGGACAAGCACACAGCATCGAAACCCAGGTGAGGGTGACCAGGCTGGTTTAGAATCCTGCAACTCCAGGAGGAACTAAATAGCTGGGAAAGTTTGAGGCAGAGGGGACTCGATGAAGGTCGAAGATGAATGAGTCTAGTCTGAAGGAAGCAATAGACATGGTGAGATCCAGAGGGTCAAGGTGGGGGATCTGGGCCCCTGAGCTGTGTTTCCTGAGGTCTGTTAAGTCCTGGAAACCAACAGCTGGGAAAACCCCATTGGGTGTAAAGAACCAGTACAAGATTTCAGCTAAGTAAACTGAAGGCAACTGTAGTTCAGTCATATCCTCTCCCTAGCCAGTAAACACTTCACATAATATAAACAAAGGGAAGAGAATTAAGCATAGGGGGTTGGAAAGAGCAATGGGATAGGACACATACTCCTTTCATTTTGTCTCCAAGGACCTTTGAACTTAAGTAAATTGATTCTAAATCTATTTTAAAATTTTCTCTTGTGGAGCAGATTGTTTAAATTCTTCATTCCTTTCTTACTTTTCCCACTGATTCCTCGAACGATGTCCCTGAGTATAAGAAATTGGGGGTGTGTTAATATTATGTGGGAAGCTAATGTTAAAAGAAGTAAGGGTGTGCTTGTACCCTGGATGTCTGAAAGAAAAGATGTGAGCATTTCCCA
Organism: Acomys percivali; assembly: GCA_907169655.1. Lineage (NCBI taxonomy): Eukaryota > Metazoa > Chordata > Mammalia > Rodentia > Muridae > Acomys > Acomys percivali. Next base: position 84,239,376 of record OU015750.1, on the reverse strand, counting down.
TCGGACGGTAGCTGTGCAGTTTGCCATCTCATTTTCCCATGTGGCTTCCCAGGCAAGGGAGAACTTCTGTGGCTATCGAGGCAGGGCCCACTGTCACACCACTTCCCTGAGTTCAATACACGTGTCAGCTGCTCAGTCCAGGTCCTGACTTACCACGCAGTGTGCCTACCCAGGGAATAGGAAATCGGAATTTGGAATCAGGGGCCCTGAGGGCCAACAAGAAACTGCTAGTATTTGCATAAGCTTTGCTAACAGTCCCAAACTAGGGAAGTAATTATGATGTACGGCCTCTTTCTATGGAAACAAAAACAAGAAAAACAAAAAACAAAACAAAACAAAACAAAAAAATAGACCTACCTACAGAATTCTTTTAAAGGCATTCAGCCTTAGCTGGCTGGAACGTGCCTAGGGTGGAGTGTTTGGGCACATTATTGCATTTCTGGTAACTTCAGTTTCCTTATTGTATTGGGCAATCCCTGACTTGTAGCGTCACTGTACCATGTAAGGTCCTTGAGGCAGGGAGCCATAACCTTCCTTGTAGGAGGGATAACTCATTTTTTTTCCCCTGTAGGAAGTTTTGCCTTTCCTAAGCCTTGGTTAAAATATGAAGCTGCTTCTCTTTTTATTACTAACACTCTTGTCACTCTGAGCTTTTCCCATTCACGAGAGACCACCCCACTACTGAAGGTACAAGCCCAGAGCTCACTCAAAGCATGAGGCTGGTCCTCACTGCTCTAGACCCACAACTGGCTACTTCAGAATATGCCACTCTGAACTTAGGCAAGTCCGGAACTTTCCATTGATCATTCACTGAAAATTTGGCAGTCCTAGAAAAAGACTGAAATAGATTAAAAAAAGAAAAAAGCCTCTTTGCTTGAGCATCCCAGATTGCTGCCCTGGCTGAAAAGACTTCTAGAAAGAATGGCACTGGTAGACAAGAGTGCTTTACTTCAAAACTGAGTACCCAACTGGCAGGTTCCAAAGACACCTGGGACCTGCTAACCGTGGTATTTATTAGCATACCAAAGCTAACTGGCCTCTGGGCTCACACAGTGTCTCTGTCTCATCCCTGCAAGCCTCACCCTACCTCCTACTTGAACCCCTGCTTGAACCAGGGCCTCAATCCCCTCCCCCCAGCTTCTCATATCTATATAACATTTTTGGCCATGTGGCCCCTCTCTTGGCTCACTCTTGGCCTCTTTGCCCTCTTGTCACTCTTTTCTTTGTAGCTCTGCCCCCTCCCCCATCTCTTTCCTCTCATGGCCTAGTTCAGTCTAGACTCTTCGAAATGCCTCTGGCTGGTCTCTTCCTCCATCTCTACAGTAAAACCCTTCTTATCCACACCTTGGATCAGTCATATTCTCTTTCATTCACCCGCCTGCATTTCTTACAGCTCCCAAGAGACACACATACACGTGTGCACCTATTTCCTTCCCTCCCGCGGCCAGTGGCTCGAAGCTTGGTCTAAATTTCAGCAATAGCATCCCAGTACACTCAATTTTATCTCCTTAAATAACCAGGGCAAAAGTGGAGCACCGCCCCCGCCCCTGGAGATATCTCCCCTCAGGAATGATGAGGTAGAGCTTATGTCAATTACGGCCATCAGAACACTTCAGAGTCGCTCTAGTAACAATGGACTTCAAAGGAAGCTAAGAAGCATTGGGCTCCCCTTAAAACGCACTCTGAACCGTCTATAGTCTTGCCTTTCTTTAGCCTTCTTACCCAAGTTCACCTTCCCAGCGGGTTGTGGCAATCCATTGTCTCCATCAAGGAGATAATCTTCCACGTATGTTCTCGCTGTGAAGTGCTAAGTCAGCCTTATCTTACTTACCTCTAGAATTAACCTGAACCATTGAGATGGTCACCATGGCTATGTTGGTCTTTGTTGCCAGAAAGGGAAGTGACTAGAAGTTACCAAGGTTGGTTCTTCCCTAAAGTCTGTATTGACTTACACTTTCACAGCTCGCATTTCTTATAATGTCTCAGAAGGCATACAGAACTGAGCCCAGACCGTCACTCATCTCAGTTTCCTTGCAGCTTTACAAAGCAACATAGTCCACCATGCTCTCAGCACTTGTCGCAATGGATGCTTCTTTGATAGCTGTTGTCCTTCCTGTTCGAAGACTTTCTCTCTGAGAGAGAAGTGCTTTGTTCTTTAAAAAAAAAAAAAAAAATCAAAATGTCTGTTCTCAGCTAGGCAAAGGACTAGGAAGGAGTTCAGAAACATAAGGAATAAGCAGGGGGTTTTTCTTTTCTTTTCTTTTCTTTTTTTTTTTTTAAAGATTTCTTCTTCTTTTTAAAAAATATTTATTTATTTAAGTATACAGTGTTTCACCTTCATATATGCCTGCATGCCAGAAGAGGGTAGCAGATCTCACTGTAGATGGTTGTGAGCCACCATGTGGTTGCTGGGAATTGAACTCAGGACCTTTGGAAGAGCAGGCAGTGCTCTTAACCTCTGAGCCATCTCTCCAGCACAGGGATTTTTCAATGTGATAGAAAGAACCCCAGTGACCACCTGAGGGGACTAGTCCAGGCCATGCTACATCCCCAAGTATAGGGATGATCAGTTGAATTCAATACTCAATCCCAACCACACCTGATATTCCAGAAAATCAGGGTCACTGACACAGACAGTGGGTACTCAGGAAGTCCAGTTACAGGTGCAGTACCCTGGGAGCCACAAAAGCATGCTAAAGGTTAAGAACTTGGGTGGGCTCTGTAATGGCAGAGTACACGCTGGGGGAAGCTGGCATCTAAATAAGAGAGTGTTAGGGGCGGTGGAGGTGGCTCAGTGGCAGAGCACTTGCCGAAAGAGCATTTGTAGTCATACCTACTTATAAAACATTAAAGAGACACAGATGAATAAAGTCACCTTTACTTGTGAGGGACACAGGGAGATGCCTCATGATTTGTTCTTTTGAATGTATCTTGATGTTGAAGTTCTACGGGGTACATCTCTTGTTGCAGTGTGGAGTTAGAGGGTTTAGGCATGTGTGAGGTAACTGGTGATGGCTTAAACTTTGCTCTAGGCGAGAGGTCCTGGGGAAACAACCACTACCATGATTAGGCACCTGCAGCAGTCTCACCTAGAAGCAAGGGCAAACTGTAGACAGGAGATGATGCTGACAGAGCAGCACATGTGTGACCACTTTGTGCCTAGATCACTCGTGGTTTTTATCTGAGTTCACACAACAATAGAATGATTTTTGCTTTTGCCCAGAGTGTCCTCATCAGCCTGATATTCTCTGTAATTTTTTATGGCCAAGGGGAAAACATTAGGGCCTAGCTGTATGTGACAAGCCATCTGTGAGTGACAGGCCATCTGTGAGTGATAGGCCATCTGTGAGCAGCAGACCAGCTGTGAGTTACAGGCCAGCTGCCAGCCACGCTGAGGCCTGGAAGTTTTGAAGCTGGTTTTCTCTTTTTACGCAGAAACCAACCACAAGCAATCAGAAGGCCGTTTGTGTTGCCCACACTTGATTTTTTTTTTCCCTTAATATGAGCACGCACTGTTTAACAAATGTGTCTTTTATAAAAGTTAGATTGAGGAGCTGGAGAGGTGGCTCAGCAGTTAAGAGCACAGGCTGCTCTTTTAAAGGGTCTGGCACCCACGTGACAGCTCACAATTGTCTGTCATTCTAGTTGCAGGGGATCTGACACCCTCACACAGACACATACAAGCAGGAAGAATATCAAGGTTTATAAAATTAAAAATAAATAAATTATTTTTAAAAGGTACAGGTCAGTGTATTTGGTTCTCCGCTATGCCTCTGCTTCAGGAAAAAGAAAATGATGAACTACATTTTTAAAGAAAGCCTGGAGAATTTTGTGTTTATCAGAGCTCTCTGGCACAGTGGTTAATTTCATGTTTTCTCAGTGAACAGCTAGTAGGGAGATGTAGGGGACAAAGGTAGTAGAATCTCTACACAGAGCAATGGAAGCTTTTAAAAATGAGTGTTTGTATGATTATAACTTTATCAGATTGTTTCTTTGACAGTGCAACCCTAGTCTGTAGCCACACTACCCTCAACACATCCAAGCTTGTCTGGTCCTGGAGTCAATTCAGGGTTGGGCTCACCTAGTGCTTATGTGGCAGACAGTACAACCCTAGTTCTGGGAATATAGGCAGGCCCCTTCTCTCCTCTCCTCCTGGTTGCTCCCTCCCACCCTCTTCCCCTTATCCTCCCTCCTCTTGTCCCCAGCTAACCCCAGCACATCAAGTCACATCAGGACTGAGCTCTTCTTCATCCATTGAGGTAAATGACACTCATACAAAATGGGTGGCTCATAGCGGTGTTTGTCACAGCATAAATGAGAAACTACTGACATGTCCAACTATATAGCACAGCTCTATAAACTGTGTAGATCCATCTGGTAAAGTACTGTTAGTAAGGAAGCTGTTGGCCAGATGGTTTGAGTGTAGAATTCTACAAGACTTTCAAAGAGTTTGAGATAACCCTGATTCTTGTCAGATTTTTCCACACAATAGAAAAAGAAAGAACATTGGCCAGTTCTTTTTATGAGGCCACAGTTACTGTGATACCCAAACCACATAAAGACACAGCAAAGAATTAGAGAGTAATGTCTGTTATGAACATAGACATAAAAATTCTCAGTAAAATACTTACCAAATCTAATCCAAAAACACATTGAAAAGATCATCTACCATGATCAAGTAGGTGTCATCCCAGAGATGCAAGGATGCTTCAGCATACATAAGTGGATAAATGTAACCACCATATAAACAAGCTGAAAGAAAAACAACAGCAACAACAACAACACATGGTCATCTCGTTAGATACAAAAGGCCATTGACAAAATCCAACACCCTCTTATGAAAAAAACATCCTGAAAGAAATAGGGATACAGGGATATACCTAGGCATAATACATGCAGTTCACAGCAAGCTCATAGCCAACATCAACTTAGAGAAACCTGAAGCATTCCCACTAAAATCAGGAACATGACAAGGCTTTCCAGTATCTGTCTCTCTATCTGTTCAATGTAGAACTGGCAGCCTTAGTTAGAGCAATAAGACAACTGACAAAAGTTATGAGGATACAAACAGAAAGTATCTTTATTTGAAAACTATGTGGTAACAGACATAAATGGCCCTAAAAACTCTTATCAGGAAACTCCTTCAGCTGACACTTTAAAAAAAACTTAACTCACAGCCAGATGGTGGTAGTGCATGCCTTTAATCCCAGCACTCAGGAGGCAGAGGCAGGTGGATCGCTGTAAGTTCGAGGCCAGGCTGGTCTACAAAGCGACTCCAGGACAGCCAAGGATACACAGAGAGACCCTGTCTTGAAAACCCAAAAGAGAGAAAAAAAAAAAAACTTAAAGATCAGTAGCCTTCCTATATACAGATGATAAAGAGACCAAGAAAGAAATCAGGAAAACAACGCCTCCTTCACAGTAGCGTCAAATAAAATAAAATATCTTGGAGTAACTTTAACCAAACAAGGGAATGACTTGTATTATAAAAAAACTTTACAGTACTGAGAAAGAAAATAAAGGAGATATCAGATGATGGAAATATCTCCTATGCTCATGGATTGGTAGGATTGATATAGTAAAAATGGTCAGTAGCAAAAGCAATATACAGATTCACTGCAGTCCCCATCAAAATTCCTACACATTTCTTCACCGAACTTGAACAAGTCAACACTTTCCAGTTTCACGTGGAAACACACACACACACACACACACACACACACACACACACACACACACAC
>OU015750.1:84146350-84233625 GCA_907169655.1 Acomys percivali | reverse complement strand
GGTGCCCTCTTCTGATGTGCAGGTGTACATGCAGGGAGAACACTGTATACATAATAAATAAATCTTTTTTAAAAAGAGAGAGAGATAGAGTACTTGGTTGCTCTTGAAGAGGACTCAAGCTCAGTTCCCAGCACCCAGTTCCCACCACATGATTAATAACAACTGTCTATAATAACAATATCAATATCAGAGGATATGACAATCTTTTCTGGCTTCCATGGGCACTACACACACACACACACACCAAAGTACCCATACACATAATATAAAAATAAATAAATTTAAATATATTTATATATGTATGTGTTGATGGTGGCTGGTATTTACGTTACATAAAGCCTATTACAATTGAAAAGAAAAAAAAATCACATCACATATAACCAACTCATAAAACAATGGCTCCAACAAGAAAGAACATACTGAAACCTGTTCAACCTCAAAGAAATGCACACTGAGGATAAAGTTTAAATATTGCAAACTCATTTAAAATTGTAAAAGTTATTTATTAGTGTGGTGGATTGGGAGGGGGCTTTGGGGACAGGGAGAGGTCAGAGTGCTGGGGCTGGCTGTGGACAGATGGCAGGTGCCTCCTTCTCTCGTGTGGGTCCTGGGCACTGAACTCAGTTTTGGTGGTAGGCTCCTTTACCTCTTGAGCCATCTACCTAGCCCATATAAACTCACTTTAAAAAAGGATAAACCAAGTTGTTGGTAAACTTAGAAACCAAAATACCAGCATCAGCCTTTCCAAATCAGTTTAGCAGGACCATCCTGAGGTGTAAAAGCACACCCTTGGACTTAGTAATCCCTTTCTGGGAACTAATCTTGAGAAAATAGTTTAAAATATGGCACAAGGTACACACGGTGCAGTTTTCCTCACAACATTAGTAATATAATGAAAGAAATCTATGCGCACATCCTGGCAATGTCAAACTGCAAGCTGGGTATGGCTCATTCATTTTTTTAGTTCAGTGTAGTCATTAAAGATGGGTACAAAGATTAGTAATGCGGTAAATGTGTTGTTATGTAATGTTACATACAATGCAGTTATGTCTTGGCCACCATTACAAAGAAGAGTTTGTTTTGTCTGCATGAACATGTGTGCAAGAGCTGATAGGCAGGTTTGATTAGAACTGGGCTGGAGACTGTATTTGTTTTACTCCGATCAGTTTTGTGAAAGTATTTGATACAGTCCAACAAACAAACAAACAAAACCTTAGTGTTTAGGACTGGTCCATGCAGGGTGGATGCCACAGGCTGTGAAACTGAGAGCCCCTATCCTCTCCTGAGCACTAGCCATTTCTTTCTTGATCATAGCCAGAGAGATGCTTCAGAAAGTTGTATCCTAAATATGTATAAGAAATCAGAGTAAGTGGAAGCAAAGACCATACCTGAGAGGGAAGATAAGTCTCTTCCCAATGAGAAAATAACGTTGTTCCCGGTAACTATTTATTATTCCAGTTGTCAGGGGTCTTAGTAAAACTGTTATGTATCTTGCTCTAATAAATAAATCTTTTTTAAAAAGAGAGAGAGATAGAGTACTTGGTTGCTCTTGAAGAGGATTCAAGCTCAGTTCCCAGCTAAAGCTTCAAGTCAAAATTTTTTTTTTCTGTCAGTTCCTGTGTATCCAATAAGTGAAAGTCAGTGAAGAAGAAACATTTTGGTGTAACATTTCACTGGGGTTTTCCATTTTCTGTCCCATCTCTTGATCTTCCTTTCAGACTGAGGCAGTTTCAATGATGGGCTGGTGCCTGTGGGCTTTCGTGTTGTTTGTGGGTTCCTATTTTCTAAGTTTGGAAGTGGGTCACAAAGGTAACTTTGACAGTGGGGGATTTCCGACTCAGGACAATGTGCCAGGCAGGAAAAAAGGTTGCCGCAGGTACTTAGGGCGCTGCTGATGCCTGCCAGGAACGTGGACTCCTCCGTGTTAACATGAATCACGAACATGTTTTCCAGGGTGGGTCACTTGTACACCTTCTTTGTTCAATGGTCTCCTGATGTCTATGGGAAAGACGCCAAGGACCAAGGCTTTGTGGTGGTGGAAAGGGAAGAGCTGAACATGATCGACAACTTCTTCAGTGAGCCGACCACCAAGAGCTGGGAGGTAAATACCCCGATAAGAGCACAGGCTTTGGGGGACCCCAAAATGCCACAGCAGAGGAAAAACTGTTAGTAACTGATACCACTTCTTCTTCTTCTTCTTCTTCTTCTTCTTCTTCTTCTTCTTCTTCTTCTTCTTCTTCTTCTTCTTCTTCTTCTTCTTCTTCTTCTTCTTCTTCTTTCTTCTTCTTCTTTTTTATTTTTCTTTCCTAACCACTTAAAATACATTTTGAAACTTTGTCTCCTGGGCCATATAAAAATGGATGGGGAGCTTGGTTTGACTGGGAGTTAGTTACAGCTTGCCAACTGCAGTTCTCTATCCATTTAGACCATATTGTATCAAGGACCTCTTTGAGGTGGGACTCTGGTAGTATAAAGATGGGTAAGACACATTCTGCATGTAATAAGCTTACACTGCCAAGATGGTAGACAGGGGCACAAAAAGGGATATATGTCTGTCACGCCTTCCTGCCCGTACGCCTTTTTTATAATCTTCATGGATCTCTCTTGAGTCTGGCCCTGTGAGTCCATCCTACTCTGTACCCATCTTGGAGCCCTTGAAGTATTTGTGTCCTCCTGTCTTAGGTAGGTGGTGAATGAGTTCAGGGATAACCGTACTACCAGTGGCGCAGGAGTCGCTCAGGTGTTCTTTCATCCATCGTCCCCATCTAGGCTGCCTGTATTCCTGCCTGGTATACCCTCACACTTGCTCTGATCATGTGTAGTCAAGCCTTGCCACAGAAAACCTAGCAGGCCGAGCCAGGCATGGTGGCACATACCTGTTGCCCTGCTACTCCATAGGCAAGACTGAAGGAGCACGTGAGTCCAGGAGGTTGAGATCAACCTACGTAGCGTAGGCTAGGCCTCATCTCAAAGAACAGAAATAAAGCAAAAGCCACAAAGCAAGCAGAATGGTACAGAGATAGATGGGTGGTTTCTGAGTCCATCGGGTCCTCGCTCCTAACCTCTAACCTCTCACCGTTCTTCTTAAGTTTCCTGGCCCACTGCAGCTTCCATGCATCCTGGCTGCGCCTCCCTTTCACTTGACAGAGGAGGAATTGAACAAATTTATGTTCTAACCCCCATCCCCTTTTCTGTGTTTTAAATGATCCATTTTGGCATTCTTAGTTTCTGGATCAGGGAGAAGAGGCTCTTTTCCTCTCTAAGGCTGACTTCTGTTTTATCAGCCGTAGCTATCTTGTGTATCTTTAAAGGCATTCTCCTTCCTGCTCAGTTCCTTATCTTTCACCACAATATGACATTTTGGTTTGTTTTTTTTTTTTTCTTTAGGGGAAAAAAGGAAGAAACATTTCATCTCTTTATTCTTCTCCTGTGTGTGTGTAAGGGGGGGGCGGGAACAGAGAGAGAGACAGAGAGGAGAGAGAGAGAGGAAGAGAGGGAGGGAGGGAGAGGTGAGGGGAGAACTTTGGGCTTTAGGATAGAGGCACCACCCATCTTTTTTTTTTTTTTTTTTTTTTAACCTTTTTGGAATCTCTAATTGGTCTGAAAGTAGCCAAATAAGCTAGGTTGGCTGGCTTATCTGGCTGGCTTATCCTGCAGTTCCTCCTGTCTCCATCTCTCATGCATCACCATCCCTAGCCTTTTGTATTCCTGTGGCTTTTGGGCATGGGTCCCAGATCCTAAGCCTGCAAGGCAAGCACTTTTCTCACTGTGCTAGCCCCAGCCCCTTCGCTTCATCTTCACTTTTCCCACCACCCTGCTTCCTGCCGCCACCTAACTCTTGAATAAAAACTGTATCACAGTCATTGTCTCCAGCTTCTCAATTGCCCTTTGAACCCTGTTCCCTGCAGTATAACTGGCACTAAAGCCTTCATAGACCCTATAGTTACCACCTATTCTTACCTAACTATCCTTGTGCCTCTTGATGACAAGATACTATGGTAGAGCTCACATGCCTGCGTGGCCCAGCAGATGTGATAGCCTAACACTGGCGTTTTGGCTAAGACATATAAGAATATCCCATCCTGGCCTCTTTCTGCTAAGTATTAACAGATGGGATGCTATGTCAGGAACAGATAATTTCTTACTGAGGCTGTGGTCTTTCACCCAACACAGACCTCCAGAAAGAGAGTTTAGAGCCACGATGGGCACTTAACCCTTTCCTAAGTAGACCTGAATATCCTGAGCCAAAGGCACCATCTTGACAAAGGCCTATCCTCCTTCTTTCCATTCGTCTTGGCCTTGGATCTTATCTACTCTTGGCTGTAGCAGGAGAAGAGGCCACCTACACACACACCTAAGGACAAGGGGACAAGAGAGCATGCAGAGTGAGCTCAGTCCACTGAAAGATCAGAGGAAAGGACAGTTCAATGGTAGGCTCCAAAGCCACCGAGGAAGGGGAAAGGGAGCGAAAACTCTTCTGGAAAGTTGTTTGGGGACCTTTGTTGAATGAAGTGATGAAAGACGGAGGTAGAAACAACCATTTAACCACCTCCAAGCCCTCCGTGTACATACCAGAGCTTATGTGCTGGGGAAAGAAAGGGCAGCTGGAGTGAGGCAAGAGAGTGGGTGGGCTCCGTTGTGTCATTCCGTCCATATGGGAGACAGAGTCCCAAAGCACTGAGGAGAAGAACACTCCATGTCCCTCATTCCAAACAAGTAGTGCTTAGAAGCATTGAAAGACCAGCCCTGCCCCTCAGCTTTAGGGTGCAAATGAGAATTGTTGGCTCCCATAGGAGTTAACGGGTTGTAATCTTCAGAGTACCTAGAATAGCTCCTTATCCTCCAACATTTTTGTTTCTGCTCACGTATTTCTCTCAGCGATGTCCGAGCTACAAACCTAGGTTTAATACTAGATTTTTCCCTTTCAACTTCTTGACTAGGCAGCTTATCTCTTCCCATCAGTATCCTGTGAACTCTGGTCTTAAATGCTGCATGGCCTCTCTCTCTCTCTCACCAGACCCTCCTTAGGCAGCCAGGATTTCCCACGACCCACCTACCAGTCCATCCTCCTGGATTCAAGATTCAAATGCACCTTATCTCCATTTTATAAAAGCCATGCATGCTGGTTATAAAAAGCTTGGAAAGTGGAGTGCAGAAATTTAATATAAAAAAAGAAAGTTAATATACATATATATACATATGCATATATGCATATATGTATATATGTGTGTATACATATATATACACATATACATATATGATGCTTGTCACTTTCATACATTTCCTTGGGCTTTATTTTCTATTTTGTTTGGGGCCATGGTGTCTGTTGAGGGAGGTGGAGCTTCCTTTTCACTCTACACAAAGATTATGTTCTACGATGGCTTTTCCCACCTGACATAATGTTAGGATTAGTTCAAGTGTTTGAGAACCTCAGTTTTGAATGATTGCTTTTGTTTGTTTGTTTGTTTGTTTGTTTGAATAGGTTTAGGCTCACTCTATAATTTAAAAAGTTGAATCCCAGACCCTCACCTCTGGATATTTTGCTTTAGTAAGTCTATAGGAAAAATATAGACTATAGAAAAATCTACATTTTTTCCCCAAAGCTCCCAGATGAATCTGAAAAAAACAGCCAGGTTTTAGAACTATTCTCCTGTGAGATAAGGCTCCTTAAAGACATTAAGGTTCTTCACTTTTCCAGATCTTACCCGCCTCGCTCATCTCTTCTTCTGCTGTTCCTTGCTCTTCACCCATCACCAAGCTACAGCTCATCTCTACTCTCTTACTGTACCCTGCACCTGGCCTAGTTCCTCACACCCCACCCTGCTCACAAATAGAACCACCCTCTCCCTTGTGAATAAGCCTTCTGAGGGCACACTGGGGTGTCCCCAACATCCTTTGAGCCTTGAGAGCTTTCAGCTTCTTTATCACATGTGATGGCATTTGTTTATAATTTTTATCTTCTGTCACTCAGCCATAGGAAACTGTGGGCTGCTTTGTGTCCCTGTGCCTGGCAACACATCTGGCACTCCCCAGAATCCAGAATCCAGGAAATGTTCAATAAGTGTTGGCACTCTCCAGAATCCAAGAACCACTTAATTAATGTACTCTAGTACAGAATACCCAGCACTGAGAAAGGTGCTTCTCCTGGGAACAGAATCCAACTGATTTTGTCCCAGGTTGTTAGGTGTCTGCATGGAGGGTCAGTCCTGCCTGATATGTAGTGTCCTCTTGTCTTGCTGAATGCAATTTATAACCTACCCCAGGACCCTGAACCCTCAGCAGCTCCAGGGACTGAAAGTCCCCGGCAGTATGGAAGAGTAACAGAAAGACAGGTGAAAAGCGATCTGTTTCAGATCTGTATTTCTTTCCAAACCTCTGTCACCCGATCTGAGGAGCAGAGGGGGACCTGGTAAGTTTATTATTCACGAAGAGGCATTCTACAATGTGAAGAGATAAACTGTACATTGACACCTGCTTTGTCAAACTGCATGTAACAGGGCATCCGTCACAGTCTCCTGTAAATCGAACATGCTCCCACACTCCCAGGTCACCCATGCTAACACACTCTAAAGTAAAGTGGAAACTGTTGCCCCTGTAGTGAGCCTGCCTACTACCCCTGTTAAAGGCTCCTTTTGTTTCTAAGATTCAAACTGATGCTGGGAACTGATACCACGTTTTAAATTTAACCTTAAAGAAAGGGGTGGGGGGTTGGGGGGGATGACTCTGAAGAGAAAAGGTGAGCATAGTTTAGTTACCTACCCGGAGGGCATAAGGATGAAAAGTTTGAGAGGAAAGACCTAAAGGAAAATCCAGCGCTGAGACAATGGGGTTTTATTGTCCTGCGGGTTTCAAAGGTGAAAGTGTCGGTTTACAGACTCCCGGCTCTGCCTGACAGGAAGTGTGCCTGCTCTAAATCCTAATTTGGGTGTGTTCCTGTAGAACCGTTGAACCCCCTCCTGAGGGAAACAGAAACTCAAATCGTTCAGGAAGCTAGATACTGAAAAAGTGGTGTAGTTCAGCCTGGCAGCCAGTGGCTGGTGTGCAGGCAGAGAGAGAGAGAGAGAGAGAGAGAGAGAGAGAGAGAGAGAGAGAGAGAGAGAGAGAGAGAGAGCTGTTCCTCTCTGGGGCCACAGTCTTCTCTCCCAGCACCATGCGAGGCAGAAGGCTGCCCCTGGACATTCAGATTTTCTATTATGCCAGGCCTGACCAAGAACCTTTTGTAAAGGTAGGTGGGAGTGTGTCCTGTGCCGGGCAGCTGGGTGTCCTGTCACTGCCATGTGTTTTGAAATACTTGGAGTTAGAAAGTATCGCGCTCACGGTTCCTCCAGAGCACATTTTTTTCTTCGCTGTGGAGGCTTCTCTTCCTGAAATCTGAAGTCTGTACTTGACTTTCTGCATTCTACAGCCTCATGTTGTACTCTTCATACATTTGATCATTTGAAAGTAGAAACAAATTGATGAGCTTTGTTTAATACGTTTTAAAATGTTAAATCCGTAATTCTTTTTAAAGTAAAGTAACTTCTCCGGCAGAAGGTAGGAAAATTCATAAATGTATTTCCTTACCCAAAATCCATCTCAAAAGACGAGTAATTTGTACATGTCACTGTGCGTTTTCGAAGCCAAACAATGCGTTGCCTGACCACTCTCACTAGATGTAAATTAGATGCTTTTGCTCTGTGACACAGCTGTCACTACTACTGTATCTGGGCATTTTAGAGAACAAGCCACCTCTTACTTGTTTCACTCGGTGATTTACTGGGAAGTTGAGAGGGACAAAATGTTGTTTTTAAAGCAAGGACTTTTGTTGTTTATAAACCCAACTGTATTTAAATAATAGATATATGTAATAAAATGCCTTTCTGTTTAGAAGGGAAATTTTTGATTATTGTAAAATGTTTAGAATCAGTTGTAACCTGGTTATGACTTAGAGTAAAGCTCCCGTGGCTTTTAACATCTGTTATTTCTACTAGGCTTGGTTGCTATGGATACAACGAGGAAGCTTGGTTAAAACCTGTCCTTATCTCCCCACACTCGCTATTTACAGACTTTCTGGAGGATCCCTTATTATTTCCTTTAAGATTTAAATTTCAGTGCAGATAAAGGCACCTGGCTTAAGCTTTCGACAGGATTTGGACTGTGTGTATGGAGATGCAGGGTTCGGAGCCATCAACAGCAAGAGCAAGACTAGAAAGCTTGTGATGTTAAATCATGCATACTAAATGCTCAGCTGTCACGGCTTACATTCTGCATTTGTTCTGGGTTTGAAAATTAGTCTTTTCCCCCCAAGTTCCTGTTCTGTTTATCCACCTGTTCCGTCAGCAGCGTGCCCCGGGACAGTTTGGGGAGAAGTGCGCCTCATCTCGTTCACGTTGGGCTGTTCTTGTCCTCACTTCAGATCATCACTGTTGAGGAGGCAAAGCGCAGGAAGAGCACTTGCAGCTACTATGAGGAGGAGGAGGAGGAAGAGGAGGAAGGACTGCCCGTCTTGCAGCCCCACAGTGCACTCCTGGAGAACATGCACATTGAGCAGGTGGGTTCACCACAGGCTGAGCAGTGGCGTCTTCTGGGACTTAAATGTTGCCTGCCCGTGGTCAGAGTCGAAGCATCCAGGGGAGGAAGCAGAGGTGCAGAGCATAACCACAGCTGGCCAGCGTTCTTCCTGATTCTAAAAGGTTATAGCGGCCTTCTCTATGTTCTTCCTGGGAATATGGGAGTGGACAAGATCTTACTGCCCTTCTTCCCGTGCCTAAGACAAGGCCATTTCTTAACATAAAAAGATGGAACCAATCTCCCATAGTCCTAATGCACCTTAAAAAGGATCACTATATTACATATATATTATTTATAATATACATTATAAAAATATGTAGTTAATCTGTGTCTACTTTGTGTTTTTGGAAAAGTGTGCTACTTGAATTTTGTGAAGTATTTATGTGCTAGTAAGCTCAATGTGGAATCTCTTCTATTTTTCCCACCAGTTACATTAGGAACCTGAATTCCTAAAACCTTAAAGAATCACACTGGGAAAGTCCAAAGTCTTGACCAGGCAGCTGTAGAGTGGTCTTCCTGCTGCCCTTGATGCTGACCCGCAACACTGAATACACGGCATTTCATAACTGCCTCAATAATGGTTCTTGGCGAGACAGTTTTTATTAGTACTTATGGCAGCTAGGCTTAGGCTAAATATAGATGAAAGATGCGGAGAACAAGGTGGACAAAGTCCCTCTGAGCTCTCATGGAAAACAACGGTGTTTCCTTGATCTACAGGACACAGTAGTCGGTAGCAGCCTTAAACCTATGAAAATTTAGAACAACTGGAAAAATATTAAATGATAAAAGCCAGGTTGAATTATAAAGGAAAGAATATGGAGTACCTTGTTTGTTTTGCTTGGTCCATAGGAGTCAGTCTTCAAATGTACATACAGTCATGCACTTTGCTCTGTGATGCGCCACATAGCCCTCTAAGTGACATTGTTGCTGTGTTGGTTTGTATAAGTAAATTTCTGGGACATTCACATTACCAAAAATTTGCCTTAGGACACATTTCTCAGCACGTGTGTCTTATCAGTGAGAAGCACAGACTGCAGGATGACATCAGGCTCTAAGTGAGTGAACTGTCTCCTGGGCAGTAGCCTGGCCAACACTGTCCAGATTTCCCTTCTCTTCCTTGGCCAGTGGTAGCAAATAGTTGCCCGGGGAAAATAGATCAAGATGTAAGCACGTGATTCTTTAGTTTGAGGCACATGCGCTTAGTGATCACACTGGCTCATGACTGATGAAAGGTTGAGATGACTGTTTGTATTTCCTTCCTTGGATTGACAGCTGGCCCGACGCCTCCCAGCCAGGGTGCAGGGCTACCCGTGGAGACTGGCCTACAGCACGATAGAGCACGGCACCAGCTTGAAAACGCTCTATAGGAAGTCAGCATCCCTAGATAGTCCTGTTCTGCTGGTCATCAAAGACATGGATAACCAGGTAAGGCCGGCCCTTCTCACAGAGCATGCGCACTCTGCTCTTGGAGCCACAAGGTCTCACGGGACTCAGGCTGTATGCCCTAAGGTGCCTTTGAGCTCCTCATCCTCCTACCTCCTGAGTGCTAGGATTGTTAGTGTATGCCACCACAACTGGTTATATGGAGCTAGGGACCAAGCCCTGGGCCACATGCGTGCCAAACAAACCCTGCTAACTGAAAATGTGTTTCACTGGTGAAGGTTAAAAAGACCCATCGTTACTGAGACTAGTAAGAGCACTCCCATGCTCAGGCTAAATGAGTTTTGCCATTCTTGTTTTAGGTACATCTCTTCTTGGTTTTGTTATTTGTTTGTTTGTTTTTCTTATTTTGAAATCTTATTGCGAAGAAATTCGATCGATTACATCCTAAGGAGTCTACTCCCTGGTCTGACCACGGAGTAGGAAGCAATACCCCACAGCAATTTAAAGGTGGAAGTAGGGACAGTCAAGTGTACGGTTGCCAAGATAATCCAATCCCAGTGACATACCAGTGATTTCCCTAAGGGTCTTAAGGAGTGCTGGTTGATGATGCCTGCTGGGTGCAGGCTAGCCAGTGTCTGTGTGCTGGGCCTGGGGTGCAGTGGTTCAGCAGTTACAGGAAATCCTTTCTTGATAGTATTCTCTGCATGGTGGCTGCCTTTTCTATGAGGTGCTGGAGCTAAGTAGGGTTCCATCTGCTCTACACTGTTACCTCCTCCTCCAAAAAAGCTCACTTTGTGCATGGAATATGAGCAGACTGCTCTCATTTACTGTTCAGTCAGGCTGTTACATTTTCAAAGTCATTAATTATTAGTTTAGTCATATGATGTAGAATCAACACCTGTTATATATAGGACATCTCAGGCTGGATAGTTCTCATCCAAGCTTCTTGAAATAAAAGTGTTTTGAAATCTAGATTTGAGTGAGTCATGGAATACATACATACATACATACATACATACATACATACATACATACATACTCACACATATATAGAGATATCTTTTGGATGGGATCACAATTATTTCACAATAATATGCACATGCACGTGCGTGCACACACACACACATACACACACTTGCAGAGTTTCATAACTTTGCTCATGAAACAGGTTCTCAGTGCAGATTTTTCTACTTATGGCATCATCCTGGCACTCAGAAGGCCCGGCTCACCCTATGTTGCTCATGAAGGGTCTTACTGCAAAGCCCAGCTCTCTATTCTGCCAACTTAACTCCCTGAATGAGGTAGATAAGTGGGAGACTTTTAGGAGAAATATATGTAACCATGTGGCTTACTTTTAATCCCCGTACGTGGGAGGCAGAACAGGTGAATCTCTGTGAGTTCGAGAACAGAGTGGTCTACAAAGTGAGTTCTAGGACAACCAGGGCAATGTAGTGAGACCCTGTCCAAAAAAAAGAAAAAAGTAAAGAAAAAAGACTGTGGTCTGGTGAGGTTGTGGAAGAAACAGTCCTCTTCTTTCCTCCCCCTCCTCTTCTTCCTCCTCCCTCCTTCCCCCTTCATCCTCCCCCTCCCTCCTCCCCCCTTCCTCTTCCTCCTCTTCCTCTTCTTTTTCTTCTAGAAAGTGGAGGAAAACTGTTACTATTTTTACTACTATTATATCAGGATTGATAACATTTTGCTTAATAACGATACAAGCTGAATAATGGGTACAACTAAGATGAAAACTGAAATAAAACCACAAAGTCACATAGAAAGTTATGAGATGTTTGAAAAATTGGTCTTCTGTCTTGGATAAGATTGTGACTAGGCACATGAGTAGGTTACAAAATATACATTAGTTTTCTATCTGTTTAGCAGTGATATCAAACTTCCAGAATAAGAGGTCCACGTTGAGAAGGTATCAATCAGTCACAGTTCAGCCAGGCTTCCTGCCAGTAGTAATGTCACACAGGCCTGACACTGACGCATCGCCACTGTCAGGCAATGGAGCAGTGGTTCTCAATCTTTCTAATGCTATGACCCTGTGATGACCCTAACCATAAAATTACCCCATTACTACTTTATAGCTGTAATGTAACTACTGTTATAAATATCAGATATACAAGATATCTTATGTGCGATGACCCCCTACTCCCTCCCACAGAAGTCACAACCCACAGGTTGAGAACCTCTGCAGTGCATGTCACAGGCCCTGCAGATGTGTGTGTTGTTGAAGATACTAGGACGTGTGTTTTGCACATTCTAGCCCCTTCACCCCAAGGAAAGAAGGTGGCCTTGCTATTTATGGGAACATGGCAGACATATCAGAAGCTAGCATCACACATGCAGAATGAGAGTAAGGAGCTGCGCAGAACCAGTCCTGGATGAAAAAGACAAAAAATGAAAGCCATGAATTGTGGGGAATCATAAAAACAACAATCCTTTCCAGTCTCTGGAAATTGTCCTGAAGGCATGCAGCAAATGAGGAAATATTTACTCAAGAAAATCTAATAGATCTCAGTAATAACAATGAAATTCTCTGGCACTTGAGACACAACCCACTTCCCACTCCACCAAAAACCCCAGCTCAAGTGTGTAGTTTCACTCTGGGTCTGTGTGGCCCAGGAGATGGGGGTTCCCTCCTCCCTCAGCTGCCAGCCATCTGTCCCGCCCAGGTGCAGGTGCCCATCACTTCTTACAGCCCTCTTAAGCTCAGTGTTTCCCAGATGAAAAGTCAAGCAAGCCTAGAGGGAGGCGGCCCTCTTCCTCCACCCAGCCCAGTCTCTACTTCAGAAATGGCAGGTCACGAATACCAGACATTCCATTGTTCTTGTTCCTGCCGTGGATGAGCATTGTCTGAGGCAAGCCAAGGCCAGAGCAAGCTCTGTTTCTAAAGCAAGGTTGTTTTTCTGAGAAAAGCAGGCAGCTGTATAGCTGAAGCTCCAGTTCCGGGACTCAGGCACTCAGGGACTTGTTCCAGGAGGAGAGGCCAGCCATAGGGCATGGAGCCCTGATGCCCTCCCCCACAGAGCTGGTAGCCTTAGATAAGTCTACAGGAGTTCAAGGACAAGGATATTTCCAGCAGTGACTACGTGTTAGCTTATAGACTCTTGCCAGGAGTTGGGTTCACCATGGAGACATGCTTTCCTACCATGTGTGAAGCCCCAAATTCAGTCCTTAACACCCCCCCCCAAAAAAAAAGCTGAGAGGAAAGAGCAACTAGACACTCTCAGGTTTTATAACCACCTTCATTACACCATTTCCAGTTTTCTTTAGTTGTATTGGTTCCTTTTTTCTGTTCTTACTAAATGTATTGCACGTTGATTATATACAAACACCATTATATAAAACTGCTTTCTGTACTTTTCCCCTTAAATAAATAGAAAAGGAGCATACATCTTTGTTTATATAGTTCCTGAGCAACAAATCCAATAAATATCCCTGGCATTATTCAATCTTCAGCCCTTAAATAGGTTTCCATGATCACTGAAAAAATAATTTAGCTGAGAAATATTATTTAGAATGTTGTAGAGGGCTACAAAGTGTGGAGGGCTTTTCCTATTGAGTCATCATTTCCCATCTGCTAATGGATTCTGTTACCCACCTGACGTAATTTAAGATCATGCTTTAAAAAATGAAAGATGCTTTTCTGTTGTGTTCCAGTCCCTTTATTAGGAGAATAGAAAGTGATTGTATTTTATTTTTAAATTGTTTTACTTTTCTTTGTTCTTAGCCGTCTTAGAGAAAATTTGGGGGTAGGAAGTATGAAAACCTTTGTTTAGAATCAAAAGTCTCTAATGTTTAGTTATTTTTTTTAAAATATAACTAATGAATAAGAGAGCACACAGTGGTTTTGACCCAATTGAAGTACTGTTTGAAAAATTGTGAGACATTTTCAAAGAACCTGCAACTAAGGTAATGTTTTTCATATAGCCTATGGAGTGGAAGACATTTTCTTTCTTTCTTTTTTTTTTTTTTATTAATTTATTCTTGTTACATCTCTATGGTTATCCCATCCCTTGTATCCTCCCATTCGCCCCTCCCTCCCATTTTCCCCTTATTCCCCTCCCCTATGACTGTTCCTCAAAGGATGTATGCCCTCATCTCCTATGTCTCACTTGGGTACACTGACTAGAATGTGGACAGAGGGACAGGAAGCTGAGGCAGCGCCTCACCATACTCTCTGGCTGACTCTCCTACCTCTTCTTCAGAAGTAGAAGAACCACTGGTGTAAATACATCACGTTTAGTAGGGCATGGTGGCACACGCCTTTAATCCCATCACTCAGAAGGCAGAGGCAGGCGGATCTCTATGAGTTCAAGGCCAGCCTGGTCTTACAGAGTGAGTCCAGGACAGCCACGACTACACAGAGAAACCTTGTCTTGGCTGACTTCCCACCCCACACCCCACCCCAAATCACATTTAAAATCAAGAGTTAGTTACCTTTTTATTAAAAGTCACTTCAAACTAAGTATATTGATCCATCATATTTAAGCATTTTACTCATTGATTATTAAAAGCTGAAGTGGGGAGAGGAATGAACAGCCTTGATGTCACTTAAACACACAGGAAGGCCAGACTTGATGGCTCACGCCTATAACCCCAAGAGGCTAAAGCAAGAAAATTTTGTGGAATGCCAGCTGCCAATTTAGGCTACACTGTGAGTTCCATGCTAGCCTATCCTGTATCATACAACCCTGTCCCAAGAAGCAAAAGTAAATACAAAACTAAGTCATTCTAGAGATGTGATTGTGTCCTGTCAAGCACTCATTTCCGTGTATGACACACATCTTTTTGTTGTTCTCCATAATCGGCTGCAGCAGCCTCTTAGCCACTGAATTGTTGGCCTCTTCAACAAATCACTTCTCTGAACTTCTCTGATGGATTTCCCAGGTACCAGGAAGCCTGGCCACATGGGTTCCAGTTAGAGCTGGGGGTATTGTAATTGCTTTGTTTGGTGTGTGTGTGTGTGTGTGTGTGTGTGTGTGTGTGTGTGTGTGTTTCCCCCACTTCACAGTTCTAATTTAGTAATAACCTTTGCAGAAGGAGTTGTAAGCTCTCGAACAATAGTGTGTCAGAACTATTTCAGAGGGTCTCTTTCTATGGGGAGTTCAGTTTTGAATATATCTGAGTCATCTGTTTTCTTTTCACAGATATTTGGGGCATATGCGACTCATCCATTCAAGTTCAGTGACCACTATTACGGCACAGGGGAGACTTTTCTGTACACCTTTAGTCCTAATTTCAAGGTACCTGAATGTTCAGTTTTGTGTTGTTGGCAGTCAGGGGTGCATGAGGCGCTCAGACCCTGGGATAGCAACTGTGTTATAGTCTTAATTCTCTATGACTGTAGCACGCAGACTGCTTGAGACCCAGCCTTAGGAGTTTCTTGGTCTGGGATACAGAGAGAGACTGAAGGTCAGAGCCAGCACATAATGGGGATGGTCTTTCCTATTTCATAACCGTTGGTGATTTTGTGGTGGCCATTCTGTCAAGTGCTTTCTTAGTCAAAGGTGTGTTTGCCTTATATACAACGTGACTATTCAAGACGTCTTCTCTGTTAATTCTCCAAATTGAAATGTCTGTGTTCTGTGTTGTGTTTCTGCCCCTAGGTCTTTAAGTGGAGTGGAGAAAACTCATATTTTATCAATGGAGACATAAGTTCTTTAGAACTTGGTGGCGGAGGGTAAGAGTCTTGTTATTTTGTTACTTGAGGATCTGTTTGGACCCAGCTAGTTTACTTAAGTAGATTAATTGGGGCAATGCACTAGCATATGACACTGAGAGTCAAAGATAAATGATTTATCAATATACCCGAGAGACTTCTACCATTTGCCTTTAAGGAGATACCTGTCTACACAGCTTACTTTTATTTTGTGAGCAGTTTAGAGTTCTGTGTGTCTTGTTCTAAAGGAGGGAAAGCCTGGAGAAGGAAGACAGAAGGCATGCCTGTAAGGGGTGTCAGTGTAGTGACCTTTCTCCTTTAACCTTGTTCCAGGGGACGGTTTGGTCTCTGGCTAGATGCTGACTTATATCATGGACGTAGCAACTCTTGCAGCACTTTTAACAATGACATCCTTTCCAAAAAAGAAGACTTCATAGTTCAGGACCTAGAGGTATGGACATTTGAGTGAAATTCAGGCTGCCTTAAAACAAAACAATAAGAAGACTGGGTTAGCTTAACCCTGGAACTGGACACCGAGCCCAGCCCTGGCTGCCCTTCTCCTACAGCAATGCTTTCTTTCTGCCGTCAACTCCGAGCTCGATACCAGTGCAGAAAGATTCGGAAAGGGACCTGCAGAGGGCAGGCGCTGAAGACAGAACTCTGCAGTCCAGATTGTTAAAATGAAGACTGCCCTTCCACTGCTTTTAAATCCACACCACGAGAAAGAAATCAGAGTGTTTATAGATGTATGAGTTGAATGCAATTTTTTATTTTTGGTAACTGTGAAAAAAAATAAACTGTGGAAATATATACCTGCCTTGTGTATTTATCGGCATAGTTTTACCAAATGTATAGTTAATTGTTTGCCATGGAAAACTTAATCTGACTTAGAGAAATTGAAAGGACATAGCACTTGAAGGGAATATCTGATTTTTAAAAACTGTTTTATTTATTATTTCTAGTATATTGTCTGAAATATGTTTTTTTTTCTTTTAATGTGTCAAATCCTGAAATAAAAAAATGTATACGTTTTGTGCTATGTTTGGGGAACAAGTCTCTTTTGATTTGTATAGTTTTATATTCATTTCTTGCCCTGATTATTTAGGGTGGTGTAATCTCTATTTCTTAATATGATCTATCTGTACATGTGTATGTGTGCACATGTGTGTGTATGTGTGAATTTTTAAAAGTTCATTACCAATGTTTTTTGATCTATTATAGAACAGCTTTTCATTTAAGTTTTTAAGGTTCAATTTGATACCCTAAGCAGTTACGTGAAGCAGAATATGGCATTTCATGCAGTTGTAAGTTGGTATTTATCAAAATGGAAACATGGGCGTACAACAAATCCTACTTCTGAAAAGAGAATGTTTTGCTTCTTATGAAATTATAGATTAGTTTTTAGTTTTTTAGTTTTTTCTTTTTCTTTCTTTCTTTTCTTTTCTTTCTTTCTTTTTTTTTTTTTTTTCTTGTTTTAGCACAGTTTTCTTCCAGGTGTTTACGTTAATGAATAACCCTCTGTTTTAAAAGGGAGTGTTTAATTTCTGCATTTTTAATGTCAGATGAAAGTGTCCAGTTGGACCAGTTTTCTTGGTTTCTGGAATCTTACTGGAGAAAAAGCAATGTGTTCATATCACAGTTGACAGAAAAAAAGAGAATCTAATTTTTAAAATGTACACTCACTTTCACATCATAAGGCATCTCTTTATTTTAAATGGTAAGAAATAAAATCATTATTGTTATTGATCGCCAACCCCTTATGCAAGCCAAAGATTACTAACGGGAAAAATAAATAAATAACAGCCAAAGCCGACAAGTGCTCTACCACACATCATTGCCCCAGTGATCTTTGAAAGGAAAATTAACAAACCATGTTTACATAATGTTTCCGTTCAGAATATTTTCTTTAAATCTTTCTTCCATTTTAGATTCCTTGTATGAAAGCACTGTTCAGCAGCCTCTGTCGGGCTGTTGATGGTGATACACACTGCCATTCCATGCTAGTTTAAATGAATGCTATACAAGTTTAAATCTCTACACCGGACACTTTTCACCCAGGTTCTCCCATTGAGAAGTCTTGGTTAAAAACATAATTTGACCTTGGTCTGCTCATACACAAATGGGTTGGCAAGATCCCTGGAATGTCCTGTGGTGATTATGTTCACCATTTATGCCATTTGTAACCATACGCTGTTAGTGAACAAGATGGTCATTTTGCCTATAGATTCCTCTTACCTAGTTTAGTCAATGATGCTATACTTGTGAGAGCATATCCAGATGCTGTATTCTCTACTTAAAACAGTATTGTCTGAACAGGAATGTGTGACCCTTCATTGTGGATATCAACTACATGTAATGCAGTGCTACTCCAATATTTTCAATAAAGGAATTTATGCATTCAGTGTGGATGTCTTTCCTCATTCTTTAGCCATTATTGGGTGCAGCCCTACCTCAGAGATGTGACAAGATCCATTCCAAGACACTACAATAGAACAAGCCACACACACACACACACACATTCACAAGTCACATTATTTTTCCCAGTCCTCTAAGAGTTGCTATCAACCATGCAATGGCATTATGATTGAAACAGTACACACAGTTTAATTAAAAATACTTCATTTTGCAGCTGAAGAGATGACTCTGGGACTAACAGAAATCCTGAGCTTGCTGAGGACCTGAGCCATTTCCCAGCATCTATATTGGACAGTTCACAACTGCCTGTACCTCCAGCCCCAGGGAGATTGTATTCCTCCACAGGCAACTGCACTCATGTGTGTTCATGCACCCATGTGCCCTCACAATCCCACCCTCACACACATGTACTTAAAAAATGATAATGAAAATAATTTTCCAAACTACTTCACTGTTAAAATTTTCAATGATTATCTGGACTATTGGACAAATGGTGTCTATAGACCTGTTGGCCACAGATCTGCGACAACCTTCCATTTGCAGGGATTTGCAATGTCTCCAAGGTACAATGCATTGAAGAGTGATGAGGCATGCCTGTGCATGGGTTTGTTCTAGTGAGGAGGGGAAGAGGAAATAACCAACAGTAAACTGCTGTCAATGCTCATTTTCATTGGAAACTACGTCTTCGGTTCCTGTAGCTTCCCCCATTTCATCAGTTTGGAAACAGCTCCCTCTATAGTTACTGGAGACAGCTCTTGGCTTTATAGTGATACATTCAATAATCTTAATAATCTATTATCCTATATGTAGTCAACTCCTTATTTTCATACTGTCCACCCTGCTTACTAATTTCCATTAGGGATACTTTACCCTCTAACAACCGTCTACCATGTAGCCCCCACAGATGAAGACTCCAAGCAATCTTTATTTCCTCAGAATTCCTCAGTTCATAGGTGCATGTGCAAACTCTTAGGTGAGGGCTGGGTGTGGTGGCTCACGCCTTTAGTCTCAGTTCACAGGAGGCAGAAGCAGGCCAGCCTGGTCTACATAGTGAGCTTCACTCCTGCCAGGTGGGACCCTCTCTTCAACTGTCTTAGGGCTTCTAGTGCTACTGAGACACCTTGACCACAACAACTCTTAGGAAGGAGACCATTTAATTGGGGCTGGCTTACAGTTCAGAGGTTTAGTCCATGTTCCATCACGGTGGGAAGCATGGCGGCATGCAGGCAGACATGTGCTGGGAGAGGGGCTGAGAGTTCTACAGCTGGAACCTCAGGCAGTAGGAAGAAAGAGTGAACCACCACACCTGGCTTGAGCTTGTGAAACCTCTATGTGTACCCCCTGTTATTCATCCAATAACATTATACTTACTTACTACAACAGGGCCACACTTCCAAATGGTGCCAGTCCTTATGAGTCTATAGGAGCCATTTTATTCAAACCACCACATAAGCAAATTCAACAAAACTGGGAGAAAGCCAAGGGTACTTACAGAAAGTTCAAAATAAGGCAACCACACACACCTTTTATGTAACTGTCAAAAGTGCCCATGACCATCTCCTGCCAATCAAAGCTCTTTCATTTCTGTCTTACCTTCAGAGTACCACATCATTTTACCCACTGCCTGTGGACTTGATCCATAATGACCTCCTAACAGTTTCTTTTTCTTTTCTTTCTTTCCTTCTTTCTTTCTTTCTTTCTTTCTTTCTTTCTTTCTTTTTTCTTTTTGGTTTTTCAAGACAGGGTTTCTCTGTGTAGCCTTGGCTGTCCTGAAACACACTCTGTGGATCAATCTGTCCTTCAACTCTCAGAGATCGGCCTGCCTCTGCCTCCTGAGTGCTGGGATTAAAGGACTATGCCACCACACCACACTAACAGATAGGGTTTTTTTACTGAGGAAATTAACTTTCACGACCCGTACAGAACTCTAAGGCCATATTCTTTTACCTTTCATTCTAAGATGTCTGGTGACTGAGAATAAACCAGACAAGCCCATAAAATGCTTGTTGATGGGCTTCCATCTTTTATATCAGCTCTCCAATACATCTTAATGTTCCTTCTCTCATGTCGTGTGTGTGTGTGTGTGTGTGTGTGTGTGTGTGTGTGTTTAGATTGCACATGAGAAAAAAACATGAAATATTTTTCTTATTTTGCATAGCATTATGCTATCCAATCTCATATTTTCCTGCAAGAATACAGTTTCTCTTTATGACTGAATAGTGTGTGTGGACCATGCTTTATCTATTCATCAGAGTAGAAAAGGATAATGAAGACTGAAATAAAGTATGACGAATCAACATAACCAAAGAGTTGATTCTTTGAAAAGATAAACAAGATTGATCAAATCCCTAGCCAAACTCAGCCAAAGGAGAGAGAAGAACCAAGTTAATAAAGATAAAAAGAGAGATGTCACACTACTTACTAAGGAAATCCAGAACTTTGGTAGAGAATAATTCAAGAAATCTGAGATCTAGAAAAAAGTGGGCACGATTTCTGAAGCATAAGGCTTACCAAAAATGAATCAAGACAAGAGAAACAAGCAAACCTACAATGGGCGTGCCACCGAAGCAGAACTGAGTCTCCCACAGATAAAGGCATGACAGGACAAGTTCTTCTCTAAATTCTGCCAGATGTTTCTTCTCTATGATGACAACTGAACACATACTTTGATAAAACACTGAAAATGTGCCATGAGTGGTTGGAAGGACGAACTTTCATAATCTGTACCATGTTAATTTCTTTTAATTGATTAGCCGCACATGACCAGGTGCTACCTTAGTGAAGTGCTCAGTTCTATCTAGACCAGGATCTTAATGTTAAGATGTACTGGAGTTTCTGTCCCTCATGAGAAGAAACTAGTTCTTTACACTCTGATGTGTTTCTGTCATTATAGATTTTTGTAGTTTGGTGCCACCCAAGGTTTTAGTGTGTCTCCCACCACCGAGATAGTTCATTTAAAAAATTAGGCAGTCAAGTTCCTAGCTAGTCTTAACATAGTGAAAGAGGATGAGGTCCTTTATAGAACTGTTGACCTCTATCTCAAAGCAAAGCTAAGTAAAGCCTCCCCTAGTGCCCTGACCTGGTCTCAGGTGGTTTTCCTTGTGTAACTATCACACATGTCCCTATACAGGACATACCACTGATCATAGCAGCTCTCTAGGGATTCCATACTCTTGACAAGGCATGTGTCTATAATGCCTAATAAAGCATGGGGGGAGGGGGACATAAAAACAAACAAAAAACCAAGAATTTAGGACTTACACAGAATTAAATGTCCAGTTTCAGAACTACCAAGAATAATGGAGCACCAAGAATACCTTACATAGTGCTATTCAGTGGCAAATCATCCTTAAAATTTCCCATGCTTTCATAGCCCAGCCACATGTATAGTTTTTAGTATCACCTGTTAGGTGAATTGGAGTGAAGGGCGATAAGGCACTCTAAGAGATCCCATGAGGTTCTATTACTCTTCGAAATGACATTGTATTAAACCAATTCCTAATACCTTACTCTTATTCTCATAGACTAACACTCCTCTCAGCCCTCATCAGAGAGGCTTCTCTTTGAACTCAGAGACCCGCAACTGGCCCAGGTAAATAAAGGACTGTAGAATGTTGAACTCTAAATGAACATATATACGTACATACCCTCCCAAGGCTCGGGATCATTGTGGGAGGGAGGGCAGAAAAAGTCTAAGAGCCAGAGGTGGTGGATGACTACAAGGTGGCACTGTCTTTTGGGCACAGCAAGGTAACGTTATGCATGAACTGAGAGTGGTTGTGACAGTACACACAAAGCCTGCACAAACCCAAGCCAAATCCTAGTATGGAGTGGGGAGCTGGGCACAGGTCCTCCTCCTAGCTGTGCTGTTGTTGGCAGTTGTTAGCTGCTGGGGAAAGGAGAGTCCATTTTCTCCAAGGGTGTAGATTATGCTGAGTTGTCTACTCTCTAGTGGAAGATCACATAGCTGAGACTATTTGGGCACCATATATTTGCTCTTAGGAGTTAAAAAAGAATGTAGACACAAAGTTGGGTGGCTGTGGATGGGGAGTGGACTTGGGAAGAGTAAGGGAGAGTGAATATGATCAAAAGATGTTCCACAAAATTCTCAAAAATAAAGAAAAATTAAAAGTTTCATTTATAAAATTAGAATCTGATGCGTATGTGTACATGTACAACATGATTTTGCATATTAAGCGAAATGCATAAAAGGCAGTTCCAAGGCCTCAGGCCTTTAGGATGTTTCTGGTGAGATAATTTGCAGATTTCCAAAGTTGCTACCTGAAAATGGTTCAGAGGCCATTTCAGTGAAGATCAGACTGTCCGGTTTTGCACTTTCATGCTGTGATTGGGAGAAAAGGACAAGAACATGGTAATAAGGTTATCCTGTTCTAACTGTGACTCTGGAAGAAAAAATTTTCAGAGAAAAATAATTAAGAAAAAAGCATTTTATAAGGGATTTTATTATGACACAGAACATGGGCAAAGTAGTGTCTGGTACTAGGTAGATGTGTGATAAATGTTATCTGTATCTTCAGATTTCCAAATACCAGTAAAAGCTCCTTAAACTCATTCTGCCTCAGTTCTATCGTCTCTAAAATAGAGTAATAGTACCAACCACAACTAAGTGTTGTCAAAGTGGGTGGGCTAGAACCTAGTGTGGAAGAAGATCTGTGCATCTGTAATCCCAGCTGCTCTGCAGAGTGAAGCAACAGGGTCCCTCAAGCTCAGGAAATCAAATCAGCCATCACGACATAGCTAAATGCTGCTGCAAACATTAAAATAAAATGAAATATCTTAGTATAAAAAATGTCACTACTCCATTAGGTACCTCATAGCAATATTTTGAATATTGATAGATTACATTTATAACCATGGTTCCAGAAGACTACACTGCCATGTACCATTGTGGACATCTTAGTTTGGAGAAGTATATGCCATGGTGGTTGTGTTCCCACAATGACATTTCTTACAACACATGCTTTCATTAAAGGACCCATAACTGCACAACACGTTTTACTTGCTGGAAGTATATTTTTCCCTCCAACTCTGTGTCTTAGATTTATTCATGTGACTGTAGCTATATTCCATCTTTATGTCACCATGTAGATTAAACATTCCTCTGGATGAAGATACTGTTGGACCATGATATGTCCATTTTCCTGTCTGGGGACCAAGCTGCTTTCAGTTTTGTGTGTTTTGGAATGTATGAATGTTTGGCTCCATCACATAGGAGCACAGTGTTTTGCAAAGCGGCTGCATTATTTACAAACCCATCAGAGTCTTCCTCAGACACTGCTAGACGTCACTCTCAGGGTGTGCAATGGCATCTCATTATGTAATTTGTGTTTCTCCAACTACAATTAGAGGAAGCATCTTTTAAAAGTCTTTCTTAGCCATTCTTATGTTCACTTTTCTGTGACACTTCTTCAGATCTTCCACACATTTAAAAAAAAAATCTTGGTAAAGTCATGTGACATTCTTGCTGTTCCTTTCACAAGAATAAAAGGCGTTGGTCCTTCTGTGACTCATACTTAGTCCTGATGAAGAGAACAATGGTTTACATGGTATTGGAATGTCGTGAGCCCTACAAAGCTATTTCCTTAAGTCTTTCTTGAACTGGCAAAAACCACGAAGAGAACTTTAAAAGGAGTTATCTTTGTCAGGTTCTGGCTTTGCTTTGCGCGTATTTGTACAGGGTTGGACTGTGGCTTTGGAGTTTTTGTTTGTTGTTTGACACTGTAGAAACATCAAGTAGTTCACTTTGAGTCCTGATAAGCTGGGTATGATTCCAAGCACTTTGCAAATATTATCACAGTCTTCAAACTGATATAAATGGAAGAAATAGATACAACATTATTATATATTCTAAATGAAGAAATGAGAGCCCTAGAAAGTGGAATGACTTACTCAAGTTGGAATCACACAAAATGGCAAGAAATGGGTGTTAAATTGAGAGGGCCTAACTCTCTCACCACAGTCAACCCCACACCATAATCACAGGAAGTGACACCTCACTCAGGAACAAAGGAGGAAGATAGAGAGAGAGCAGGTGGTTTGCCAGGAGCAACTCAGGGAAGTGATGGACCCACCCTTAGGGTGTGCTATGCAGGAAGAAAACTGGAGGGCAACTGAAAGACCTCAGAGAAAATTTAAGATTGGAATTTACTAGGAAGTGAAAAGAATGGGGGAAGGCCCTTACCATGGTTCAAAGTTCACTCATAGAATCTGAGTGGACAAAATGAGGAGTTTGCCTCAGGAGAGAATGCAGGTAAAGGGTGCAGGGACCCAGGTGTTGGACAAGGGTGAGTCATGGCTCTGGAAGGTTTCCGAGAGAACGGCCTGAAGTTGGTAGCATTTCCGCATCAGGAGCTGAAGTTCCATAAACATAGGAGAATGGCCTAGAAGCCAATAGAAATGAGGGTGGCACTAAGAGTGTATCACGAGATTCAAAATCAGGCAGATGGTTTGGTGATTATGTGGGTAGTTAGGAGGACTCCAAAGGAGCTAAGGGAATGCCAGCCCTGCCCCTAAACCTCTCCCTGCGCGCTGGGAGGGAACCAGAGCAGGCAGGTTTTCCTTATCAAGCCTTGCGGGTTACTGTGGCCATGGAGGAAAGGTGGATTTCAGTTAAGGCAAGAAGATGGTTGAGGATGCTGGTGAGAACACTTGCACTGAAACCTAAGTAAGAAAGGTTTGCGGGTTTGTGAGCTCCACTGAGAAGACCTGGTCAGTCACTAAGCAAGGCAGGCACACTAAGCTCTCTACCGATCGGCCTCAACCTGTCCTTTTTTGTTGTTCTTAGCTAAGATTTTGATGAAAGCCAAGCAAGCCCAGAGATATTTCGGTCCACCATTTTAAGCTCTTGAACGTGTGTTCCATGTGTCCACCGTCACTTTGTCTTAAATGACGGCCGTAAACTGAGCACGCTCAGAGATACGCGCATGCGTAAAGGGTTCTCCTTTATGCTCCCTGAACATAGCTTCATTTATTCCAGAATGGCAGTGTTTTGAAACTGCCTCTCAGAGGTGGAGAGATGGCTCACCAGGTAAGAGAAGTTGTTCTTCTCGCAGAAGACTCAGGCTCATTTCCCATGCTCCCATGCTTTCCTTGCCCCTTTCAGGTCATAAATTTGTATGCCCGCACTTGGCTTTCAATCTGTATTCATTATGATATAAACTTGAGCCGGGTGTGGTGATGAACGCTTGTAGTCCCAGCACTTGGGAGACAGAGGCAGGCGGATTGCTGTGAGTTCAAGGCCAGCCTGGTCTACAAAGCGAGTCTAGGACAGCCAAGGCTACACAGAGAACCCCTGCCTCAAAACAACAACAACAACAACAACAACATATAAACTTGAGAGGCACTTGGGAGGTAGAGGCAGCTGGATTTCTATGAGTCCAACGCCAGCCTGGTCTACATAGTGAGTTCCAGGACAGCCAAGGAATCAGGGCTATACAGAGAGACCATGTCTCTTTAAAATAAAAAAAAAAGATGCAAATCCACTGCATCCAGCTACGTGTTTACTTTGACAGTAACCAGAACTATGAAGACTGATTTAGAGGAAATGTCATGACCTTGAGGTTAAGAGGAAATGGCTACAAGTATGACGGTGATAAGAAGGCTGACATTACCTTTAGCCTGTTGGAAGTAGGGGAGAAGATAGCGCCTTGGGGCAATGGAATGACTTGTAGACAGATTCTCTCTGTCTTCCATCAAGTAAACTATCCTGGCCAGACTGGTTCATCTTCTTGGGTTCTATTTTCTCTGTTTCTAAATAAGGCTAACACTTTCCTCCTCCTCCTCCTCCTCCTCCTCTTCCTCCTCTTCTTCTTTGTTTCTGTAAATGATTTTAAAAATCTAAATAGCTACTGATATGTGCCTACAAAATTATAAAGTGCCATATAAAGTCATGTTAAAACTGTTAGTAATTCACTTGGATTATGCTGAGTTCTTTATTAGGAAAGCAAAGCACAGGAATAACCTTGTGCCTGATTTTCATAAAAGGAATTGTTTCAATGTTTTGTTTTTTGTTCTTGTTATTTGAGGACTTGCCTCTTTTTTGTCTTCTCTTTTTCTTTTTCTTTTTTTCTTTCTTTTCTTGTATCAAGGGGGAAAATCAGAAGTATCTATGTTGTATTCCAGAGAGAAGTAAAAAAAAAAAAAATCTACTTCTCAGGGAAGTAGCAGGAATGGGGAAACTGTTTCGAAAAAAAGAGGGCTTTTTCTTGTTTTGTCATAAATGATTTACGACGTGTCCACGTAACAACAGACCAAGGCTTTACTTGAATTTTTTAGCAAAGCTCAAAGAGCTACAACTTGTGAGTTTGAGCCACCCGCCAATATTTCTTCAAGAGCATTATAATTGGCTTAGTTATCAGAAGCTGGAAATTTCTCTTTTCCTACATACACTCTGAGCTTTCTCACTCATACCAACAGACAAGAGTTGTTGCATACATATGCATGTGTGAATGTATGTATGTATACAAAGACAAGCAAGGTTAAATATTTCCCTTTCTACTGTATTTCTAATGCAGAGAGAAATGTGCTCATGTTTATTTTTCTTTTACCTGGGTCCTTACTTTTATAATCTAGAGTAGGAATTTGTGTGTATGGTCAGGTAATTTCTTTCCAGAACTTGCTAAAAAAAAAAGGATTATTATTATTAGGGTCTCACTCTAGCCAGTGGGATCTCAGCTCTCTGGTTCTGGTGATTTCCAATGAAAACATTTAGATGAGGCACACGGAATGATGTGGAGAAGATAAAGGTTATTGCAGAAGAACATGAGACATTCCTGAGAAGTGAGTGGACTATGTCCAGAGAGACCATTTTTCCGATCTATGTGTTTAAGTGGACCTTATAATCTTCTCAAGTTTCTGGAATAGACAGATCTCCTGAGGGGCATCCTGTCTGGGTCATTGTTAGGTCCATTTAGATTAAGACTTATTTATTATTTATACAGTATTCGGCCTGCATGTGAGCCAGAAGAGGGCACCAGATCTCATTATAGATGTTTGTGAGCCACCATGTGGTTGCTGGGAATTGAACTCAGGACCTTTGGAAGAGCAGGCAGTGCTCTTAACCTCTGAGCCATCTCTCCAGCCCAGGCCCATTTAGATTAACTCTTGAGGAAGACAATCTGACTTTGCTCATAGTCAGAGAGCCTCTTAATGCATAGCAGTCTTCCTGGCAGTACAGGAAGTCTTGTCTCCATCACAGGCCACAGATGTAGTTCAGATGCCACTATTTTAACCTTACTTGATGCAACTGGATACATGTAAAGAATTAAGAAAAGAAAAAGTCAGTGCAGGGCAGAGTGTGGTGGTGCATGCCTTTAATCCCAGCACTCAGAAGGCAGACAGGCGGATCTCTATGAGTTTGAGGCCAGCTTGTTATGAAAAGCAACTCCAGGACAGCCAAAGCTACACAGAGAAACCCTGTCTCAGAAAAACCAAACCAAACCAACCAACCAAAACAAAAACAAAACAAAAGAAAAAGTGAAAATGGAAAAGACAACCATGTTTCATCAGGAGAAAATATCTCCTTCCCACATGATAAGCCTCAAGAAACTGCGGAGCAAAAGTATAAACCTCTACCTTCTTCCTCTTTGTGAGCAGCTATTCTTTTATACAGTATCTTAAATTTCAGCTGAGTGGTGGTGACACACATGGTTAATCCCAGCACTCTGAGGCAGATGAGGTCTCTAGGAGTTTGAAGCCATGCTGGGTTCCAGGACAGCCAAGACTACGCATGGAAACTCTGTCTGAAAACAAGACAGACAGACAAACAAACAAACAAAAGTGAGAAGCTGAGGTAGAAAAATCTTACACAGAGGCTGCAGAGTAGCATATGAAAGGGGCCAATCACAGAGAGCCAGGCTAAGACCCTCCCCCACCCAACCCTGGCCTGGCCTGTCACAGATGGAGGCTGCAAGGAAAAGCTTGGCACTGTGCAGAGGCCAAAACAGGTTGCAGCCTTTTGGACAGGAAGCCACTGATCTTCTAACATTCCTCCTAGCTTTGGCCTGCTTCCTCTCTTGGAAGTGGGTTGCTTCTTAACAAATGGTTCCTCCATGTCTCTCCCCTGCGCTTCCCCCCCCCCACCAGAAGAATCTGAAACTTCTCAATGGTGGATAGCATTCACCATCACCATTCTCCAATATCCAGGTAACAGAGGTACAAATTCTGATACTTCTGGCTTCCTCAGCCTTTTGTTTTGAAGGCAGAGAAGGGGTCCTGATTGTGAAGAAGGCTCTCTCCTCGGTGATTCTCAAGCTGGCTAATTTCTAACTAGCTACCTAGTCAGTCATGTTTACTGCAAGTGAAGGTTTCAGGATTAAGACAAACCCACCAACTCCTTGTACATCCTACTGTAAATTGGAAACACAAAGCTGCATCCTACACAGACATCGCAGCTCAACAGCCATCTCTGCCAGAAATGCCAAGAGTCTGAAAATGCCTCGAGCCTTCTGACATCACTGTAGACCATCTCCAGCACTTATGGAATGAGTTTATTTTTGAAAACAGAATTATTAAATGAAATGAAGCTTATATGGAAACCTGAAGTAAAAATAAATACTTCTTTAAGATGCCTTTTTTATGACAAAAGCAACTCATTTTTGATGAAAATGTTATACAAGTAAAAAAGCACATTCTTCTTAATATATCCTCACAAATCCTTACGTACTTTCAATATGGCAGCACACTGTGATTAGCATCTTGGGACCTATTCAACACAGCTTTTACCATAGTGGAAATGGGTTAGACCTCAGGCTTCTGCAGGTTGCTCGGGTTTGGGCTGAGGATATGACAACACTGGAACGGCATACTGTAAATTATCTTGTCTCACGATTCATGGGAGCTTTAACCAGAGATGATAGGATTAGAGTTGCTAGAGTCTGTTGCCATCAGATAGAATCAAAGGTCTATGGCAAAGACCAAGCATTAACTGTGAAAGACTCCGACACTTAGAAGGGAAATACAAAGAAAACACAGAAAGGGCTTAGGGACAAGAAGAAAACCACAGTAAGTATATTAAAGATAGACGGAATGATATAAAAAGAAAAATCCAAATGCTGCCCATAGGTCTCAGGATCTTCTTATTTCTTTGAGAAAATATTCAAAATGTAATAATTGAATTTGGCTGCAGGAGTGTGGGTGTGGCAGGAGCGCGGGTTTGGAAGAGGAGTGGGTTGAGAGCGGGAGGGAGGAGTGAGAAAGTAGAGAATGGCGGCTGTTTTCAAGAGGACTTCCTGTTGGGGGCCATGGCAACAGACTCAGCCCTAAAGCACTTGCTGTCCAAGGGCAAGGGCTCAGGTTTGGGGTTTGCATTCCCACTACCTATGTGAAATCTGCACACAGTGGTAGGTGCCTATGACCCCAGTGCTGGTGGGCGCTGACAGAAACGTACTATGCGTTCACTGGCCGGTCAGCCTAGGTAAAACAGTGAGCTTCGAACTAAGTGAGAGTCCTTGTCTAAAAAGAGGAAAGAAAGAAACAAAGAAAGAAAGAAAGAAGAAAGAAAAGAAAGAAAGGAAAAGAAAAAACAGGAAAAAAAGAAGGAAGGAAAGAAAGAAAGAAAGAAACCAAGAAAGAAAGAAAGAAGGCAGGCAGGTAGTGGTGGAGGAAGACCTAGAACTTGGGCCTTTATATCTGCATCCAACGGCAAGCTATTGAACCTCACCACATACCAACTTAAAAACCAAAGAAAATTTTCCTGAAAACTCATAAAGTGCTTGTAATGGGAATAATGGTATGGAGAGTAAACGCAGGGAAAAAAAACTTTTTTTTTTTTTTTTTTTTTTTTTTTTAAGTGTGAGAGAAGGTACAGTACGGTTAGGAGTGATAATGACTTAGAACCGCAGATGCAGAACACAGTGACGGAATTTCTGAAGCGAGATTCATGACAGGGCAGGAAAGGACAGGAGCTAACGTGTACGAGGGAAGTTAGCTTTGATGTGTTTGAAGATTCAGGAAATCCAGTGCATGCGTCATCGCGTCGTCATCGTTTCGGAGGGACTGTGCTCTCTTCTGATTGCTTCACTTCTCCGCAGCTTTGCTCTCATCGGTTACACAGGAAGGTCCAGAGGCCTAGGCTTCCCCCTGCTAAAGTTCCCTATGCTCCCCATAACCTTTCACCTCCCATCCTCACTCCGAAGTTCTCCCATGATGTCACTTGGCATGCAGTACCCAGTGCGTCTCTGCATGTGACATTTCCTTACTTACCACTACCCTCACAACTCTGAATGTCGCTGTAAAATGAAAGCTTTCCCAGTTTCATCGTGAATAACGCCACTTCAGAATTATTTGATTTCTAATAAGGTTGAATATAGTTCCCATACATTATTATTATTTTTTTTTACTAATTACATTCATGTTGCTTGCTTAGGGTTTTTGTTTGCGTATATTTTAAATTTAATTTATTTTTGGTCTTTTGAGATAGTCATGTAATTCAACACAGGCTACCCTCGTAGTCATTATGTAGCTCAGGCTGGCCTTAAATTCACAATGGCAGTCTTGCCTCAGACTGCCTTTCTTCCACTCCCCTCTCCCTCCCCTTCCTTTCATCTCTAGCACAGGGTAACCTCCAATTCAAAGCCCTCCTTGCTTAGAAACTAGGAAAACCCACATTCACTCCACACCCAGCTCCCCTGGCAAAAGCTTTACTGCAGATTTTTACTTTGTTCTAATTGCTTTCTTAAACACCTTCCTATGTTATAATTATTAATTTTTATTTCTCATGCACGTTGCAAAATATATTTATTTAAATTGCCACTCGTCTTCCAATGCCCTTTTCTTTTATAGATACTTTTAAAAGTTATTTTAAATCGGCTGGTAATTTATTTGATGGAATCTAGTCTGAGCACTTAGAAAGCACTGAGCTTCTTTCTCAGATAAGATATCCTAGGAAGCTCTTGAGAAAGCATTGGCTGTCACCAGGCTGGGCCCCTCATGCTTGGCAGCCGCTTAGGTTCTTGGCAGTTTGCCACGGAGCAGCTCTACTCAGAAGACTGCTATTAATTGATATCTGAAGCTATAATTAGAAAAAAAAAATTCGTCACTTGAAGTCCAGTGAGAAAGGTGAATCTACAAGAAGAAAAGGTTAATTTAAAATGAAAACCAGGTGTGATGTCACCAAGAAAATGTCTATTTTCTAACTTTAAAAGGTACCCATCTATTCATGCAAGCAATTAGTGTTTGGCTTTTACCGACTGCGTACCAACTGCTATGGTGGATGTTACGGAAAAGAAGGCCCCCATGCCCCATGCAGGGCGTTTGCATTCTAATGGCAGGAGGCCCAGGGAACATCTAGAAAGCATCTGTCACACAAGGGATAGAAGCAGCCTATAATCGTGGGACTAACTTAGCAGCCTATAAGCAGGGGGATGAGGACATCTCCACAAGGACTGGAAACGAGAGAGGGTATGCCAGAACTGAAGATGTGGCAAAGATGGAGTAAGAAAACTGGGGAGAGCAGAATGGAGGCCCCTGGCAGACAAGCCCAGATAACAAGCGCTCTCGGCAACAGTCGCTCTCTTCAGCACCCCGGCATGTGCATCTCACCTTGGCTTTATCATTGTAGCTCAGTGTCCGATATCCTCTGTGTACTGTCTCTTATTTCCTAAAATTAATTTCTCTTTGTTCTGTTCATACTTGCTGCTTTCGATTTACTACCTCTCTTAAAGCAACTGGAGTCTGCCTTCGAGAAAGCTCAACCCTACACATGCCTTCTATCATCTTTCCCAGTGCCTTTGCTCCATTGCCAGGCGTCTTATCTTACTGCCAGCCTTTATAGAGCTGACTCAACCCTGCTGCTTCAAAGACTCTGTTTTGCCTCCAGGACACCATTGATTCTCTTCCTGTTTCCCAGATGCCCAGCTACTAGTGATACGTCACTTAAATGTCACACTGACATGGCAGACCGTATTATTGTTCTTTCAAGGTTGCTTTTGCAGTGCTGTGATTATGTTTATTCTGATGAGGTCAGGGTCAGTTGTGCAATTTACATGTGAGCGCAACTGGCATGATACATTTCTGAGAAGTCTCTTAGTCCATTTTCGGTTGTGAAAACAATGACCAAAGCTGAGTTTCTCATAAGCAACAAGATATTAGTTAGTTTAAAAGTCTGGGAATACAAGAAGAGCCTGGAGTCAAGAGCTGGCTGTGTGGTAGTACACGCCTAGATTCCCAATACCCAGGAGGCTGAGGGAGGAAGATTGACACTACTGACATGCATTTGAGACTAGCTTGATGGCACAGCAAGTTCCAGGCCAGTAAGAGCTACATAGCTAGATCTGGAAAAGCAAAAAGGGAGGGAGGGAAGGAAAGGAGGGAGGGAGGGAGGGAGGGAAGGAGGAAAGGAGGGAAGGAGAGGGGAATCCTCTCACTGCCCAGGTAGGGAAGTGAACCCAAAAAGAAAAGAGAATGAAAACCCAGTTCAGATTTGTCTACCTGGACCAGACATTAGGAGTGCAGTGCTAGGCAGCTGTCAGCAGATTTAAAACAGTAGGACTTGGGAAAGGTTTCCAGGCAACAATCAGGCCAGCTCCAGGTGCACAATAAAGCTTAAAGTGTGACTACATAGAAACTTCTTTACAAAGTGCATGTGACCACATGGGTGGATTCTATAGCTAAAAAGCTTAGCATCTAGTGTGGTCTCTGAATGAGGCAGCATAGAGGTCAGCCAGTCATAAAGAACGTGTGACATCTCCCTTGAAGGATGGGTAATGGTCCAGGGAGGGAAGAGGCTGGGATAATCATTCTAGGGAATTTGGCTGATGTCTGCCTCCACAGACTGCATAAAGGTCACTAGGTCATTAACAAAATCCACTCCTACCTTCTGGGTGGGAAAACAGGTATTTTATTTTCTCCACTGAGAAGTGGATCTTGTGTGTTTAACATTCCTGGGTTTTCTAGTGGTCTGTGGGTGCAAGGACCGTTGGTGCCCCAAAAGGAAGGAAGAGAAATAATGCAAAAGGCACCAGCAGCCTCTTAGCTCTGGGGAGGCCCTCAGAGCAGATAGCATCACAATGGGAGAATATATGGAGAAGCATGAAGAGGGATTTAGAGGTTAGGCATATTTTAGTATGTTTGTATGTATGTATGTATGTATGTATGTATGTATGTATGTATGTACGTACGTATGTCAAGTCATTCTCTTTGGTATAAATCATATGTATGGAAACTACATCAGCATCTTCTAAGGGTGATACTTCTCCAGTGACCCAATTATCTATGATTAGCCGCACCTCCTAAAAGTTCCATTACTGAAGATCAAGCTTCTGTCCCATGACTGTGGGACATTCAGACTGCATACAAACCATATCAATGCTTAGTAGCCATTACCTGGCTCACTGTGATCATTCTTCCCTTTATATAAATACTGTCCTAGTCATGTTACCATTGCTGTGATGAAACACCATGATTGAAGTAGCTTAGAGGAGGGGGGATGGTTTATTTGGCTTGTGTTTCATCATTACTACTCATCAGCAAAGGAAATCAGGACAAGAACTCAAACAGGAACCTGGAGGCAGGAGCTGATGCAGAGGCCATGGAGAAGTGCTGCTTACTGGCTTGCTTCACATGGCTTGCTATGCCTGCCTTCTTATAGAACCCAGGACTACCTCCCTACAGCAGCCTGGGTCCTTCTGCATCAACCACTAATTTAAAAAATGTCCCACAGGCATGCCCACAGCCAGATCTTATGGAGGCATTTTCTCAACTGAGGCTCCCTCTGTTAGGTAGCTTGGCTGGCTGGAGCTAAGTAATGCCACCAAGTCATACCATGGAACAGATTTAGGACAAGAGTTTGCAGAAGCCTTTTATGCACCACACCTACAAGCATTGGATGATGATGTACAATGCTGCCGCTGAGTTGCCAAAAAGCAGGTTGGCACCTAATTTACAACAACTTTTTCTCCAAAGACTCTAGCTTGTATCAAGATGGCATAAAACTAGTCAGTACAAATACCGTATATATCAGAAACAGCTGGCCTGCTATGACCACAAATGTGAACAAGACATTTGTTCACTTGCTTGTTTGTTTCAAGACAGAGTCTCAATATGTAGCTCTAGCCCTTTTGGAACTCACTCTGTAGCTCTGTAGACC
The DNA here is from genome assembly GCA_907169655.1 of Acomys percivali. NCBI lineage: Eukaryota > Metazoa > Chordata > Mammalia > Rodentia > Muridae > Acomys > Acomys percivali. Next base: position 84,199,510 of record OU015750.1, on the reverse strand, counting down.
AAGCTGGCCTCAAACTCACATAGATCCACCTGCCCCTGCCTCCCAAGTGCTGGAATTAAAGGCGTGTACCACTAAGCCTGGTGACAAATGTTTTTGGTCTAAGATATTAAGTGTTTCAGAATTTCTTACTATAATAAACAGCTTATACAATGCAGCTCAGTTGATAGAATGCCCAGAATGGAATGACTGTTTCCTCCTGCCTACTACAAATCTGTTAGTCCCATTGAGTTTTCCATCTTGGCGAATGGCACCCTCAGCCTCCCAGTTACTAGATCAAAAATCCTTATCGAAGTCCTTGAGTACTCTGGAGTTACTGCTGGTACAAAACAGGAACAAAAGATAATTGCTCTAGAGATTGCAATCAATGGTAGATAAGGTAGAAAGAATATATCCTAAATTAAATACCTAGATTTTTAATATGTGTAGCATATCACATTTAATTTTAAATATGTGGAAAGTGACATGCAATAGAAAAAGATAGAGCAAGATAAAGAGAAAGGAAGGGTTAGGCAGAGGGTGAAAGGTTAGCCAGAACTGAAGAAACATTTTGGCAAGAACTGCGAACCAAAGAGCATTTGCTCTATAACCACTATGTGCAAACCTCTACCCAAGACAACCTCTATATAACAGCATACAGTCATGTCCCTAAATGCCTAAATCAGGCTCTAGTGTTTGCTGTAGCCAGCCCCTGGTAGAAGGCAATGATATGTACTCCTTACACAACTTACTAAAAAGTGAACGTGCACCTCTTCTATCTCAAAAGTGTTTCCCCCCAGGATCTGAAAGTCATTCCTTGGCTCATCAGATGGTTATAAAAATGAGAGCCAGCCGTGGTGGCTCATGCCTTTAATTCCAGGACTTGGGAGGCAGAGGCAGGGAGACTGATGTGAGTTTGAGGTCAGCCTGGTCTACAAAGTGAGTCCAGGACAGCCAAGGCTACACAGAGAAACCCTGTCTCAAAACAAAACAAAACAAAACAAAACAAAACAAAACAAAACAAAACACCAAAAATATCTACATTTCCACTGTGATAGCAACAAGAATAAAGAATGAAGCTGCTGACTTTCCCAAAGCCAACTCAACTCAAAGGCTTCAAATGCAAAGAGCACAGCGCTGACAGCAAGGCATCTACACTCAGAAAACGGTCTGCAGATCACCGACCTTCCCAAGATGCAGCCCAAGTACCAGAGCACATACATGAATAAGGACACACACACACACACACACACACACACACACACCCCACAAAAAAATACCCAGAGTGATATGAATGTGTAAGAACAGACATTTAAGTCAATAATATTTAAAATTGGCAAGGTCTACTTTTCTGATTCTGAATCCTGCCTCAGACTTCTGAGGATCTGTGAAGCTGCTACAGTGAACTACAAAGGGAAGGAAATGTGTCTTGAAAGTGTATGTACTTTTATATACCTTATGTTACTGTTTTGGATTACAACATATTCACTGAAAATCATTACTGAATGTAAAGTCACATTAAGTAATTGTTATTATTAAATCAGCAATGCCAATGTCCCAACTATTATAATAAATGGTTCCATGAACAATTTCAGCACTTTAGAAAAAGCATGGCTGGCAGTGCTAGGAGGCTTGAGGCAATTCCCAGGTGAGGCTAACGTAGGGTACACAGCAAGAATCCATCACAAAACGAATCAGTGCAAACAAACAAACAAACAAAACCAAAAAAAAAGCGCTATAAATTCTAGAGCTTGACATTTATTTAAACTTTGTCACCATTTAGTAGAGTAAGAAAAAATAAAGCCTAAATCTGTTTCTGTCGAGTTGTAATGTTGTAATTAAAAAAAATCAATCTTAGGTGGCTTCGCAATTAGAGAAACATAAAGCGCGTATTTGGTGCTCAGCAAACGCCATGTATTGTAAAAAACTGAGCTCAAATAATACCTAATTTAAGAACTGGTACTTTTTCTTCCGGCATGATTGTTCCCAAAGGGTACCCCCGCCCCCACCTCTCCCCAGTAGCAGGGAAAACAAGAGAAAATTGTTGCAATGAACCAGCTGAGACATTCCCAAGGGGCTGGCAGGGAATGTCTCAAGCACTGTTTTTTCTTTGTATATGGCATACTGTGATAGTAGAAACCATATTTTGATTTACATTGTTATTAACAACAAAAAGTATACAGCTTGGCCATTTTCTGTTTCAGACCCTAAAATCACTGAGGCTGAACAAGAACACAGAAAGCACGACAAATTCATTTTGCCAAACAAGCTCCATAAATAATTTTAGTCATCCTCTCAAACCCTTAAAAAATAAAACTTTTATACTTTTTTTTTTCTTTTATAATGACATACACATAGAGAAGCAGATACAATGTCCTTCGCACTTTATACCAAGGTTAACAGCAACTCCCTGCATTCAGGTCAGGAAGCACGGAGGAAACGCCTGTTTGAGTGGCGGGCTCTTGCGGCTGCGCCAACGTCATCACCGGCGCGACGCGCGGCGGGGGGCGGGGCAAAGCCCTTCGACGTCCTCGCTCGCCCTCTAACGGCCGCATTTTTCGAGCCCGCGCGTGGTAGCCTGGCTCCCTCTCCCGGACTCTGGCCGTGCGCGTGCGCTCATTTCCCGTAGCAAGGAGGACGGATCAGGGGCGGCGACTCCTCGCGGAGCCCCGCTGATCCTGAGATAGCCTCTCTGCGGCCATGGCTGAGAAAGTGGAAGGCTTCTCACGAGAGCCGGATCCCGACCTTGGGGCAGCCGCCAAAGCAGGACCTGAGGTGTCCTCCGCCGGGACCTCGGAGTCGAGGAACTATGACAGCAACTGCGTGTTCTGCCGCATCGCGGCGGGCCAGGAGCCCGACACTAAGCTCTTGCACTGCGAGGTGCGCGGCGACAGGCCGGGGTGGGTGGGGGACACGACCTCCTGTCCCTGCAAGTGAGCCTGTTGCTGTGTGAGGACTAGCTGGACCTAGAGGGTGACAGACTTCTCTCTGGGACCCAGAGGTCTCCAGCGGCCCCCAGCGGCGCCTTTGCTGCTCGGTGGGGACAGATGGTCCCCATAGAGCCTGGCACCCTCTGCGTGCGTATAGGACACAACAGCGCTCCTGGCCATTGCTCTTTACGTAGGGGAATCTTGCTCTTTCCTAGGTAGTAATTTTAAATTCTGCATACTTCCAGTATCGGTGGAGAGGGGGCGACTGGTAGAAAACAGATCGTGGGCGTGGTGAAGTGTGAGTTTGGTTGAAAGTAGGCTGGGTGGGGTTTCAGGACTAGGTCTGTTGCTTAACAGCTCTTTGGTGTTTTGTAAGTGGTTACACCGCTGAAGAAAATGTCTGCGTTCCTCCCCCATCACCTGTGAGGGCCTCGTGAACTCCTCCCCGTTGTGTTACAATATATCGACTGGTTTCACTCCTGTGCAGATCAAGAGCAAGTCATCTTAGCTGCTGCAAGTTGGAGAGTGCAGCAGCCATGCCACACTGGAAATAATTGCTCCACAAAACTCCGCCTTTCCCCTTGCACTACTAACATTCTTTATATCCCATCATTGCTCATAAAGAGTTAATCTTTTTAGAGGGATCAAGCATCTTGCATTTAAAATTCTCATTACACATCTGTTCGTTGTAAACGCCTGAACCGATTGGACTTATATAAGGTGTGCTTTACTCATATAGTTAGACGCAGAGGAAGTTATTTGATTTTGAATAATCAGCTACCCGCATCATGAAGAATTTGAGAAACCTTTCCAACAAAAGGCAGAGAAAATTCTTCACCTCGTAGAGCTCTGTATAGTTTTCTTACTGTATTTTTCAGAATTCATTTAAGCAAAGGATATACCACATATTCTAAATAGGGGACCAGTTCCAAGGGCAGTGTCTTATTTTTTGTCTATGAGGCACAGGTATACATATGATACATGAATACCATAGTTGGTATTCATATCTCATGAATGGGCTTTTAGAAATGGCCCAGCGGAGCCAGGTGTGGAGGCACACCACGGGAGGCAAATCTCTGGAAGTTTGAGCCAGGCCTGGTCTACAAAGTGAGTCCAGGACAGCCAAGGCTGCACAGAGAAACCCTGTCTGGAAAAAAAAGAACAAAAGAAAAAAGAAACGGCCCGTGGTGGTGGTGGTGGTGGTGGTGCACTCCTTTAATTCCAGCACTCAGGGAGGCTGAGGCGGGGATCTCTGAGTTGGAGGCCAGTCTGGCCTACACATCAAGTTCGTGAACAGCCAAGGCTACACAGAGAAACACATACAAGGCAAGGGGCTCTTAGAAATGAAAAATTGGAAAAAAGTGTTTGAGAAACACTAGATTAAATTTCACCATGCCTGAGCCCATACTAAGCAGTATCTCAGTGCTAACTTAACTCTTCTTTTGTTAATTACAATTGTTGACACATTAGATAGCATGGTACTAAGATGTTCTTTGATATGTACTTGCTTGCTTTCGATAGGAAGGTACACTTACTGAGAAGAAATTACTGTATTTTTGAAAATTACTTATTAGAAAAAATGTAGGAAGAATAGGATAAGCAGATTCTAGAATAGTCTCTAAGAATTACAATCAGAAGAAGCACATGGTAGAATGTTACACAAGATAGCATTTCTGCTCCTTGCTTTAAAAGATTAAACGCTATCCTAGAAATAATTTCAGAGCTATGTGGAGATCCTTTATATCCCCTTTAAGAACTATTCAGCACTTTGTTGTGTGGTTTTACCAACATTGTCATTCAGTTATGGGCAATTAGCTCCTTTTCAGTTTTTTTTTTTTGCTCTGGGAAGTCATGCTGTAAAAAAAGAACAACTGTAGCCTGCCAGAGGTGGCACACACCTTTAGTCCCAGCACTTGGGAGACAGACAGTTGGAACTCTGTGAATCCAAGGCTAGCCTGGTGTACAGAGAGAGAGGGAGAGGGGGGGAGAGGGAGAGGGAGGGGGGGGGAGGGAGGGGGGGAGGGGGAGAGGTCCGGGTTGGGGAGGGAAGAGGAGAGGGAGATAGTTCCTAGTTTCAGGACAGCCAAGGCTACACAGAGAAATCTCATCTTAAAAAAAAAGAAAAGAAAAGAAAAGAAAAACTGTGGCTCAGTGACAGAACTTGCCATGTGTGTAAGCATGTATAGCTGTGGTTTGGTCACCAGCACTACAAAAAAAAAAAAAAAAAAAAAGAATAAAAGTTCATGTATGTATATAGATACACACATAATTTCATATTTTTGGCAACTCATCCTTACAATCAGATTTTTTTTTCAATAATGATTGGTTCAGTAGTAGCAATTGAAGACTTATGTACAGAACTTATGTCAGTATTTTAAAAGCTTAGTGGAAATGCAATCAACAGCTAACTGAAATACCAAGTTTCTTTGCTTTTAAATTTAAAAAGCAGTTTGTCTGTCATGTTGATATATGGTATGCATACACATGTATATTTCTAGAGGCCAGACAGAAGTGGCTATCTTTTCCTGTTGCTGTTCACCTAGTTGCCTGAGATAGTCTCTCACTGATCTGAGGCCTGTAGTTTTGCCTAGACCCAGTGGCTGAGCAGAGCCCTCCCTGTGGAGCACTGCCGCACCTGTGGTGCTGGGGCTCTGAAGGAAGGTTCTCAGCCTGTGCAGGCTGCACTTTACCCGCTGGCCCAGGGTTCAGTGGTTTTATCTTAACCTTTTAAAAAACATTTCATCAACATTAATGTTTATATCTGCTGCTTAGAAAGGCTGTAATATAGTGGGTCAAAATGTAATGTTTGTGCTTGTAATCTTAGAAAACTAAGGCCCATAGTACGGGTATGCAGTTCTCGCGATACTGAATTCTGGGTCTTGGGATGGAGAGTTGATGGATACCAGTGCATCCACAGAATTTTGCTGAGAAAAACTGTGTTTATTGGTTTAACTGCTAATTTTGAGTGAGGAAAGCCTAAAGTAGGGAATGGTTAATATATAATGAAATTTAAAAGTAAGATTTCTTTTTCTTTTTGGTTTTTTCTTTGTAGGGTTTCCTTGTGTAGTCCTGGCTATTCTGGAACTGTCTCTGTAGAACAGGCTGGCCTTGAACTCACAGATCTGCCTGTCTCTGCCTTCCTAGTGTTGGGATTAAGAGTGTGCACACACCCCCACAGCACCTACCTGCCACTTCCCCCAACACCATTAAAACTGAAATTTCTGGTAAGAAAGTTTTAATGAGCTTTACTCATAATTGTTTCTTGAAATTGACTTAATATAATAAATAACTCATGACAGATGATACATTTTTTTTTTTTTGTGGGTGAATTTAAGTAAGGTACAGTCATGAAATTTCTCATCAGGCCTAAATTCTAACATGAACACCATTCCCTTCCATAGATCTGTAGTGCTTACGTCACAGACGAGCAGGATAATGTTGGGATTTTTTTGTTTTTTTTACTAACAAATATGACTTTCCCTTTAGAATGAAGACCTAGTTTGTTTCAAAGATATCAAACCAGCCGCATTTCATCATTATCTTGTGGTGCCAAAGAAGCATATTAAAAATTGCAAGGATCTAAATAGAGATCACATAGAAATGGGTAAGACAACACAGTATCCCTTGGGCTATATCACATTGAATTGCCTTTAAATATGGCAGTGACCATTAAAGAGATCTAGTTAAATGATCAAAAAGAAAGTATGAATTCTTCAACCACTCTATTTTAAAAAACCAAATAGAAATATAAAAATAACAGTATAACTCCCATGTATTTGTCACACTAACTTTAATTTGTAACGATGGCAATGTTATTTATTTCATATATTAACCTGCCACAGTGGGTTTGAAGTAAATTTCAGATATGGTAATATTTAATTTTTAAAATCTTTTAAGAGATAATGGGGTTCTTTTTAAAAAATTATTTTATGTACATTTGTTGTTTTGCCTTTGTGTATGTCTGTGTGAGGGTGTCAGATCTTGAAGTTATAGACATTTATGAACTGCCATGTGGGTGCTGGGAATTGAATCTGGGTCCTCTGAAAGAGCTGTCAGTGTTTTTAACTACTGAACCATCTCTCCAGCCATGATAATGGGGCTATTTATACTGGATTATTCTCTTTTTAAGACAAGCTGTCAGTGTTTTGGTTCGAGCTGGCATTGAACTCACAGAGATTGCTTGCCTTTGCGTCGAGCGTTCTGGAGTAAAGGCCTGCATGTGCCACTGTGCCTGGCTTCACTTTGTGCTTTTTTAAATGATGGTTTTCTTGACTTTGAATTGAAGATGGTATGAAACATTATAAACAAGTTATGCTGTATTATGAGTTTATGTTGCTGATAGTTTCAGATGCAGATAAATCAGCACCAGAGTTCCCTTACAAGGTTTTGGTTTTGGACTTACAGCCTCTGAAAAGGAGATTTGAATTTTGTTTGTTTCAGAATATTCCTGTATTTCCTACTCAATGCTTTCTTTGACTTTTTAAAAAATGATATCTTTTCCTAAAACATGTTTCAGTTTCTTTTAAATCTGTTTTAGTAGCCTTTCTCACTAGGGTCTGGGACTGGTTTGGCTGTACTCTATGATAGCCTACCACACAGTTAACTTGGCAGATGTTTTAGAGGTGAGTGAGAAAACTCACAGGAAATCTTGGTATAGTATTATTGTTCATGACCCTGTAGGTGACTGAATCTCCAGCTTGAAACTTGTTTCTAAATACTAGAAATTCCTTAGTTATCTGCGGTTCTAACCATGCAGTTTAGAACATATATGATTTATTACCACAAGGTAACATTTTCACTTATAGACATATATTTAATTTATGGCTGATTGATTATGTATTTGCTACTAAACATTTCTATTTCATTCTTTAGCTATTTCTTAGAGACCATATAACCTCTTAGGAAGTTTTGTTTTATCTTCCAGGTAGAGCTAACTTTATGGAGATTAGAAGCTGCTGTAGTAACTAGCTACTATTGCTGGTGCATATCAGATGTTGTAAATATTGAAGCTGATTGCATTTGGAATTTCATTATATTTCCCCTTCTCTACCTTTATTTGAATACTTTCATATTAGACTCTTAAAGTTGTTGCACTTAACTTTTATGTAATTTATAAAGTAAGAGAAGTAATATGTACGTGGAAGGATGTGGTAACAGTGTCAAGTCCACCTACTGTTATTGATACTTGTAAAATTCCACTTACTTGCAGAGAGCATTGGTTTTGTTGTTGTTGTTGTTGTTGTTTGGTTTTTTTCTTCCCTCTTCCGGAGGATCCCGGTTCAATTCCCAGCACCCAAATGTCAGCTTACATCATATATGCAAGCAAACACCAATGCATGCAAAATAAAAATAAACAGGTCATTTAAAAAATAAAGGTTGTAGACTATAGCTAAAGTACCTAGAAAGAAATTCAAATGTTAATATTAGAAAATACATTTTAAGGAGCTGGAGCAGTAGCTCAGTACTTAGCAGTGCTTCTTGCTCTTCCACAGGGCGTGTTTTTTTCTAGCCTCCATTTTGGATGCTCACAATTACCTATAACTCTAGTTCCAGGGGGTCTGACACTCTTTTCTGGCCTCTGTGAGCATCTTCACTCATGTGGCACTCACACACACACACACACACACACACACACACACACACACACACACAAATAAATCTTTTTTAAAAAGAGAAGAAAGTGAGTTTCAAAATCAGTAACTTCAGTTTCTGCTTTAAGATACTAGAGCACAGGGGGCTGGAGAGATGGATCAGAGGCTGAGAACACTGACTGCTCTTGCAGAGAACCCTGGTTTGGTTCCTAGTACCTACACGGCAGCTCAGTTCCATGTCATTTGACACCTGTTCTGACCTCTGTAGGGTTTTACATGGTGCACAGACATACATTTGCGCACACACACATACATACACATACACAAAGTAATTAACTAAAACAAACAAACAAATGAAGGAACAGAAAAAGGTAAGTAAAGATAAAATAAATGTCCAAAAAGAAGCAAACTTTTAGTCAGCTTACTGTGTATTGTAGTATGATATAATTTCTTTCCTGTCTTATAGTTGAGAGCATGGTAACTGTTGGAAAAGCCATTCTTCAAGAGAATAATTTCACAGACTTCACAGATGTGAGGTATGTATGTCTTGGGTAGAAAAGCTTTTTATGAAAGGTAAGCAGCAGTGGCAGTTTGTGCTTCAGGTGCCGTCTTCCTGGGAGTGAGGAATTGACCATATACATTTAAGTATGTCATCTAAATTTAATACATTTCATTAAACTTCAGTAATTTCATTGATAATATAATTTTAGTAACATTTCTTTTTATGCCTCAGCATCTTACAAAAAAAACCTCACTTGTAGTTTGGACAGACAAGCATACATAAACAATAGCTAACTAAAAGAGTTATAAGTCCTACCTTTTGTTAATTCCTATAAAACTGGGTAAATTGAATTTACTTATACAGATTTACATGGCTTAAAAATACAGTGTTGGGAATAAGGGGATGGTTCAGTGAGTGCTTGCAATACATGCCTAAGGACTCCATTTGTGTTCCTGGAATTCAAGTCAAATGGTAGGCATTGCTGTGCACTTACCTGCTGTCCACACAGGGCTGGGAGCAGGGCCAGAGCATCTGTGTTGGGGGATGATCTGATGTATTTTAATTTTTGATTAATAAAAAGCCATCCCACCTGGGCAGGCCAGAGGAGATAGGTGTGGCTAAGGTTCCTGAGCTTGGAGAGAGAGAGGAATTCTGGGAAGAAGAAGGAGGAGGAAAGACCCAAGAGTCCCGAGAAGGGAAGAGAAGAAGGCCATCATGGGTTAGATGGAAGAGAAGCACATGGCCGGTATGGATGGGGATTAGGCCCAGAAGAAGAATCTTAACAAGTATTTGGGATTAAGAATGGGAGGTAGCTTGTTAGAAATTATTAGGAGCAGATAGCATGGGATTGTAGTGTAGAAGATTACTGTCTACCGTGCCCCAGGTTAACTAAATATAACAAGTGCCTGTGTCTTAATTGATTGCTAGCAGACTGATATTGGTAAATTAAAAACAACACATCTGGACTTGCTGGCTTCTAGTCTCGCTCCAGGTTCAGAGAAAAGTCCTGTCTCAAGACAGGTGGTAGATCATGATGCCCAGCCACACAAGTACACACATATGTACTCTTACTAGGCTTCTTGCATAAAGTTAACTTGAATTTATTGCGTGCTGAGCTGAACTCTAACATTTAACAAAGTTTGAACAAAAACCCATAGTGTTCACTTGATTTTACATTCTATGTAAAAGAATGATCTTACATATCTTTTATAAATTAAGAAATTAAGGACGGATATCATCTAAATTGTTTTTAGTATTTAACAAGAACCTTATCTGGTAACAAAAGACTGGGTTTTTTGTTGTTGTTATTTTTCTTTTTGGTAATAATGATCGATTGGTCTTACTACAGAAATGTTTTATTAAAAGCAAAAGCCTGCCATCTACTGGCTATGTCTTTATTTTATTTTATTTTTGGTTTTTTGAGACAACATTTCTCTGTGTAGCCTTGACTGTCCTGGACTTGCTCTGTAGACCAGGCTGGCCTTGAACCCACAGCAATCTGCTTCCCTCTGCCTCCAGAGTGCTAGGATTAAAGGTGTGCACCACCATGCCAGGCTTACTGGCTATGTCTTAAAGTAAAGGAACACTATCTGTGTCTAGTACATTTGCTTTGAGGTTCATTATAGGAGCGTACCTTTGCAGGATTAAACTTGTTACGAAGTCCTGAAGTGACTGGTAATCACGCAACCTAACTTTCTAGAGGGTATATGGGGTTTTGATAAATGGTGTGACTTGTCTATGAATTTTATCATGAAGGACCGTGGGACTACTCGAGCATAAAGAAAACAAGAAAAGATCTAGGGATGGGAATTTGCTCACCTTCAGATAATTTTAATGTTATATGATTTAAAAGTAATTTCAAATACTTAAGAAGTGACTTGTCAATAATCTCTTCCATTTCAGAATGGGTTTTCATGTGCCACCATTCTATTCCATTTCCCATCTGCACCTTCATGTTATAGCACCAGTCAAAGAGTTTGGCTTCTTATCAAAACTGATTTACAGGCCAGGTTCTTATTGGTTTGTCACAGTAAGTAATACTGTTACACCAGCACATGCCAGTGTATTTATAGTGTTTGTCCCTTTTGTTTTTCTTTTCCTGATAGCACTAGACAGATAGAAAGTTCTGTTTGTCTTGACCATTTATTTTAACAAATGGCTCCCTGAAATGGTATATCCAAAAAATGTATTTATTTATTTTGCATTGATGAATATTGAACTAAGGTCTTTTTATGCTAACAGGCAACATTTTTTCTATTGATATATCTCAGTCACTGATCTTTTTAATGTCTCCAAAATGCAGAATTACCCCCCCCCCACACACACACACCTTCTTTTTAGTTTGTTTTTTGACACAGGGTCTCACTATGGAGCTCTGGCTGATCTAGACTTTAAAATGGGCTGGCCTCAAACTCACAGAGATTGCATGCCTCTGCCTCTGAAGTGCTGGAATTAAGATTTTTTCCATTCCACTGGGCCTTCAGATTTTCTTATAACTGGAATCTCACAGGATATAATCTTTTCAGAATAACCTATTCCATTTAGTAATGTGTACTCGTTTCTTATATATCTAATTTAAGAAATCTTTATTATTGCATTTATTTTTCTTTTCTCATAGAAACTTTTTAATATTTAATATCACTTCCAATCTGCCTGTTTTTCATAGAGTACCTTTACTGTAGCTTATAAAACTATTGTATTTCCTTTTGTAAGATAAAAAAATATATAGTTTCTTGCACGTTGGTGTCAAAGGACAATTATCTAGCAGCGGCAGTGATAACTAGAATAACTATATGTTCATGTTTGATCTTTATTTAATTGTTTGTTTATTTACAGGTTGATCGTTTGCTTGAAAATCTAAGAAAGATGTGAGCCATGGACAGGTTCCCTAACTTGCCCCAGGATGAGCTACTGTTTTGCTCTTTTTGAAGGCTATTTGCAGTGTGAAGGTTTGCTGGATTATAGCCAATGCTACCACTGATAGCCTTACATTTATTTCTCTCATCTGTCATATAGTTATCTGGGAACTTTTTCACTGAATTCTTTGTTTTAATGTTCATTTATGTAAGGTTTTATGCTTAAGATACCATAGCCAAAAGTCCATTTAATACAAATTCTATTAATCAAGATACATCCTATATTTTTTAAAGTTAAGGTTTCATTAATGGTCTTAATATTAATGATATTAATAATAATTTCTGATGAATAAACTGGCAATAAAAATTAGAACTTTTTTTACAGTGAAGGAGAAAAAGAAATTAGCCATTTTATAATAGTTTTACAGTCTTACACATAGAATTTCAAAATAAAGGATGCCATGCTACCAGTATTCTCTGATCTTGATGATAGAAACAGTTATATGTGTCACTCTGTATTGGTTTCACACAACTCACACACATACACACACACAGACACACACACAGACACACACACACACAGACACACACACACACACACACACACACACACACACACACACACACACACGTTTCCCCTTAGCCATAGGGAAGATATTCTCTGAGTCTCTCAGTGATTACCTGAATTCCACAAACCCTATAATATATATCTTGTGCTTTTTCATTATATACATACCTTAGGTAATAGTTTATAACAGGCATAGCAAGAGATTAATGACAATGTGAATAAAACAGAACATTTTTACGGTATACAATTAAAGTACTACCAATCTTCATGATTGTGCTTTGTTGCCATATTAAGTGGAAGACAACTGCTGTGATGCTATGACAGTTAATCTAATAACTGAGGTGGTTGCTATAAGTGGGTAGTGTATACAGACAGTGTGGAAGATTCTTACCCCATGTAGGATAGAGTGGGATGATGTGAGATTTTATTTTGCTAGGCAGCATTGCATGTAATTTAAGATGTATGAATTGTTTATTTCTGGCAGTTTTTGTTTTTTTCGAGACAGGGTTTCTCTGTGTAGCCTTGACTGTCCTAGACTCACTTTGTAGACTAGGCTGACCTCGAACTCACGGTGATCTGCCTGCCTCTGCCTCTGCCTCCCAAGAGCTGGGATTAAAGGCATGCACCACCATGCTTGGCTGGCACTTCCATTAATAGTGTGGGCTAACCATAGGTAACTGACAGTATAAAAGATAGGTCATAGAAGGTGAAGCTTTAGATAAGAGGCAACTACTTTAATATAATTTTAAATGAATATTTATAGTAGCTAGCAATATGGTTATCTTAACAAAATTCATGTGCAATTTTACCTGTCAGGAGATAAGGAAGAAACACAAGTTAGTAATGTATGAAAACTGACAGAAACTATTGTCATATGGTATGCTTTGCTATCAAAGGAAAATGAACGAAAATAGTGCTTAGACCCAGTCTTAATGTAAAAATGACTAGATTTGAAAGTAGAAAGAGATGTAAAGAAGTTTGTCTTGCTAGCTATTGGCTTATCATTTAGTAAAGAGTGTTTATTGGGTGTTGTCCTTTGGAGGTGTCTACACACACACACACACACACACACACACACACACACACACACAGCAGGGACTGAAGGGAGATGAGGTGTTAAAAGCTGACTCTACATTTGCCAGTGTCTAATAGTATTGTGAATGCATGCAGCGAGAAAGAAACATAAGCATTACTGCACTGTAGAAACCTGCTGAGATTTCCAGCTTTTGTTCCTTGTTTAGGTATGATACTGTGCAGTTTTACGTAGCCCACCACTTACTGCCGTGCACGCTCACATACCTGGAGTCAAGTGTTCTCTAGTATGATTAAAATTCATTAATCCAGCACATAGTTTTTACTATTTAATGTACCAAACACCACTGGATCCAGAACTAAAGAAGTGACAGCTGCTGGTTTGCATTCAGTTGCCAATGCAATGGGAGTAATACAGAATTGATTAGCTAGATGTTAGTGTGTTAAGTGTGGTAGAGTCTAGAGAAGAGGCCACAAAGGGAGCTCACTGACGAGAATAGGATGTAGGTAGTGTTAGGCAGATGATGGGAAAGCTGGGAGCCTTGAGTTCTGTTTCCAGGGTTAATTTATACAAAGGTCTGAATTTTAGCATATTCACTAGAGATGGATGAAGGGATTTGCATGTAGGGGCTATGGGCTTTCAAATTTAGATTTATAGGTTTTACAGCACTGCCTGTATAATAATGTTTTGATTATATGTGTACTTAATAACCACATTTTTTTTTGTATACCAGTAAAACCATGAGAAACTTCAGGAAAAGTACAACCTTTGAATGTTTTATTCTGAACTTGCAGTGATGTAATTGACCACATTGATGATAGTACATGATCAGTGGTTAAGGCGTTTTTCAGATACCTTTAGGGACCTTTAAAATATCATTAGCTGGTTGATTCTGCTTGTATAGGTTTATGTCCTCTCACAGGGGCTCAGTGGGTACCAGTGCTTACTACCTGATGATAAAGCCCTGAGCACTTGTGTTGAATCTCTGACCCTGTGTAAAAAAAGTGGCAAAGAGAGAGCTCTACATAGTTGTCTTCTGACCTGCACACATGACCTCTATGGCTCCCCCATCCTTTATAAATGCACCCATACAGTGATGATAACAGAATTAAATTAGTGTACACTTTATTTATAAAGATAAATAATCAAATTGCAATTACAATCTACTTAGTCTTTCGGTAGTTTTCAGTTACTTGTTACCTATCCACAACATGAGTTCAAAGCAAAGCTAGTTAATAATGTCTTTCATTCACTGTTCTATTGTCATGAAGAGACACTGACCAAAGTAACCCTTATAAAAGAAAGCTTTTAATTGGGGGCTTTCTGTACAGTTTTAGAGGGTAGTTATTGATGCAGTGGCATGCAGGTAGGTCTAGAGCAGTAGCTGAGAGCTGCTTCCTGACCCATAGGCAGAAAGACAGACAGTGGGCCTGGTGGTCGGCTTCTGAAACCTCAAAGCCCACACGCAGTGACACACTTCCACCATCAACCATACCTAATCTTACTAACCCTTCTCAAACAGTTCTAGTCCCTAATGACTAAGCATTCAGAGATATGAGCCTATGGGCCATTTTTTGTTCAAACCACCACATAATTTGTCTTTAAAATGTTTAAAATAAGGCAGATGGTGGTGGTACCCACCTTTAACATCCCAGCACTTGTGAGACAGAGGCAGGCAGATCTCTGTGAGTTCTAGGACAGCCAGGGCTACACAGAGAACCATATCTCGAGAGAAAAAACAAACAAAAACAAAGTTTAAAACAGTATTGATAACATTATGCATGATGTGATACTAATGTATAAATGTGAAATTCTGATAAAGTAACTAGAAGCAAATGAAAATAAAAAAAGCAATATGTCAAATTTTGTTCCTCTGGACTCCCTTAATATCACTAAAATCCAGAATTCAAAGGTTTTTACAAACTTTACTGAGTGGTTTAAAAAAAAAAATAACATTGGCAATAGAGACACTCCTTTTCTTTCACATAAAGAATCAAAAATCAAGATGTCCTTAGTCACTGTTCTGTTCCTATCAAGAGACACCAAGGTAATTCTTATAAAGGAAAGCACTTAACTGGGGCTTGTTTACGGTTTTAGAGGATTACTCTATGATTGTAATGGCAGGAAATTCCTATTTCAACTTAAACTAACCTAATGAAAATGGCATAGTCCACTTCTGATTAAGGAGAGCCAGCTCCTCACTGTTTGATTAGCTGCCTAAGACTTCACAAATAAAAACAGAGCCTTGTTCAGTAATCATGTATTAACTAAAGCGTCCCCCAAGCTAGATGCCATTCAAATGGTATTGTGCTATCCATTCCTCTGTTTTCATTGTCTTTGCCACTGACAACCTCAGTCTTTCAGTGCTCAGATCAGAAGTGTTGGACTCAGTTGGTATTACCCTTCATATCTCACCTACACCCAAGTCTGGTGGCAGCATTTTCACAGTTTTGCCACTTCCTATCAGTACTATTCTGCTGTGATCATGATCAGTCATCTGCTACCTAGATTATACCAGCAGCTTCTTCTGCCCTTCTGTCCTTTATCCTGGTTCACTCTACAGCCTCTCCTGAACATGTTACACCAGTGAATAGAATTGTTTGCTTGACTGTTCTCTTATGCCTTCTGGCTCCTAAAGTCTTTCCCTCAGTCTATCTGTGCAGGTTTTGGCACCATGTGTTGTCACAATGGCACTTTCCTGCTGTAACAGTCCACTTTCTGCAGCTCCCATATATAGGATTTCACCTTCTCTCCATAGGTTTTCTATACAGTACAGCCAAGATATGTGTGAGTGGGGGCACTTCTTGCCATTGGATGTCTTTTTACTTCATCTTTCTGTATGTTACTATAGTGTTTCATTTATGCCTGGTGACAAGTCCACAGTCTGCTTCTGAATACCTTAGGATGCTGATAATGTGACGATAACAAACTCAAGTTTTACTGAGGACACTATTATCAGTGTGTTAATTACTTTTTTCTAATACAGAGAACTCTCTTAGCCAGTAGGGAATTATCTGGGTTTGCAATTAGGGCCTCAGATTAGTTTTGTGGAGTCTTGAGATGAAGGGGTGGGGTTTATTGCACATGCCTTTGTGCCTGTGTAAAATTTCGGTCCTAGGACAGAAGATGAGAACTTTTCTTCTTATTGGTTCTCTGTGATGCCCGCTCTCGTTTAGGTGTTCGGTGATCAGCCTGAGACACAGGCATGCATATTTTTGGCATTACATATGATCTCTTTTGTTGAGGGTTGCTAACTTTTTATTTCATTGATTTTTGTTTCCTATTAGTCTCATACCTAAAGTGGAATGTTATAATCACAACACAAAGCTGGGCATGGTGGCGCACCCCTGTAATCCCAGCACTCTTGGTGAGGCAGAGGCAGGCGGATCTCAGTGAGACCAGCCAAGGCTACACAAAGAAATGTTGTCTCAAAAAAAAAAAAAATCAAAAAATAGCCTGGTGTGGTGGTATAGACCTTTAATCCTAGCACTCTGGAGGCAGAGGCTGGCAGATCTCTGAGTTCGAGGCCAGCCTGATCTACAAAGAAAGTTCCAGGACAGCCAGGGCTATTACACAGAGAAATCCTGTCTCGAAAACCCAAAACAAACAAACAAACCAAAACCAAAACCAACAACAACAACAACTACAACACAAAATGTCTCTATCCAATTCCTGACCTAAGCCTGCTTCCCAGAAATGGCCTCTGAGTACTTAATAGGCAGCTGTGCCAGGATCATCACTACTTGTAGAATATCAATCTTGAAGAAGGAATCCAATTTCTAGGAGGCCTGCTGTATCATTCTGATCTTAACTGGTTTAGGACACAAAGCCCTTGTGTAATAACTAATTTGGGACTTGAGACTGCCACCTTTTTCTAATCCTGGTAATACTCATGTAGCAGATTACGTATAACTGTAACTCTGAGACAGGCAAGTGCCAGCCACCAGCTCTGGTCAAGAGGCCCTCATGCTTCCTGATGGTCTGTGACTGATTCTCTTAAGCACACCTTGACCTCCTAGTGAAAAGTGGACCAGAACAATGTGTCCTACACTGGAATTCTGTCAAGCCCAGGCAGAGTCATATGATACTGGGGAAACCTGGGTCACCTCTTAAAGTTCTTGGCCTTGTTAATAAAAGAATTGAAGAACAGAAAAAAGTAGAAACATGATAATTTATTCAAGTTTCAAAGAAAACTCTGGACCAGGTAAACTGAAAGTCTTGAAGCTGGACAGATGGGAAAGGAGGTCAGCCATACCAAGGCTGCCTGCTTGTGGAGGGGAGCATTAGGAAAAGAGCAAGACCTGAAAGGGAGGGAGAGAACACTGAGGTCCTTCTGTGTCAGGACTTAGGAAGGCAGATAGATCCAGCAGAAGGTTCTTATAGCTGGTTGGAGGTTCTGTACCAGCGAGTGGGGGTTCTGGGATGCTGAGTACATCTATCTCATTGGCTACAGGTAATCCCTCATCCCTGCTGGGTAAAAGCTTTTCAGGTATAGCCTGTTGAGGTAGCAGCACCTGTAGCTATGTGCATAAACCCTCACCCATACTTTGGAAGGAAACCCAATAAACTCACTAGTTCCTAAGAGTAAATTTTAGTGATACTGTGCCTTGGTTTGCTTTTGGGACTTCGTGAGACTGGATAGCTAGCTGTTGCTTACATCACACATGCATAGGCTATATACACTGAAGTGTGAATGTTAGTACACCTAGTCCTTGTAAGAAGAGTCTGTAGGAGGGAATGTTCCAGTTTTTATAAGAAAACTGAGGCTCCCAGATGGCACATGTTCGCTGAGAGCATGGGTATAAGGAATGGTAGAACTGAGGTTTGAGTTGTGAAGATTACCACTGTTTACATGCTGACTCTCTTGATCACGACCACAGGCTTCAGCCATGGTTCTGGCACATGGTGCTAGGGAGGAGGCTCCCTTTGTGTTGTGCAGTATCAGGGTATAATGCAACTCCCCCAAGGGTTCAGTATAACTAATGACACTTGTAGAATCTATGTATGGGCAGCTATGTATCTTATAAATTTTTATGGTATTAGGCTCACCTGTAATTAGGGCAATCCACTGTGTTTCAAACCTACGATTGGCTGTGGATTGACTGTGTGCCTGTAACAACATAGCACTAATTACAGTGCGCTGGTCTGAGGAAGGTTTTTGTTGGTTTCTGTACGGAGCAAACCACGGTCACAGGTCCTTGGTGACTCTTAAAAAGTTTTTGAAAAATCACAAAACTACACTCAGTGTTACAGTCTGGTGCAAGTGCGGCCTGGAATCGTGGATGGTTGGGAGTCTACACAGAACAGTGAAGTTTTGGTCCAGTTTTGAGTTGAGCTGCGGGAGGAGTCGAAGTACCCCCCAACTAGAGTATAACTGGGCAACTCCGCGGGATTACTGCAGTGTGCCCCTTAAAACAACGCACCTCACAAGGGGCGCTTGCCGGGATAGCTATAGCCTCTGGGAACAACAGGGTCTCGCCTTGCTCCTCCACCCTGCTTCCCAGGAGGTGTATCAGGCAGGAGCGCTCCAGGCCGAGCTTCCGTTTCCGCCCGAGATGAGCCTCAGCGGAAGTTTGTTTCCTGGGAGGAGAAGAGGACGGGACTCTGAGGTCGCGCAGGCGCACGGTAGCAGCCGCAATGGCGCTGCCGGGCTCCTTGAATCGGTATCTGCTGCTCATGGCACAGGAGCACCTGGAGTTCCGCCTGCCGGTGAGCGGTCCTGGGGTGCTTGACGCAGAGGCCCGCACTCCGCACGCGCCGGCTTGGGGGCCTCTGCGGGCAGCCGCGCTCGCCCGGACTGCGGCGCGGGGTGAGGCCGCTGGCGGGACGGAGATGTTTCTAGCAGCGGTTCGCCAGGACCGAGAGAGCCTTGCCATACAGCCTCAGCACGTGCGCCAGGTTCCGCAGTAAAGCAGGGGAACCTGACCAGGCCCTCCAGGACTCCGCGTCCATCGGAGGACAGGGACATCTACCAGGGCGCTCAGTGGAGTGTGTGAGAAGTGTCCAAATATGAGGTTCAGGCATGGTGGAAGGCTTGGGGGTGGTACTTGATGAAGTTGGGGAAAAGCTTTTTACTTAAGAAGCATTTTCTACAGTGCCTGTAATCGCGTGCACCGCACGCTGAGGATGCGCTGACAGCTAAGCGCCAGCAGACACACAAACATAGTCATAACGTTGTGAAGTGCACTGATGGGGGTGCCTCACCAAATATGGCAGCTTTAAAAAGAGAATTCTACTCATTGAGGGACGAGGGATGGTGGCTTTCACGGTGGCTTTTGTGTGTGGATAGCATATGAACATAGTAGTTAGCTGGGCCAAAGAAATAAGTTCATTAGAAGTATAAACAGTTGTTCATTGCTGGTCACCAATTATGTGGCAGAGAGTGCTAAGGACAGAGAAGTAGGCTGATGGACCAGAGAGAACAGACTTGAGGACTCTAGATTGGAAGAGGAATTACACAGTTTACAAGTAAAGGCACACAAGTAGATTGGTTTTAATAGAAAGCAGGACGGAGGATGAACTTGAGAGGAATAAGCCCGGAGTTGAGAGTGTTTAAGAACCGGTTGGAATGTTAAATGAGTAAGAAACTAACCTAGTGTGAGCAGTAAGCGGATAGAGTGGCACTGCAGAAGAAGAGAACAAATCGAGACCTATGATGTGTTTATAATTGTCCTTTATAAGAAAACCAGGAAGAGATGAGATTTCTTCAAGTTTAAGTTCAAAAGGTGGTGAGCCAATGGGGCTGAAAAGATGGCTCTCTGGTTAAGAGCACTCACTGCTCTTCCAGAGGTCTGCAGCACTCCTGTCAGGGAACTGTTACAAACCCTGCTCCTGGGGGACCCCACCCTCTGGCCTCCAGAGACACCAGGTCCCCCCCCCCCCTTTTTGAGTATACACACAGGTGTAAAAGAAAAGTGGGAGGCCAAGTGCAGATGCTTGGAGGCATTGGTGTTCAAGGAAAACAGAAGAGGAGACATACAGCATGTCAGACATGAGTGCCTCAGAGGAGAGAGAGGGAGGGCTGGGGGGAGGGAGAGGGGGAAGTTCAGCGAGCAGAGACGAGCAGTAGTGAATATGTGTGCTTCGTGGTTAAGATGAAGGCTACTCTCTGAGGAGATAAAAATGAGCAAGGGGCAAAAAGGTAGAATCTTCTTAATCAGAACAGAAGGGAACAGAGAAGATCAGTTACAGTGAGGGAAGCAGACCCTTGGAGAGGACTGCGCTCCGGTCACACCATCTCGATTGCCATATGTCTCTGATCTTCATATGTACAGATACCCTACCTCATCGGGGAGCTGTGATCGCTTATGTGTAAAGGAGCAGAGAGTCTTATTCACTAATCTACAGCATCTGTAAGAAGTTTTTTTGTTTTGTTTTGTTTTTTGTTTTGTTTTTTTTTTTAACCTCTCCAATCAAGAGAGGACAGATTCTGGTGAAATCCCTTCACAGCTCCTGTATAAACTTTCTCTGAATTGCTTAATCATGGTTAGGATCATAGAACTCTCAGCACCCACACTGTAGCTGCCACCTAAGGTATCAGGCCGGTATCAGCCTACTCTTCTGTTTCTGTTATTAGACCCGTTTTTTTTTTTTTTTTTTTTTTTTTTTTATTAGCAGACAGAATTTTAAGTGTTTAAAATGGCACATTAGTCACTGCTCTTGTAGTGTGACGAAATAGGTGACAGACGTAAGGCAGGGGAACAGAGCTTTGTGTCAGAGAGCATAGTTGGAGGCGCAGTGGAGTGAGTGGCGTAGCCTGTGGCTGGGTTATGGGGAAGCTGCGTGATCACCTGACACACACCAAGAAACGGGTGTGGGAGAGCAGGTTGGAGTCCTGGGACTAATCCTCAAAGCCCACCTCTCAGGGATGGGCTTAGCCAAACCTCACCCCTAAATGCTTCCCAGCTAAACAATGAAATGAAAAACATAGGGAGGAACAGGAGGATACAAATGATGGGATAACAATTGAGTTGTAATCTGAATAAATTAATTAAATTAAAAAAAAAAAAAAGAAAAACATGAGTCCTGGGGAACATTTCTGACTCAGACCATAATAAATTATATTTCTTTATATTTTCAATACAGGAAATAAAGTCTTTGCTATCACTGTTTGGAGGCCAGCTCACTTACAGCCAGGAAACTTATGGAAAGGTAAAATGACGTATGTTTTTCCTTTCTTTCTTTCTTTCTTTCTTTCTTTCTTTCTTCCTTTCTTTCTTTTTTAAGGGAATAGGAAGTAGTTTATTTTGGAGCCGTTTTGAAAGACCGTGGCCTGGGAACACAGATTTAGGCTACCCCAAAATTCAGTGTTCCAGTGTGGCAGTTTCATGGTCTTACACAACAAAATAAGTCATAAATCAAGGCAAAGTGAAATATTTCTGTCAGTCCATCAGAGAGGCGCTTACAGCAAGATGCAGCAGGTTTCTCTATAGGCCCAAGATGTTATCTGATGACATCTTAGCTTTTACATTGGTGGAAGCCAGGTTGCAAAGTTAAAGGATTTCTAAGGGTTTGTACCTATTAGTCAGCGGTGTTAGTTGTGACACAGGGGCAGGCAGGGGGCTAAAGCTAGCCAAGGTGTTGCAGGTCTAATCAGTCAGCCGGTCTCTGCAGACAGTAGCTTCTTTCTGGAGTTCTCCTTCACACTTGCCCTTGTTGGCCAAGCCTCACATTTTGTGCATGCAGGGGTTGGTGGGTGTTGTGGGGGTGCGGATATGTTATTTATAAGGTCCTTTGTAGGTAGGAAGGCTTGTTCCTAGTATCTGTTACAGGAGAGGCCGAGCAGTGGGCAGGGCAGCAGTCTTCAGGAGAGAGGAATACATTACGAAAGACACCTGTGGATTGTGTCAGAACTATAAATCATCATGGTCTGGGTCTGAAGTATTTTCTTTTAGTCTTTCTGCATCTCATACAACATTTACATGCAGCATATAGTAGGGTTTATATCTAAAATTAAGTAATTAACAGCACAGTTTGGCCTAATGGAGTGAAGGTAACAGATGAAGGAAAATGTATTTAAAATAACTAGAATGTACATATTTTCGACAAGATTGACTATTTCTAGATATTTGTGCTCTATGAACTGTCTTGTATATATTTCTTTTTCTTTTTTTTAAAAAAATATATTTTATTAGTCTTGTATGTATTTCAATGGTTAGAAATGGGACTTTGGAAGGAGTCACGGTAATAATGTACCCCCTTTTTATACAAATGTTGTATAACTAAATTTTAATATCTGCTAATTGTACGGGAGGACATTTTGAAGAATAATGCAGTCAAGAACCAGCAGCCCTTGATGTTCTTGTTTTTGTGCTAGAGCAAAGAGAGTTAAAGTTTAAAAACTAGTTTTTTAAAAAATCCAAATTATACTGAATTATGGGAATGTATATATGAATGTATGTGTGTGCATGTATATATGTGTGTGTGTGTCACACACACAATGGGAACACTTGAAACTTTTAAACACTAGTTTACAAAAAGGTAAGGAGTTTAGGGTAAACTAAAATTCACCACAAAAAGACACGATTAAGTGAAAGGGCATGATACCTTAACTTATAGCTTCATAAAAACCAATATTTGCATTATTTTATCACTTAGAAGTATACCAAGAGCCAGGCATGGTGGCACGCACCTTTAATCCCAGCACCTAGGTCCCAAAGGCTGGAGAATCTCCGAGTTCAAGACCAGCCTGGTCTATATAGTGAATTTCAGAACAGCCACAGCTTGTAGAGAAGCCCTGTCTCACCTCTTCCCCCAAGAAAAGGGTGTGGTATTAAATATCATAAACAACTTTTTTAAACTGGATATCTTAAAACCAGAAGTTTTAAAGAAGCAAAACGTGAGAGAAATGCTTAGTCACTTGGGCACTCCACTGTCAGTGGCGTTCAAGATGAGTGTCACCCAGCATTTTGAAGGACACATGAATGTGCTCTCAGATGGCGTGGGGAAGTTCAGGTATAGTGAATTTATATTAGACTGTCCGTAGTTTGTAACCTCAACTTTTTGGTTGTGAGGCTAGTGTTTAATGGCTGAGCCGTCTCTCCAGCCCTACATACACAACTTTAAAAGGCTAAGAAGGTTTATTTTGTTTGCATTATTTTGGATTTTTCTGTAGTGTGGTATCATTAGTGGAAGAAGAGAGAGATGGAATAGATGCTTTTCTCTGAAAGAAAAAGATGAGAGGGCTTCCACTGAAGCACTTTGTTGTTGGCCTATTGTTCCAGGGTGACTCACTGTGAGAGGAAGGGTAGAGGGGAGCATGTGGCTGTGGTGTGCGAGGTGAGCTGAGGGCACAACACTGGAGCCTGCTCTTCTTGGGAGCGAGGATAGATATATCTGAAGCTTTCTGCCCTAAGTAAGATGCTATAATAACTCAGGTTAACAGCAACAGCGCACACCATGGCTTTACATCATTGCTGATTCACAGGACGCTTCAGGCCACACGTGTCCAGAGGGTGGGAGGCCTGGCTGGGCATGGTAACATACTCTTGTAATTTAGTCACTTGGGAACGTAAGAGAGGAAGATGGTACTGAGCCTAGCCTGGATGGTTTAGTGAGTCTGTATTTTTGAGGGGGTTGTCACAGTGTGATTTCTGTTGTGGTAGTAAACACCAGAAACAAAACCAGCTTGTGGAGGAAAGGATGCGTTTGGCTTGCACAGCCTGATCCTAGTCCGCCATGAAGGGCAGTCAGGGCAGGGACCTGGAGGCAGAAGCTGAGGCACATCATTGGGGAGGGCTGCTTACTGGCTTGCTCAGGCCGCCTGCCCTGGCATGGCACAACTCCCAGTGGACAGGGCCTTCCATAGCAATCAGTTGTCAAGAAAATGTCCTGGAGACCTCCCCGCAGGCCAATCTGAAGGAGGCTGGTCCTCCTCTAAGCCTGTCAAGTAACAACAACCCCCTTTGGAGAGCAAGGAAAGAGAGGGAAGGGGGAGAGGGGAAAAGAAGAGGAGAGATTTAGTAATTTAAGAAAAAAGTCGCAGTGTAGTACTTGGGAGTTAAACTAATGGCATAAGAAATAGTGAGTGATAAAAATTCTAGGAATAAATTGTCATATATGCATTGGCTTCTAGTCAAGCTTCATAAAGGCAAATGAAAAGTCATCTTGAAGTGGATGTGTTGTGCACAGGCCTATAATCTCAGCACTTGGGAGGTGGGGAGAGGGCCATCTTGACACAGTGACTTTGAGACCAGCCTGGGACACCTGAAAACTAGTGGGTTTTTTTGTGAATAGAGATCAGGCATGTTTACATGACAAATAAACATTTCTTGGGTTTGATTTGAATCAAAGCACAGTAGACCTTGGAGCCGGTTAGCAGTAACGTCATGCCTTTTTCCTTTCAGTCTCCATTTTGGGTTCTGAGCATCCCGTCTGAAGATATTGCTAGAAGCTTAATGAAACGGACCGTGTGCGCCAAGTAAGAGACTCAGCGCGTAGTGGGCAAGCATGCACATGGTCTCTCGACCACTGTGTGCTGCTTTCTGCAGTGGAAGTTGGAGGCTGACAGGGTGGGAGCGGAGAGGAGGCGGCCACAACATTAGGTGGACTCACCATTGGACGGTGAGGAGCCGAGGGGACAGGCACTTCCGTGTTTGTAGGAGGATGGTATACAATGAAATGACACATTCTTACAGAGACAGAGTGCCGCGTTTTTACAAAACCTAATACTGCTTTTCTCGTTCTTGATTTTTAATTGAATAATCAGGTTAGTAAATATGTGGGAATTGTCAAACTGACAAAAGTTAGAGAAATGACTTCTAAGAAGTGTATTTTTGAATAAATTGTTCATCGCTTATTCTTGTTTCTAGATTTTTATCATTAACCTTCCTTTCCCTCTCTTTAATTTTTTTATTTATACTTAGTCACTTTTCCCTCTGAATAAATGGCAGATTATTGAAAATGTTTTTTTCTTTACATATTGTTTTTAATAATGGAATGAAAATAAGGGAAAAATATACATATTTACTCTGGTTAGCAGTATTTTGCAATGTGGTAAGACTGTCACCTTCTTATTTACCTAACTTGTGCTATTAAGAAAATATGTTCAATTCTGAATCTAATTCCTTAAGCTGCAGCTTGTCAGTGATCCTGCTATTAACTGTAAATGGTTAGAAAATGAGAACAACAAAAAAATGAAAACTACTCATTGTATAATTAATTTTCATGTTAAAATGTATGGCTATTTGAGGTATTTGAATTCTATAAGTCAGGGATATTGGGTTTTAAATAGTCACTTGTGTACTCTGAACTTACATGTTAAAGTTTGTGTCTTGATACATATGGTTGATCAGTAGTAAAATTTAATAATTATATAATATTGGAATATTGGAATTGCCAATGATTTGCTTTTGTTGTTTTTCATCTCTGTGGCCAGGATATCCCAGCCTAATGAGAGGAATGCTAATGAGAGTAGCATTACTTACTCGCTCTAAACTCAGTATAAGACCAATTCACTTCTAAGGAGAGGATGTGCAACCTATAGATAATTAAAATAGACTTTCAAGGACATACTGAAAAGTCATTCAGAATTTTCTATGGTTGAATTAGGCTTAAAATTAATTTAATACAGTTTTAGTATGGAGTTCTAAAAGATTTACTTTTATATGTTTATTTTATATGCATATCTGTGTGCCTAAGTGTCAATATATGTACATGTGTGCAGATGTCCTCAGAGGCCAGCAGGAGGAGTCGGAACTTGTGGAACTGTTTTAATGGTGTTTGTCAGCTGCCTGATATGGGTGCTGGGAACCAAAGTGGATTCTCCACAAGACTAGCAAGACCTCTTACCCACTGAGCAGTCTCTGTAGCTCCTGCAGTATGGATTTTTTCTCCCTGAGACAGGGTTTCTCCATATGTCATTGACTATGTTTGCAGACCAGGCTGGCCTTGAACTCACAGAGATCTACCTGCCTCTGTGCTGGGATTAAAGACGTGTGCCACCACGCCCAGTGGGATATGTTGTACATACACAAACCTGGGTACTCAAGAGCTCAACATTTTAAACAGCTTAATACATTTTACCAAATAATAGCTATATAGTAATAATAGGGTTTCTGTCTGGTACCCTTTCCCCTTTTTAATGGGGAAGTTATTAAGAAAAATTTGATTTTCTGCAGCTTTCCTTAAAATACCATGTGATTTTACTGCATTGTTGGATCTAGTGTAATATGCAATAATAAGGTCATTCGGTATAGCCCCATAGTAGACACTGTGCTCATTGGCACACATACGACGCAGGGCCAAGCTCTAGCCCCTTCAGATATATGCACACATATCTTTGCAGTGGTGTATGTACTCTACCTTAATGTTGCATTTCCGACCTTTTATGTAAAGTTCTATTTCTCTGTGTGTTAATATTTGTTTCCAGTATACATATTTGTCAAAAGTAGATTAAAGCATAGCCAGTGACTGTTTTATTGCGGCAGGCATAAAGAACTAGTAAGTAGCTACTATGTATTGCTGTAAACTAAGTTCCTTACTGAGGTTAGTACCAATCATTTATCTCCTAGGTCTGTATTTGAACTATGGGGTCATGGAAAATCTCCTGAGGAGCTGTATTCTTCTCTTAAAAATTACCCTGTGGAGAAGATGGTGCGTAGTGAAGTGTGATCTTACATATTTGGTGCAATTCATAAGCCTAAAAAACTTACCTGTTTCTGTTTTAGGTTCCGTTTCTACATTCAGACTCCACATATAAAATAAAGATCCACACGTTTAATAAAACATTGACTCAAGAAGAGAAAGTCAAGCGGATCGATGTAAGTGCCATTAGCTAAACTAAGCCTGTAGGGTTGGTGCGCACCAGCTGTTGGTGTATATGGACCCACATGCTCGCTCAGCACTGCCCGTGCTTCTGTGTGTTGATCTGATTTAATTCTGACACCAAATTCCTCTCACAGCTCACATGACTAGATGAGCACTGGTTTCTATGAATCTTTTTGTAAATCTTTTAGTATATTAGAATTACATTTTTACTTTTATTTTTTTATTTTTTTAGGCACTCGAATTTCTTCCATTTGAAGGAAAAGTGAATTTAAAGAAACCACAACATATATTCTCTGTTTTGGAGGACTATGGTTTGGACCCAAACCGCATTCCTGAGAATCCACATAATATTTATTTTGGTAGATGGGTGAGCAAGTTCTTTCTACTTATCTCACTTTTTTTTTTAAAGAAGGTAAATGCAGATGTAAGTCAGTGGTGGAACACTGGCCGAGCGTTCATGAGGCCAAGAGCAAACAAAGCAGCCGCAGCGGCGCTATACTAGAAGTTTTCACATGTAAAAGCAACTTAAGAGGTAGAAGTGCTGTATGGATTAGCATTGCCGAAAAGCATGGGATTATGGTTTGTATGTTTTAGAGATTCCTGTGAAACATCAGGACCTTGTTAGATGCAAGAGCTGGGAGAAAGGTCACGTGATCACAGGAATCAAGGTTTCCAGACCGTCAGGGCAGTAGAGAGAGGGCGGAGTGCGGTGCCTCAGTGGTGGTCTCCTGTGGCCTCTCAAACCCCAGGCCTCCATTCTGAGAGGAAGTGCAATCATAGCGCGTTCTGCTCCCTTCCATGAGCCTGGAGTAGGTGGATGGGGGCCGAGACCCATGTTACAGAAATGAGAATACTCAAGGCCACTTCTTAGAACAATTCTACTTAAATTTGATTCCTACTGAGTTTGCAAGCACAGAGTTGGTGGAAAGGCATTAAAGAAGTGAAAATATTTGACTGTACCAGTCTCAGTCCTGAGATTTTTAAGGGACGAAACCTGGAGCGGTAGTAAGTGGGAAGAGGTTCTCAGTATCAAGCTGCTATAATTTTATTGTGAATAATTATCTTGAATCGGCTCTATACAGCTAGACTAACTTGAAAAATATCTCTGCTCTAGATTGCAGATGGGCAAAGAGAGCTCATTGAGTCATATAGTGTCAAAAAGAGACACTTTATTGGGAATACAAGTATGGATGCTGGTTTATCATTCATCATGGCCAACCATGCGAGAGTGAAGGAGAACGATGTTGTCTTTGATCCATTTGTTGGAACAGGTATAATAAACTCACTTGTTGCACTTTTCGTAGAAATTGCTTATTTGTAGTTGTGATGGTCACAGTGTGTTTTGAATGAGAGATTGAATTGACAAACTCATCTTTTCTTTCTTTTTTTTTTTTTTTCTGAGACATGGTTTCACTGTGTGGCCTTGGCTGTCTTAGACTCAGTTGGTAGACCAGGCTGGCCTTGAACTCGCAGCAATCTGCCTGTCTCTGCCTCCCAAGTGCTGGGGCTAAAGGCATGCGCCACCACGCCTGGCTCCTAATCTTTTCTTGTATAATTATAACACAGTGACTTGATGGATGTAACTAGGATTTTGTGGGTTTTTTTCCATGTAAGCCACTGGGGGGAGCCTTAGTCTTATTTTTTCACAGATGTTTTGTAGTATTTCATACATTGTAGAAATGTTATACAATCATATTATTTATTTAATTAGGAAAACGTGTATGGGAAGAATAAAAAAAAAAACAAAAGAAAATATTCATGGTTTTAAATAAATAGCCATATGTTTGAGTAGAGGAAAATCATATCTTTGGTTCTGTTTGTGGGAGTTTTTAAGTAAGCGTGAAACTGAAGGAGACTACATAGCTGTGGACTTGGGCCTGCCTGCTGATAGCACAGGTCTGTGTACCTTCCCTGCACGCTCCCCTAATTAGGTCTGTGGAAAGCCTGGGATTCCAAGTTGACGTCATCTGATTCTGACGTTTTTCTCTTCTCACATTGCTTTCTTGCTTGATGGAGTCCTTGGTCAGGCAGTACTCTTAATTTAATTTTTGTCTGACTAACTTTGTTGTTCTTGTTTAGTGAGTGGCTCCGTAGCTGTCTGTCTAAGGAGCAGTGAGGGAGCAAGGCAGTAGGTGTGCCAGCTACTATACTGGGCACTCCAGCTCTGATGACAACTTAACAGGAAGATATTTACAAGCCTTCCAGAAGAAATCACGGTGCAAGGAGCGTGAAGTGGCTTGGCCAGGGTTACAGTCTGTCGGTTTTGCAGTTTCCAAGGCCAGCGGTCTGACTGCAGTTCCCGTGTTCATTGCTTCTGCGGAGCTTAGGCTTTCTGGCCGCTCCTTGCACCTGACCGAGCTTTCAGGAGTGTGACCAGATGTGCTTGGGAGAGGTAGCATCTGGCCCGGAGTCCCCGGCTCTCAGCATACTAGCTTGTTCTTTCGTGTAATCATTTACCTAAACACTTTCTCTACATTTTGAGCTTGTTATTGGAACTAATGTCAAGTTTATTTAAAAGTTCTGAATATCCACATATCCAATCCCAGTGTAAGCCTTTGTTTACATTTGGCTTCCTTTACCATATCATTTTATTTATTTATTTACCCTGAATCACCTGAGGGTTATATTTATTACATTCTTCTCTCTAAAAAACATCAGTGTACATCTCTTAAGAATAAGTGTGTGTGTGTATATATATATTTAGTTCTGTGGTTGGATGTTGTGTTTTACTGTTAATGCTGATTGATTTGGAACATTACTGAAGCTTTTAAGTATATTGTTTGCACTTGAGTTGTCTGAATCTTTCTCTTTAGCAAAATGGGTTGTACCTTCCCAGCTGGACTTTGACATTAGAGGTGTTCCTTCTCAAGGCTTCCGTATCGCTTCTCTGCCGCTTGGTATAGTGCCAATTTGTATCAGCATGGTTCTAATATCACTCGATTTTCCGCTGTGAGATGGTGCCTGCCATGTTCTGTGTTCTTGCAGTGAGTATGAAGCACTGTGGGGAGGCACACTAAGACTGTGACGTGTGCTGCTCCTGCCCAGCTGTCTCCTCCTCTGACAAGTCAGGGGTGGAGTCCACTGGCAGGGTTCTTGTTCCAACCAGTCTTTCCTTTGATGATGTTTCCACTCTAGCACTTCTGTCCCTGATCTACATTCATTTGAGCTAGAAACCTTCACTTCCTGTGGCTAGTCTCACTTAGTCTTAGCATGAACTACTAAGTCCCCTGTGTTCTCTGCTGATGTGTAAGTCCTGTTAGTCCTTAGTTACTCTCTTATTCAAATTAGCCCAGTTGAACCAGGCCTTTCACATTGAAACTATCTTTGTGATCCATCATTCTTTTTTTTTTCCTTAGAGAATTTTTCAAGGTTCTGGGTTATCTTTTACATGCCAAAGCCCTGGCAGCAGTCGTTTCTCCCAGTAACCCTTGTTTCTTTTAGTGGGGAGACAGCATCAGAAACCAAGATCTGTTTTCTAAAACTTCTCAGAGGGTAGGCAGGGAAATACACATGTGCATACACACAACATCCATGTGAGGCAAATGGAAATCCTCATGCATATACTGTCGTGTGTATACACACAAACCTACCCAGACTTAATTAGAAATCATGGGTTTACACATGGACCAGCTGTTGATTATCACAGATTTATTTTCTCCCTGTGTCATCTTTGTTCTGGTGTTCTGTATACCTTTCTGTGCACTGAGGACCCTGGTTCTTAGGTTCAGCATGTTTGCTCTTCTGCTCAGTTCTATAATTACTCCACATAGTCAAGATTGCTTTGCCCATGCCTTGGGGGCGGGGGTGGGGGGAGACTCCTATTGTATAGTTTTCTGTTGCTGTGATAAAGCATCATGACCAAGGCAAATTATGGAAGGAGGGTTTGTTTGCCCCTGTGGTTCTAGAGGGATAGGAGTCTATGATGTTGGAGTAGCGTGGCAGCAAGTGGCAGGAACAGAGATGCTGAGAGTTCATGACTTTTACTACACACACCAGGCAAAAGAACAAACTAGATGTTGGCAAGACCTTTTTCCCCAAACTCTGGGCCCAGTGACATCCTTCCTTAAGCAAACTTCTCCTCCTGAACATCCCCAGACATCACCACCAACTGGGGACCAAGTGTTCAATATCTAAGCCTGTTGTCATTCAAGCCACCACACCTACCATAAATAAGTTAAGACTTACTTTTAATTCTGCCCCTGCTTAAGGAACAACACTGGCAAATGCTGGGCTTGCTTTCCTCTCCATTTGAAAATCTCGTGGTCTCATTTGCTGTAGTTTGCTCAGCTTTAGATTTCTGTCCCCTGCCATCATTTATTGTTTATTATGTTAATTGTACATATGCAGAAGATTAGCTCCTATCCATGTGTCACAGACACAGTGAGGTGCTTTCCCTTTTGTCTACTCCATTGGTGGCCAACCTTGTTTCTAGTTGATTTTTCTAGTAATAGGCACATGTAGGCACGGTTTCCTAATCATACTCTTGTATATAAACGGTTTGATACTTTGTATAGTGTGTGTGTGTGTGTGTGTGTGTGTTTCCAGTTAACAGTATTTCTGAGAGGTGTCTTCCTGTTCCGAGCTTGTCCTCCTCCTTCTGTGGTTGTTTTTGGTGCTGGAGATACCCAGGTACTCCGTCCCTGAGATGCAGTCCAGCCCTTCTTCATTGTCCTCTGTAGACTTAATCCACACTACATGACATAGTTTGTTCAAACAGTTTCTATACGTGGATGGTACTGGTAGTTTCCAGTTATCATACTTAAAAAAAATTAAAGCTTACAGTGGACAATCGTATGAGTAGATGCCTATGTAATAATGCTTACAGTGGATAATCATGCGAGTAGGTGCCTATGTAGCCCTGAGAGTAGAGCGCTGGTATGAATCCTTGCAAGTAGCGGAGCTACATTGAAGAGAACGTGGAGTTTTGCTAGATGCTGCTAAATAAATTCTCCTGTCTTATTCAGCTTTGCATTTCTGCAGCCATCTAAGGGAGTTTTTGTTCTGCAGTTTTACTAAAAATATATTGTCAAGCCTTTGAAGTTTTCCTGATTTGTTGGGTGAAAATGGTATCTAAATCTAGTGTTAATTTATATCTGATTATAAGTCAAGTCTTGGCTGTTTTTTTTAAAGGGCCATCATACAGCATATTTTTAAATAGACGCTCATGTCTTTTTTTCACCTGCCTCTTACAAAAATGCTTTCGTAGAGATATTAGCACATCCCCTTCTAGTGTTTCTGTAATAAATTGCAAATGTTTCCTTTCTAGTTATCAGTTATCATTTGACTTTGACAGTATTTGCTTTCTTGCCACTTAAAAGTTTTCCCTATACTCAAGTTATAAGGGACATGTCTATATTTTCTTTAGAACTCTCATCCTTTTGGAGTTTATTCTCTTGGATGATGTGATGAATGGCTATTAATCTTTCTCTAGAAGGTCAGTTCTTCCTCTTTAATATTGTTCTTAAGCTTTAAAAAATGCATTGTGATGCATGCATGGTGCCTGTGACTGGATACAGGCTTGCTACTGTAGGTGTGCAGAAATCAGGGGACAGCTTTGTGGAGTTGGTTCTCCTTCCGCCTTTATTGGCTCTAGGGACTCAACTCAGGCCACCAGCCTTCTACCACCAGCACTTCACCCACTAAGACATCTGCTCGGTTCATCCTTAACCTTAGAAACAAACAGGAAAAACAAACAAAACCTTTTTATGAAGTTCAAACAGTTCTTTGGAATTATGTAATATTCATGTACAAAGTGACTAGTGTACACACATATGTTAGACCTCAGAGTTTAAAAATAGCATTATCATAATAGGGCAGGAAAGAAAGTATGCTGCCCTTGGTGTAGTTGAGCCTAGGCATATAGAGAGGTTCCAGGCTCACAACAGTTGCGGTGCTGACTACCTTGTGCATGGTGAGGGGTAAGATAGCTGAGTGTGTTTGTTGTGGGTGGCTCCCTGCAACGGACAGCCTTGATCATCTCACGGTTCACACAGAAGAGTGAGGTCAAGTGACTGGGGAATCTTTGCAGGAGATGCCACAAAAATATAGTCTCATAATTTGTGTTTGTGGTGTAAGTTTGGCTTTAGGATGTATGTCAGTTTTTGACACTTACTTTGAAACTGGTTGTAACCCCTAAAGTTGTTCAGGGTGAATGGTCTTCTCATTGTGCTCCGGCTTCAGAGGCAGCTCGTTCCTTGGAAAGAACTAGAGAAGGTGGTCGGCCACGCCTTCCCCATGGCCGTAGGTTTTCACATCTTGTTTGATGATGTTTTCACCCTTGACTTCTGTATATTGTGGTTTTCCTTACTTTTAGGTGCATCCCTTTTAATGATCCAAACTGAAACGGAGGAAGTTCCCAAATGCCTTAGCACTGACCTAGTGAAGACTTGTGGTTTTTTCAAGGTCGCAGAGTAGGTAGAGATCTTTTCTTGTATAAACATCTTTTTTTTTTTTTAAAGATATTTTGTTGCCACTTAGAATTATTTTATACCTTCCTTGCTGTTTTGGCAAATATGTTCTCATTTTAATTACTTTTAAAAATACTGCTTTTTTTTTTTTCTTCTCACTTTCCAAGTAGGGAAGAAACATCCTGTTGGGTCAACTCTCAACAGTGAGGACGCATTACCAGTGAGGTTTAGCATGAACGTACAACACCTGTGTTGTTGTGACCTCTTGGTAACTGGAGGCACAGTTTTACTTAATTTACTTAGTAACAGAATTTGCTCCTATTTTACCGAATTGGTGTGCTAGTAAACTTTCTGCTATTATGCAAAATACGCAAAATAATTGACAAAAAGAAGGGTTTATTTTAAGTTTCACAGTTTTAAGCCCTTGGTTAGATGTTAGAAGACAATGACAAGGGCACAGGGAGAGTGAACTGCTTACCTCATAGCCGGGAGGATGAAAAAGGAAGCGCTGGGTGTCCATGGTGCTCTTTATTAGAATAGCCCTGTTGATCAAAGGACCTTCTTCCTCTAAGCCTCACGCTCTAGGCATGCTGTCCCTTTCTGATGGAGCAACCATGAAGACCAGTGTCCTAACATACTCATCGGTGAAGGACATTTGACATCTAGAACAATACCAGCAAGCTAGTGTAGTAGATGCTGATTTTCTCTTTTTAAAACTTCAATTGGCATTGACCTCAGAGGAAGTACTATAGTACAAAGGAAAAAGTATATGCTATGTAGTATATATACTTTTCCAACAAGGTGACTTTGGAAAAAAAATTCTTGTCTAGATTGCAGTTCCACCATTTATAAGTTGGCCATAGTAAATATGTTGTAAAGATTAAGGGAAATATAATGTTGGAATGTTATTTAAAATGTGGTAGACATTCAGTGGAATGTTATGCTACTGTTATTTTTTAACTGTTACTTTCTTATGGACTTAGATGCTCATTAGTGAAGATGTTAGCTATAGTGAATACTAAATGATGATGAGAACTCATTTTTTTAGTCCCCTCTTTGGCCAATTTCCAAAATACTCATAAATTGCGTTACTGGAGCAGCAAGGGAATTGAGGCTTAAATTCATGTACGTCTAATTCTTTGTTGATAATTAAAGTGATTGAGATGAGTGTGTGCTCATTGTTTGATGTAGCATAGAACTCTGAAGCTATAGTGTTGATGCCTTATCATACCTTCGCCCAGGTAAGTCAGCTTTAGTAATAGTTCACCAAAGAGACAGATACACTTCTTGGCCATCTCTATCTGCAGATGACTTGTAGGTCTCAGCTCCTTTTGAATTTTGTCGTTTTAGAATGATAGACGTAGGATTCAGGTGAGGACATGGACTCCGTCCTGAAAGAAAACTGCAGGACAAAAAAGAGGACCGGGAAGCAGAGCTGGTAGATCGTGTTGTCTGCAGTTAGTCCAGTTGTGGTGCTGCTCTTGGCTCTGTCTGGTCCGTAGCTGCTGGTTGGTCTAGAGCTCCTTTTTCAGAGGGTCGGAGCAGACACACTAACAACAGTGGCAGCAGGCTCACCAGCTGCTTTTCCTTTTCTCTCTTAGCAAAACCAAAGCCTGGTCTCATATATTCTCACAGTTTCAAGCTTTCCTCTAGCTCTTCAGAGACAAACGCATTATAGTGTGGAGTCAATTCTGCTTACTTCTTTTTCACTGACATCTGCTATATTATAATTAGGGATTGATCAAACCACAGAAAACACTCTTAACTTGAATACATATAGTGTGCAGTTTAATGAAAAATACAATTTAATATTTTACTTAACTTTGATTTTTTTCTTAAAATTTTAAAGACTTTATTTTTTTAAGGTGTTTCATTTATTAATTGTTAAACTTTCATTCATTTTTGAACCGGCCACATCTGTCATAGTCCTTCGTCTGG
This sequence comes from Acomys percivali, assembly GCA_907169655.1. Taxonomy (NCBI): domain Eukaryota; kingdom Metazoa; phylum Chordata; class Mammalia; order Rodentia; family Muridae; genus Acomys; species Acomys percivali. The sequence continues at coordinate 84,163,943 of OU015750.1, read as the reverse complement.
TCAGTTTATATTGGGATGTGGTTCTTACTTTAGCCATAGCAGTATTTAGTAGAAAAATAATACTACTAATTAGAAAAGTTACTCAGAAGTTTGTATTTATAGTTTGTACCAAGAGATAATTACATACAATTAAAATTTTTTTACATACACTATTTTAAAAGGCCACATTTTAACTGTAAAAACTAATACTACACATGTGAAATATGGCTACTTTAGTTCTGAGAGACTCAAGCCCAGTTTTTAGATTATTTTAGAACCTTGTATTTGCAGACCTGTATGTTCACTTTTTAAAAAGGAACAAAATATTTTTTTAATAATCTTAGATAAGCTGAAAATGTCTAAATATACATTAAAAAAAAAAAACAACAACCCTAGTGTTCCCTAGGTAGTGCTGTGAAGTAGCAATGCCGTGCTATGCATTGATTCTCTGCTTTTTGGCCAACGTAGTGAGTTCAGTTTAGGGTTTGTTTGTTCAGTTCTGAGCCTTGCTAAATTTAACTAGGCTTGATGTCATTCCAGGGTACTGTGCCCGCAGCTAGTTCGTAAGACTGGATCGAATTAGATGAGGGAAAGGAACACTGTTGTGGGACTTGGTGCTTAACAGTCATGACTGTGTGGTTTCCAGGTGGCCTCCTGATAGCATCTGCTCACTTCGGTGCATATGTGTGCGGGACAGACATAGACTACAACACAGTGCACGGCTTGGGTGAGTAGGACTTCAGACAGTGTTAAAGTCTTTGTTGTTAAGCCACGTGGGCCTTTAAAATAGTAAAGTAGTTTTATGTGATATTTTCGTGTTTAAAGCTCACATTTTAAATGTAATTTTACCACAGAACTTCGTTGAGTATCTGTGTTTGACGACATGATCACTCAGTGTACGCAACATGAACTAGAAGAATATTAAGATGAAAGAGATGGAGTGGCTATTTTATAGTTAGCTGGGCATGGTGGAGCACACCTTTAATCAGCCCTCAGGGAATCAGAGGCAGGTGGATCACTGTGAGTTCGAGGCCAGCCTGGTTTACAAAGGGAGTCCAGGACATCCAAAGCTACACAGAGAAAGCCTTTCTCAGAAAAACAAACAAACAAACAAAAATGATAAAAAAAAATGTATATACAGGGATGGGGATGGAGAGATGGCTCAGTGGTTCAGAGCACTGACTTTTTCCCTAGGACCTGGGTTCAATTCCCAGCATCTACGTAGCAGCTCACACTTGTCTGTAACTCCAGTTCACATAGACACATGCTGCAGAACATCTATGACCACAAAAGTAAATTAAAAAGAAAAAAAAATATGTAGTCTCTGTTGATGATTATCATTGACTTACTTGACAGTCATGCATTGAATATAGTTTGGATCAATATTTAGTCATTGAGTAACATTTAAGCATTAACATTTTTGTGACTAGAATATACTTGAAACACTTGAGGTGTCTATAAATTTAAAGATTCTGTCCTTAAATGAAACATTAATCCACTTTTATTTTGTAGCAATTATGGAAACTTACCTAAAAGCTTGAAAGCATCACAACTGGTGTGTGACTAAGTGGAATTAGAGTAAAAAGGTGTATTTCTCATAAAGAAATAGTAATAAAAATACCAAGTTAAATTCATGCTTTTGAAATTGTTTGCCTGTATGCTAGTATTCTTCTATTGTAGGTCGGATTAGTTCTTAAAAACACTTTTCTTCACTCAGCATAGATTAATTTAAAGCTGAGGTGTAATTATACTGTCTGTTGCCGTAGCCCTTTTTTGTAGCACTAACAACCTGTCCTCCTACCTTGTCCATTAAAAAAAGAAAAAGCTTTGTGTGTATGTGTGTGTGTGTGTGTGTGTGTGTGTGTGTGTGTGAAATTTCACCCCAGTCCCATATATGTCTTTGTCCCACCATATCCATATCTGCCCTCTGCCCTTGCAACCCCCGCCCCTCCCCCCACAAAAAGAAAACAGATAAACAAAAATCTCTCCTTGAAAGCTGTGGTATATCACACAGTATGCCCTTTTGCCCAAAAAGATTTTCTTGCAAATGTTCATTGCAATGAGTCATTTGGTTTGGTTTGAGGCCTCTGGCTGTTGCTATACTGTCAGTACTGGGTCCTCACTGGGATTCCTCTCAGATATCCTGTTGTTGGCCTGTGTCATACAGATCGTACAGCTCTGGGTCTGGAGGACTAGCCCCCCTTCATGTGCTCCTGCAGTTCATAGATAAGGTAGATGTTGTGTGTGTGTGTGGGGGGGGGCACAACTTAAAGCCCTGGATCTGGGCCTGGGTGGGAGCTGAGTTGGCCAGCCTGACCCCTCTCCTGCTCTCACCCAGTTAGGGCCAGCTCTCCAGCACTGGTCAGGCGAGGGGCAGGGCCATCTCACTTGAGTGCTTTTTGCTGGGAAGGGGTGGGGCTAGCTCTCCCTCCTGCTGAAGGGGCCTGTTTTCTGAGTGGCCCTTGGAGGAGGCTGTCTCGGGTGACATGCTGTGTATTATCTCTGTACCAGAGTCTCAACTCTAGTTTATTGCAAGTAGAAGCTGTACATTTGTTTTCAGGATATTAGCCAACAGAGGTTTAAGACATTTTTATTTTTTATTTTTATTTTTTTACTTACTAAAGCTTTGAAACATTATATCATAGCCTCTGTCTACTGGGAGTAGATTTGTATTCAGTCGAAGCAGCCACTGTGGACAGAGCTACAGCTCCACTGTGTTGACCTTTATAAGCTTCCCTGCGTTGTGGGGGGACCATCTTACTGCTGCTACTTTTACTCTTTTGACAGTTAGATTTCAGTCTTTTTAAGGCTTTCTAGTTTTCCTTTTAAATCCCTGTTCCTGCCTGAAGAATAAGAATAGCTCTAGAGCAAGCCTTTGTGAAGCTGGCACCTACATAAGTATTGTACTCCTTCTCACCAGCTCCACTTCGTGTGTGTGTGTGTGTGTGTGTGTGTGTGTGTGTACATGTGTGATGGGTTATATGTGAGATGGTGTGTGTGGTGTGTGTTTGTGTGATAGGATGTGTGTGTGAGAGATTGTGTGTGTGAGATGGTGTGTGTATCTGTGTGTGAGATGGTGTGTGCACGTGTGTGATGGGGTATATGTGAGATGGTGTGTGTGGTGTGTGTGTATGATGGGGTGTATGTATGTTGTGTGTGTGTGAGCGAGAGATGGTGTGGGTGTGTGAGATGGTGTGTGTATCTGTGTGTGAGATGGTGTATGCACGTGTGTGATGGGGTATATGTGAGATGGTGTGTGTGGTGTGTGTGTATGATGGGGTGTGTGTATGTTGTGTGTGTGTGAGCGAGAGATGGTGTGGATGTGTGAGATGGTGTGTGTATCTGTGTATGAGATGGTGTGTGTGTGTGTGTGTGTGTGTGTGTGTGTGTGTATGTGTATGTGGTGGCTATACATCTCAAAATTTACCAGTGAGCTGTTTTTCTTCTGGTTTCTCTGATTTTAACCCTGACATTATCATCATCCACTTGGGTCTCCGAGATGCTGAGCTTCTGAACTTGGTCTACTTTCTTTCTACATAGCTGACCAAACTCCAGTAATATTTCTGTTTTGTCTGCCTTCTTCATGGTTCAGCTGCCATGGTTTACAAGTTAGCATTCTTGCTTTCTGCTTCATTTATCTGATCAAACACTCATCCAACATGGACCTCTTCACTGCTGTTGGAAAGGTCCATGTTCTACTCAGTTACTGTTGAATAAGGCTTCATGCTTAGAACATAGTGGCCATGTTAACAAAGCACAGTTTACTGTTCAAAATAATAAAGTAAAACAATAGTTGCCTAACTGTATACATACAATTGGGATTAGAAATGAACACATTTATATGGGTAAATACGAGTTTGCATGATCATAAAAGTATTTTTGGATAAACTTCTGAATTTTCTGTTTGATGTTCTACCTTTGTTTTTGTTCTTTTTAGGAAAGGCTAGTAGAAAGAACCAGAAGTGGCGAGGACCAGATGAAAACATCAGGGCAAATCTTCGTCAATATGGCTTAGAGAAGTTTTATCTTGATGTCTTGGTTTCCGACGCGTCTAAACCTTCCTGGAGGAAGGGAACCTATTTTGATGCAATCATCACAGATCGTGAGTTTGTTTTTGTACAGAGTAGGAGGGGTTGGTGTTCAAGCACAAAGCACATCAACACATAAAAGAAATGCCCACTGACTTAGCGTTCTTCCCACTCTTCCTTACATAGAAACAATACAAACAATTATGACTAGACAGCAGGTTATTAATTTAAGTAGTTAAGAGTTTGTGGTTTCATTTTAGTAGATATATTTATTTCCTGTGTGTAATTATAGCCATACATGCTTTGCCACCCATTTTCCCTTTCATTCACTTTTTTGAAGCATGTACTTTTTTATTGACTGATTGGTCATTAGTGTAGCAACTAGAGCTAGAGTGTTATTTATGTTACTGTATCAGCCTCATGGGGTTTCAGCAATCCCACCATTTCTCCATAGGTCAGTAAAGCCTCTGAAGAGTCACTCCTCAGGCTTTGCCGTCTTAGACTCAGGGAGATATGGGGCAGTCCGAGCCACTAGGCTTGTGAATCAGGTCATTTTGGAACACTGCACAAAAACTTAGATTCTGCACCTCAGGAATCTTGAGCCGTTGAGACAGTCTGTCTAAACAGATGTGCTATAGGATTGGCAAATATGTAAATAGGGCAAGGTTCAGACCCTTTCACTCAGCCAGCTTCTGTTCTTTGATGACTTAGAGAGTTTCAGATCTAACAAAAGAAAGTGCATATGGCATTAAGATGTCATTGTAAATATGCGTTATGAAACTTGGGTTACCTTTTATTATTTACTATTTGTTCTCCCGCTATGATATTTTTTCCCTATACTTTAGTGTGTATTTCCTGAGAACAAAGGTAGTATTTTAGGCACAGTATAGCAATCAATTTTAGTAAATTGATATAATGATTTAATCTACAGTTTGTTTGCCAATTTTGTCAGTTGAACCACTAATATTATGAACTGTTACTTTCCTTGAGCACAGGATCTGCTTCAGAGTCAGGCTTTGAATCTAGTAATTTGGGCCTCCGTTACTTACAATATGTCCACAGCCTTACATAGTTGTCCTTTGCTGAGCATTTTATGTTAAATCAATTATTTTTGGGTGGAGTACTGCATAGGTGATGGTCCTCCTTCCCTGATGTCTTTGTGAGGGTTTCTTTTGCTGCGGGAAAACCACCATGACAAAAAAGCAAGCTGAGGAGTAAAGGGTTTATTTGACTTCCAGATCAGAATCCATCATAAGAGGAAGCCAGGACAGGAAGTCAAGCAGGTCAGGAACCTGGAGGCAGGCGCTGATGCAGAGGCTGTGGAGGGTGCTGCTTATTGGCCGTTTCTCATGGCTTGCTCAGCCTGTTTTCTTAATAGAACCCAGGACCATCAGCCCAGGGATGGCCCCACCCACAGTGGGCTGGGCCCTCCCCCACTGATCACTGATAGAGAAAATGCTTTGCAGCTGGATCTCATGGAGGCATTTCCTCAACTGAGGCTCCTTTCTCTCTGATGACTCTAGTTTGTGTGTATGCTCCAAAGAAAAACCAGCCAGTACACCTGGATATCAATCAGATCTGACTGCACACCCAGTGTATCTGCCCCTCATTGGTGACTGGCTGACTTGACCGTTCCATTGTTGTTTTTGTTTTTTTTTGTGTAGCTCCATATGGTATCAGAGAATCTACAAGAAGATCAGGATCACAGAAGGAAATACCAAAGGGAACAGAAAAATGGTGAGTGAAATTTAAATGTAGCAAGTTATTACTTTGAAAAACTTGTTTATTTTTTTATAATTATTATGAGCAATAATTGTAAACATTTTACTGATTTTGAAATATTTTGTTTTTGTTAGTCCAGAAAGCCATGTTCCTGTCTCTTTGAGTTACCATCTGAGTGACATGTTTTTTGACCTATTAAACTTTGCCGCTGAAACCCTCGTACTGGGTGGAAGACTAGTCTATTGGTTACCAGTATATACACCAGAGTATGTACTTTTCAATGTCATTTTCTATGGTATTTGCATGTTTTAAGGATCCTTGTTTCCTCATCTCTAATTTTGCTTATATTTTTATATTTAATATTTATCAATAGCCTTGGTTTACTTCTCTTTAAGAAAAAATAGTTCCCTTCCTCTTAATGGATTTTTTTAAATAAACCTTTTAAAATAAGGTATTGCCAAACTATAGCCTTTGGGCCACATACACTTTTCATACTGTTTTTCTAAGGTGATTGAACTAGGACCACCTTTTATATTTCGTTAAAAAAAATGTTAGAAAGCTCACAATAGACCGTGTGAAAGAAAATCTGAGCATGGTAATACCAGTGGTAATGCCAGCATTTGGAAGGTATAGTAGGATGGTTAGAATTAAGGTCATCTGCAGCTACCTCCTGAGTTTGAGATTACGCTGGGCTCCATAAAACCCTGTAGAATAGTTGAAAGAAATACATGTACCCACAAAATCTAAGATATTTGCATTCTGGCTATACATGGAAAGCTTGCCAAACCTTGTTGTATACCACTTAGATCAGTGTCTGGTGTATCATAGCACAGTGATTTTGAAAATGTACCTGAGTAACTCATATGCCTCCAGCCTCTAATGCTGGGTTTCTTACATGCTTGTTGTGGCTACCTTAAGTGCAGTAAACCTTTCTTACAAGCTCACACCAAAATAACATTTATGTACATATTTAAAGCTCTGCTTTATGTTGAACAGGATTGCCTTTGGTAGTCAGTAACTGGTAATTGCTGAACGGAGCCATGCACATCAATGGTGGAACAAAGGTGTTTGAATAAAATAAGGTATTAAAGAAGCCTAGAGAGAGGCTTAGCGGACAAACTTTGTGCTGTCATGCCTGATGATTTGAGTTTAGTTATTGGGACCTACATGGTAGAGGGAGAGGACTGACTCCCAAGGGTCCCTCTCAGTCTCTGTCTCTGTCGCTCTTTCCCTCCTTCGGTCCCTCTCTCCTTCCCTCTCTTTTTTTTTTTTTTTTTTTTTTTTGATTTAAAACACATGTTTGATTTTATTTTGTGGGTCTGAAGATGTATGCCTATAATCCCTGGACTCAGGAAGTTAAGGCAGGCAGAGTACAAGTGTCCAGTCTAAGCTGCATAGGAAGTTTGAGGCCCGGCAGAGCAAAAGAGTAAGACCTTTTCTTAAAACAGTAGCACAACCAATCAAGCCCTCTCTTTCTCTCCCTCTCCCACTTAAAAGGATAGGGCCTTAGGTTTGAAGGACAGAATTAAGATTATAGTTTAGTTAGTTCTTAAATCTGCCATAGAAATCTCTTAAAAATATTTAATTTCCCTCTTTGCTGTATATACTTGTTCAAAAGCACTTGAGGGTAGTGGTAGCAGTGGTGGGTTAGGTACTTCAAGATTTAGAAACTTTCTGTTTATTTTACAGACATTATATTTGAAGTATCTTTGGCCTCACTTTGGTCATGCATTTTTCAATTGATAAGTACATATCTCCAGATTACGAAACCCTGGCGTTATGAGCACTTGTCACTGGCTTAGAGCACTTGTTACTCTTCCACAATACTGAGGTTCAAGTTCCAGCACCTCACCTGGGTGGCTCACAGCTGTCCATACCTCTAATTCTAGGGAACCTGGGGATCTCTTTTGGCCTTTGAGCCGCTAGGCACAGGCATGGTGCACATACAGACATGCAGGTAAAACACTCACATGTATAAAATAAATAAATCTTTAAAAAATTAAATCTAATTTGGTTAACTTATTTTAGAGAATGAAGAAAAACTGCTTTCCAAAAGTAGCATCCACTACCTAAAGCGCAGAGCTACCCAGCTATCTGCTCTTCTTACCCACTGGCCTGCCCTGCTCTCTGCTCTGGGCAGCGATAGCTAGAGATTTATTAATATTTTCAGAGAGAAAAGCATTTGCACATTTATATGTGAAACGGTTGTTGTTAAACAGTGTGCTCTAAGTTTCTGTCCTTACATTTCTCCCTTGGAGAGTTCAAAGCCTTTGCTAGCAGTCTGTTGGGGTGCTTCCCTTCCTTTTTGTTTTCCTCTTCTTTTTCAATATTCTGCTTGAAAAGCTAATATTTACTTGCTGTCTCTTAGCTCTTTTGCTTCTACTGTGACAGAAAGAAGTTACTCTTTGTTTCAATTCAAATTGCAGACCTAAAAAATATTTCTGAAAGACATTTCAAAATTATAACAAAGTTTACTGCTGTCCTCCCTCCTGCACATGTTAACATATTACCATAGATGGCCTTCCCTCTGTACTGATACAGCCGTATCACTAATCTCTTGTTTGTTTTACTTTGTTTTTGAGACAAGGTCTCCTGTAGCCCATGATGGACTTGAACTCCTATTCCCCTACGTCTGCCAGCCAAGTGCCAGGCGGTGTGCACCTTTATATCTGGCTGTATTCGTCTCTTCTGATGGGTTCAGAGCTATGAGTAAATGCTCTCTTTCTACCCCTGTGCCCATTTTGCCTTCCTGTCTGCGACCAGCTCTGCAGTGAGCTGGAAACCAGCGTTGGAACCACAGTGCTGTCTGGTCCTTTCAGTTCTCACCTGCTTCGGTTCCTCCAGGACACTGTGCTGTCTTACCTCAGGTCTAGGATATCTCTCAGCCTTGCTTTATCTTTGACAGTTTCACAGTGTCCATAACGAATATTTTTTGGGGTTGACTCTTGTTTTTGTTATTTTTCTATCACTGTCATGAGACACTATGACCAAGGCAGTTTATTAAAGAAAGCATTTGATTTGCGGCTTCATAATTTCTGAGGATTAGAGTTCATGATTATCAAGGTGGGGAGCATGGCAAAGGCAGGCAAGGCGTGGTGCTGGAGCAGTAGCTGAGAGCTTACATTTGCTGCTCAAGGCATAGGCAGACACACACACACACACACACACACACACACACACACACACACACACAATTCTAACTAGGACTGGTGTGGGCCTTTGAAACTTCAGAGCCTGTTCCTAGTGACACCTCATCCAGCAAGGCCACATCTTCCAGTCTTTTCCAAATTGTTTGGCTAACCGTGAACCAAACACTCAAATTATGAGCCTATGGGACCACTCTGATTAAACCACCACAGCCCTCAGCAGGGCTCACGTGATGCTTTCCTCTGTGACTCGATTGAGTCAATGTTTTGTTTGTGGAAGAATCATAAAACTGATCTTGTTATTTGTCACCTTTGTACATCATTTTAATTTTGATCATCTGGCCATATTGTTTTGTCTCTATTCCGAGCCATCATTTTCTATTTTATGGGAGATTTCTGAAGATTACAAAGTCCTACTCAACATTAATGACTTGTTTTTTGCTTGTTGCATTGTATGACAAACACCACTGCTCTGCTGTTGTGGTGGCAAATGATAAGTTATTTGTCATTCCACGTGTATTTGTAAATTCTCATTCTTCAGGAGTCTTCCTTTCATTTATTCATATATATTTAGTGGTATGGAATCATGGGTCCCTGTGTTCATCAGACTTTAACTGTCTCAGAGGGAGTTCTTTGTGTACTGCAGCTGGTGCATGTAGTGTGATGTCTTCAGCAAAGACTCCTACAGCCCAGCTCTGGCATGCAGTCAGTGGCAGTGGCAGAAGCCTGTCTTGTGAGGGGGCCTCAGGGTCAGCAGTGATAGGGGAGCATCCTGCCCCTGGCACTGGGGGTCTGTTTAGTGACCTGAGGGTTTCCAGGAATACTTTCTCTACTCATGCTAGACGCCTTTCTTCAGACTTATCAGCTGTAGTTTGATGTTTATGGGCATGATTGTTGTAGGATTTTCTCAGTTCCTCATTAGATAACCTCTGTATCTTGTCCATCTGTAAAACACCCAAGAATGCCGTCACAGGGCTGACCCCGGCATCCTGTCCCAGTTAGTTCCCATCCTTGCTCCTTACAGATGTGCTGTCATGTCTTTCAGATGCCTCTTTACATCTGTCAAACACTCAGGTTAGCACTATATAATGAGACATTTTTACATAATATGGGCAGAATTTCTTTGGGCCCATTGCAGTCCATTCCAAGCACACGCCAACTGTATACAATATACAATAGCTAAAAGGTTAGTGAAAAATAGTTTACAAGGTCCAACAGCTCAGAAAGGCCCCATTACTTCTATCAGCTCTTTTCTCAGAAGAGCATGCATGAATGGGTGGGAAACATTACCATAAGGCCTTTAAAGTCTGTAATCATTCTCTGTGAGCTATCCCGGCTCCTCAGTCTGGAGTGCTGCTTTTAATGCACATCTCACCCCCAAAAAGAGGCACTGGCTTATCATCCTGGCCTGTGGCTAAGGGTCTTTTCCTTTTCTGTGATTCTCAAGCAGCTGGCTCCCAGAGTCTGCCTGGCTCTGGGCTTGTGCTGCTTGCTCCCCTCTGCTGCCTCTCTGTTGGCCACAGCTGGCTGCTGACTGGATCCAGGGTTGGCTGATCAAGCTCCATCCCGAGGGGAACATGTGCAAAGCGTACTCCCAGGGCCGGGGAGGGTTGCCCACTCCTAGTGCTTCTGGGCTCCAGCAGAAACAGTATGTACTTGCACCATCATCTAAGCCCGAATAGACTGCGGTCCAGCATGGGTCCTCCAGACATTCTCTTCTTCTACAGGCTGCAGTGTTTCCCACTCCACAGACTCTTCTGAGCAGCAGCTGCTGTAGTGGGAACCACTGGTATTTCCCTGTTATCAGCCCCTTTGGTAAACTGCTGGTGCGGCTTTAGAGACTTGGAGAGATTGCCAAGCACATTTGGCTTTCTGTTAGTTTTTCCCCTGGGAACTCCTAAGTGACACAAATACTGCTAAGTTTGCTTTTGAGTGACCTGGATAGAACCTAGCATCTGCTCTCTCCTAATCCATCTTGATTGATGCAGCAAGTAAGACAGCCTTAGTCACTAAGACAGCCCTTCCCCCAGAGTCTCTCCTACTTCATGAAGATATATATGATAGCTGTGCAGCTCAGCAAACCAGTGTCCCAGTGTCTTTGCTGGATGGATTAACATGTTAGCTTCCAATGGTGCAGCCCTATCCGCTGACCTGAACAGAACACAGTACTCCTGTCACGCCTAGCTGTCTTACCATTTCGATCTTAGTGCCTCTGCCACTGAGTGGCTCTTCCCATGGGTTCCAAGGTCTGGATCTGTGTAACAGGTATAATGGGTACTCTCTACTGCTGACCCTTCCCTCTCAGCCATAAAGAAATGGTGAGGAAGTGTCTCCATTTCATCTTCTTCATCCAGTTTACTAACCAAATCAAAGATGCCGGACCATCTTGCCCATTTTCCCTTGTAAATCTCCCTTTTCTGGAAGCAGTGCAGCTTCTCCCACACTCATCTTTGGATCGTTGTGTTTCTCTCAGAGCAGCAAGGCTCCTGAGTTAGCACCATTGTTTGTTCAGGTTCCCCAAACCATAGGACTTTGTCACCTAGCTTCATTTTGCCAGCCAACTCTTAAGCTGGCTAGAAACTCTTTGTGGAAGATAAAGTCCAACGGCTAGTGTTGGTGATAAACCCGATGGTGGTGTGACCAGCAAGATGGCTCAGTGGGTTGCTTGTTACACAGGCCTGGTGACCGCAGAACCCCAGTAGAAAGTTCCTGCAAGTTGTTCTCTGAGCTCTATGGATGTGCTGTGGCACTCACATGCACACACTCATGGAATACATAAAAATAAAGAATATGATGACATACACACATCAAGATAATATTATATCTCATAACCCATGTTAACATTGTCAGTTAAAATAAAGTACAGAGCTGGAGACATGGGCTTAGCAGTCAGGTCTGCTTGCTGTTCTTCCAGAGGACCAGAGGTTAGTTCCTGGAGCCTCCGTTGGGCTGCTTGTCACTGGCTTGTACCCCCAGCTCTAGGCCTTCTGTGGAACCTACACACAGCTGGCATAATCCACACACAGATGCATAAAAAATAAATAATGTCCAGGAAGCTTAGTGACATGTCTCAAGTTAAGATTTTAGGGATAAGTATTAATGTAGTCGGTGAAGTTTATGATGGTTTATATCAGTGAAGACAACATGTTTTCTTCTTTATTAAGGAAACAGTAAAGAATGATTCCTAAATAGTTCATAATTCAGAAAATTCAGTCTATTTTTTAAGTGGCAAGTGAAATTGATAACACTTAGAAATTAAACAGTTTGACAAGGGTAAGAATGAAAAGTGATTCATGAAAAAGCTAGGGCTTATGTACATAACTATTTTTGCTTTTAAAAAGCTGGGATGTAATTTGTATTCATGAAATTACCACTTTACACTTTTCTCTCTTGTGGTTTGTAGTATTTCCACAAAGTTGTGCAATCATCCCCACTATAAACACAACTGCCCAACTGTAAACATTTTCATTGTCTCCTGAAGAAAACCCGATGTGGAACCGCCCTTCCTCCTGCCTTTGGCAGTCACTGATTCAAATCTGTCTATTTGCCTGTTTGGGTTGATTTCACTTTTAAATGGGTAACTTAAATTATAGAGAAATAGTAATGAAAACAGAATTAGGTATTGTTATAATTGTCTAGGCAAAGTACAGAGATAGCAGTTTGCAAACAGTCTACTGATAGGAAATAGATTATTTAGTGTATACTGAAGATGTTTTTAAGATGCTATTTAACTTTTTTCAGTATGTTATTTGGAAGTATGTTTCCTACTGATTTGGTTATTCATATATAGAGTTTGTTCTCCATACCTGTGGTTTCCACACCTGGATTCAGCCACTATCCCATGAGAAACAGAGTTTGTGCTATAATAGTTTTACATATACTGAACTCAGACTTTTTATTCTTGCCATGCCCATAGTAGTGTGCTATAGCAAGGAGCATTTATATTTGTGTTAGGCATTCTGAGTCATCTAGAGATGATTTAAAGAATATAGAGATGATGCATAGGTTACTGCAGATATCTCCTGGTTTGAATGACTCTCTGGATTGCGGTACACGGAGGGATCCGTGTCCCTCCCTGCAACCAGTCTACAGATCCAGAGGACTTAAGAGGCTAGTGATGGTGGACTTACTCATTGATGATTGCAGTCCAAACAATATTCCCTTATGGTAAACAAACAAACAAACAAGCAAGCAATATCTTTATATGCCTTTAAAGCAAATGTTGTTTGTGCCTACCAAGCCCCACTCAAAAAAGAAAACTAGCTACTGGCAACTTTGTTGGAGAAATATTAGCATTTTTCATATCATAAATATTACTTAAAATTATTTTTTACAGAGGATTTGATTTATACATTTGCATTTTCTATTTTATAGTTATATAAGAGGCTTAAGTATAAGGAATTTGTATTTGTGCATATTTAAGTGGCATTTTCAAAACATGAGACAGTGGTAATAGAATGTTTAAATTTTCTTTAAAAAGCAGAAGGGTTGGAATATGAGGCAACTTGCGCTACATAGTGAGAAGTATAGTCCTACTTCAAAAGAAAGTGTACCTCCTTAAGTATGACGCTGTCCTAGATGTTCATGGATTTTGCTTTGTGTAAGCTTAAGTTCAAAGTCATATTTTCTTTCTATTTTTAAATTTAGTCTCAGTTATGATGTAGAACATATTTATTCATATCATAAATATTTTCTATGGAGATTCTAAATTTGATATGGACTAGTTTTATACAAAGCACATGACTTCACGCTATAGAGCAAGAATTAGACTTTTCAGATGAGGAAAACTAATGGAAATGAGTTCCCTAAGGAACAGCAAAGACTGACTTGAGGAGAATCCTTCCCTGAGAGTGGACTGCAGTGCAGCCTGAATGCTGCTCGGTGAGTGAGTGTTGAAGGGTTTGAGTGTGAGATTCAAGCCATGAGGGGAGGTTGTTGAAGGTCAGAGAAACAGAGGAAAGGCCCTAAGAAGGTGGTCAGGGTGATGTTGACACACTGGAACAGCTAACTGGGTCTGAGGTTCTTAGCTTATTTTCCTATCTAAGAGAGGTCTCAAGATGTCATTAATGTGCTTTAGGGATGCTTCATTTGCAGCATAAAGTATATCCTGTTGTGGGCTTCATAAAAATATTCAGGTGAGTCAGCCCTCTTGACTGTCAAGGGCTTGCTGTGGAGTGCACTTCTGTGTAATCAGCTTCCGAGAGCCCTTTTGGGTGCAATCACCTTGTACTGTTGTGGTTTGCTTGATAATCTTCAGTAAAGCATATGTCTAGATCCTCCCTCCTCTCCTCTCCCTTCACCTGTCTCCCTTTCATTGTCTTTTTATTCTTCTCTTCAAGGGATAAAATACTGAACTACATTTTTTTTGGCACTGGTACTTATAAAATATTTTTAAAGTACAAGTAGATCATTTACAGACCGTATGGCACCACGCTTGACCTCTACAATGACTGTGTGACAGCTGCCTGTATGATCATCCCTAACCATCAGCTTTCTGTCTCAGGTACACTGAGGAGATGGTGCCTGGGCACCCCTGCCTGCAGCTCATTAGCAACTGTGAACAGAAGCTTTCCAGTCACACAGCAAGGCGCCTGATCACAATGCAGAAGGTGAAGGAATTTGAGGTAAGCCGCCTTTGTGTTTTCAGTAGAAATTCTGGAAGAGTCAGAACCACATCTTTCTAAATAGTTTTCCTGGAGTAGGATGTGGAGATGTTGGTCTTGATTTTGGTGATGTAGTGTAGTGTAGTACTGCACAGCACAGCACAGTATAGCACAGCACAGTATAGCAGGTGAGTTGAGAAGATACAGAAGCTGAACTCTGTGCGTTTCGTTTTGGCCGTGGTAGAGGGTGGAGGGTTGATTTAGTTGACTTGAGCACACATGCACATATCACAGCATGTGTGAAGGTCACACCTGAGGCACTTGGTTCTCTCATTGTACCATGTTGATTCTAGGGACTGAACACCGGCCATCAGGGTTGGTGGCAAACATCTGCTGAGCCACCTCACCAGCAAATGGCAAATTTTAATTGAGACAATTCTTTATGTAAGGAAAAAAGTAAAATTTCTTCATCTATTAGGTACAGGGTCAGTGATCATATTCATCCGTTCTCATATTCTCTGTCTCTGTCTCTCACACTATGTTGAAGTTTGAGAAAGAAAAGGTTTAGTAACATTTGTTACTACTTTCTATCAAGATTAGAAGCGAAGTGACTGGTACCTCATTTAATGTAACAGAATGCCCTTTGTGCTGTCCTCTGCACTGACCGGCTCTCCCCAATGCACTGGCTGTTTAGACAAGCCCTTTCTTTTTGTAGGGCATGTAGAATAGAGTAGTTGTGTCTGAGTATTCTGTAAGACCCATCTCTACTCTCCATTTGATAGATTATCATCTAATTTATATCTTATGGGTCTTTCCCAGCAGTAACTTCATTTAACGCTGCCTTTTGTGTCTGTCATCCCTTCCCATTTGTTATCTATCTTTAATTCAGAGCCTTATTACTAGATGATTGGTTTACGCTGACAGATCCAAATCTCTTTCCAGATCTTATTCATATCTGTTAAATAGATTTTTCTAAAATACTGCATTTATGTTTTAGTTAACCATTTTTATTACTTGATACTGTTTATAAGGTTTTTAGCATGGTGTAAATCATCCTCAACAATCAGGCTCCAATATCAAGACTTTTCGGAAACTAAGTCATCTAGATAGGTAGTTGCTGGTTGTCTACTAAATGTGTGGGGTTTTATGTGCGTGGATGTATAGCTGGCTATATGTGGGATGAGGAGAATTCATGGCTGCTGCCATTCATGTTTAGAAAGAACCAACCTCCTGTTCCTAGTCCAGCCTCACCCATCCAAGTTCATTTTCAGATGATAGAATCTGTGGAATGTACATGATCTTCAGTGTTTTCCCGAAAATTTATCTTATGTCCTTAGGTTTAGCAAAGTATGTCATTACTAAACAATTATTTTATAGTAGCAGCTTCTCTTTCCTCAAATAACATTATGGAGATTAGTAATCTAGTCACATACTTGTTAGACAGTGGGTGTAAGAGTAGACTCAGTATTTCCATAGCAAGTAACTCGAGTGCTTTCGAAGACAAGATACAGTAGGTTATTAAGGAAGGTTTGAGGACTGTTAGGTAGCTCAGTGAATAAGGGAACTGGCCACAGAGTCTGATGACCTAAGTTTGATTCCTGAAACCTACATGGAGGGAGAGAACCGACGTTCACAAGTAGTCCTCCGACCTGAGTCACACGCACCCACTGCCGGTAAAACAAGTAAATCAGTGCGGCTTTTAAAATACACATATGAAGAAAGACTTAAGCTGGGAATAGAAAATGGTCACAGTTCAATTTTATTGACTCGGTTTGCTTTGTAAGACACTAAGTTCTTGGTTCTCTTGGTGCAAGACAGGCCTGTGGCTGGCTCTACATGTTAGATTCTAGAAAGACTGGCAAATCGTTGTATACATCAGTATTTATATGCAAATAGGGCCATCTTTTTTGTTTGTTTGTTTGTTTTTTGAGACAGGGTTTCTCTGTGTAGCCTTGGCTGTCCTGGACTTGCTTTGTAGACCAGGCAGGTCTAGAACTCACAGCGATCCGCCTGCTGCTGCCTCCCGAGTGCTGGGATTAAAGGAGTACACGACCATGTCCAGCCCCAAATAGGAGTATCTTAAATTTCAAATTTTTCTCATATTTGTAGAAATGGAATGTACAAAAGTTGGTTTCCTGTGAGACCACTCTTTCTGGCTTCTCAGTCGCAACTTTGTAGCTGTGTCTCACACAGCCATTGTGGTTCAGCCTCCTGGTGTTGTCTTTTCCTCTTTTCACTAAGATACCAGTTACAATGGACTAAGACCCACCATTATGGATTCTTTTCTTTTAATTACTGCTTCAGATGCCGTGTGGCTGTTGCTAACTAGATAGCTTTTGAAGTAGGGTTGGTTTAAGCATCAGTGGGGAGCTATAAGTTAATCCCAAATGCTAACCATTATCAACTTGACAGGCCGCATGAAGCTGGTTGTTTAGAGCAGCCTTCCCTTTTCCAGTGAGTGCAGTGTCGTGCAGAAGGTGTGGGTCATTCAATCATAGTTCTATAACTTATATAAACTGTAGAATTTAGTATAATCATGTGAGTTAGTAATGATGTTAGTAGCTGACATGTTATATGCTGGGCGCAAGAGAGATACTTACACAAAACAGGGATATTACTTGTAGATGTTATAGTTTTAATTCTTGTAAGCAAAATGCATAGTACATGACATTAGCTCTCTTTATGACCTTGATTAAGGCAACATTTCTACATTAATTGTGTTCCAAAGAATTTCTCAGACCTGGAGAAGATTCTCATTCGTTTCTGATTTACAGAAATGAAAACAAACAATAAACTAGCATCTTGTGTGCACTAATTTCATATATGCTTTCTCTTGATTGTAGTTTAAAAAATCTGTTTTTCTTCAAAATTTATGTTTCTATAAGTTAATTAATTTTAAAGTCAAGGGAGAGTTAGCTCTTGAGGGTTCTTATTGGATATTAAAAGGATGCATAAGCTCACTCTCCTTTGCTGTTTTTCAACCCTATGAAACAGTGCTAGTTATGGCCCGGCTTTTTGTTTTCATCGTATTTTTGTTCTTGTATGAGACTGGTATGTGCATGTGAGCTTGTGTGTGTGTGTGTGTGTGTGTGTGTGTGTGTGTGTGTGTGTGTGT
>OU015750.1:84120284-84146340 GCA_907169655.1 Acomys percivali | reverse complement strand
TGTGTGTGTGTGTGTGTGTGTGTGTGTGTGTGTGTGTGTGTGTGTGTGTACACGCACGCACGCATGCACAAATCTGTGTGTGAGTATGCCCGGATTGGGTGAGACAAGGTCTCACTGTATAGCCCTGGCTGTCCTGAAAGTCATGTATAGACGAGTCTGGCCTCCAACTCAAGAAGTCAGCCTGCCTCTGCTTTCTAGTGCTGTCCTACCACACCTGGCTGAAACTGATTTTTTTTTTTTTTAAATAAGAAAAAAACCTCCTAATGGTCACATTAATATAAGCTAGGCTCACATTAGTAAGTCTTAACTAGTGTGGAATTTACTTTTAATGTGATACTCTGTTGTGCTTGTTTTTAATTCATTGTTTCATTTCTGCCTTCTGTTTCCTGCTGAGGAACACTTGCGATTGCATCAGGATTCCAGCCCTTTATAGAACAGGCAGGCACAGGACCGTCAAACAGTTCTCACATGTCTGACAAATTGTTCTCAGACTTCTTCAGTGCTGTTGATTTTGGCAGTAGAAGAATATTAATTTTAGATTTTTACACTTCATTTACTGTGACCTTTGCTTTTGACTTGCCACTTGTTAGGTCTAACTTCAGTTTGAAGTCTGGCTTACTTGATATACTGTTAAAGTGTTCTCCCACCACTGAAAATATAGAAATAAGATATAAAGATTGTCTAATTTATATGAATACTTGTATCTTTACATTATTAGCTACAATTTAGATTTGTTTATTTTGTGTGCATAGTGAAGGAGTTCTTTCTTGATAACCATGACTATCCATGATATTCATGGTGATGCCTGATAGGACCTTTTTTTATTAGTAGTATTCTTCATTAATATATTCTAGACATTAAATGAATAAAGTGCCATGTTGTTTCGGAGCTTGTTTATAAACATTCTTATCCATGTGAGTTTATTTCCCCATCTCCAAGATGAAGGGCCTTCTTAAACCCACTTTTGACTAAGTAGTGAACAGCAGAGTTGAAAATAAACTCATCTAAGTCCTTGAAATCTGACTCTTAGCTACATCACACTGGCTTTTACTTGGAAGTATTTCTATCTTCAGAGCATGCTGAGGTAAGAGGTCTGGGTCTGCCATGGAGGGACAGGGTGCTTGCCCATCACATGCCAGACCTGAGGAGTAATTTCTTCTAACACAAAAGTAAGAAAGAAGCAAATGGTCTTGAGTGTCGAATTCTTAGCTTCTTTTAAACACCTTCTTTTCTTTGCCCCTTTGGCTTTAACCAGTTGCTCAGGATGCTATGACAGAGGGCAGTAGATCTTGCTAGGGTTAATTTTCCTTTTCTTACTGACACACAGTTAACGGTGCTATGTATAGTTGTGGAAACTCTATGAAATTTTTTTCTTGCATAAAATACATTGAATAAAAATACTGATCTCCAAAAAAGAAAAGGATTCTAATCTTTAGATAACGTTAGGTCAGAAGAGATTTCATACAGTGGTTATATATTCAGTGCTGGCTATCTAACAGCAGTAGTGGCCTCTGCCAGAATCTGCTGTGACCAGACGAAATCCCTAAAGTAGCCACTTCACAGATATTTCTTTGACAGGTTTATTTTTATTCATAATCACGTACATGCATGCATGTGTGTGTTTGTGTGTGTGCATGTGTGTGTATATGCCATGTATGTGCAGGTATCCATGGGGCCAGAAGAGGGCATCAGATCCCTTCTAGCTGAGTTTCAAGCAGTTGCGAGCCACCCAATGTAGGTGCTGGGAAGCAAACTCTAGTCCTCAGCAAGAACGATGTGCTCTCGTAACCAGGAAGCCACATGCCTCTGGACCCTTGAGATAAAAAAGAAAAACCGATGCAACCTTTCGGGTCTCCTATGCAATAGATTGTTGTTTAAATATAAGTACATCCTCATCACTTAGTAGAGCTTTATGTACCTCCTTTGTTTTACAGCTTACTCATATGTACAGATAACTCACTTACTATTTAATAAGATTGAGTAGAATTACACTATATAAGAACATAACAATTGAACACAAACTCAGTCTAGGCCTAATTGTCCAATATGCATTACTGTCAAAATATGATATATGAGGGAGAAAAAGATAACCCTTCAAATATTTTGCATGGGAAGTCAGAATATTTATATAAATTTTCTTTTGGCGTGAAGTATTTGCAGAAGTCTCAAGAAGGCAGATAGGGACGTGGTGATGCCACATGTCATGCATTTTGAATTCAGTTCCAGAACAATTTGGTTTTGTTGTTAATGTCACTTATTCTTGGTTCAAATCTTAGAGAGTTGTCATTTTTTCTTTGATTCCTTTTCAGTTAAGTGATTTTGCTAAGCAAACTGATAGACCAAGAAAGCGCGAGTGAGTTCTTTACCAGCTCCAGCACAGGCAATGCAGGCTAAGAGGTGGGAATCTCACTGTGCAGAGGCAAGCAGCTCGCTGAAGTCAGAGCGGATGGTGATGCCGCCTCTGATGCTCGGGTTCTAGAGCAGCAATAGGAAAAGTCCATGTAATGGAGTCATGGGTGTGGTTCACTTGAAGATGTGTGATCTGGTGTTCCAGGGCACGTGGTTTTGGGGGACATGGGACTCAGCGTAGAGTCCTCAGGAGTTTCCTTTCCAACTCTTGTATGAGTGATAGGATTTCTGCTTGGTTTTTCTTTATTGTCATACATAGTCACTTGAAATTATCTTTCTAGGTGTTTCCAATTAAAATATGAATTAACATCCTCCTTCTGCTTTACGACACCTATAATCCAGTGTTGTGATTTTATATGTATTTTTTCCTCTACAAGTAAATGTACAGCTTATTGAGTACTTATAAAGTGCATATCCATGTAGTCACTTTATGGTCAAAATTACAGAGCAGTGCACTGCTCCAAATAATCCCCTATGTTGTGGCCATTGCAAAAATGTATATATTGTTACAAACACGACCTTCCTGCAGGTAAAACATTGTTCTGACCTTGGCTTTCCTTTGAATTTACCTGTAAACAAAAAAAATTTTGCCTGGTTTTAATCTTAATTTATATACATATACATAGGTCTTTATTAATTCTTTAAATGGATTGTGGAAACATTACAAAGCCACCAATGATCAACATTGTTTCAGAGTCAAAGTGAAGGTGTTTATTGGTGTACAGGTACATGCTTCTGTATGCTATTCATTCTTTGCTCTTTAAGAAGATACAATTTTTGTCCAATTAAATATTAAATACATTGTTGTTAAACTTTTACCTTGTCTTTTGACAATTTTAATATCTGACATTCAGTTTTACATTTACGAAGATGTAAACTTTAATATCTACACATGGAAAATGCTCATACTTGCATGTCATCATGCGAAGTGTGGACACCCACAATGCTCTTTTACACTTAAACAGACGTTATGTTGAGCGTTAAGTACCCAAAGTGCATTTACTAATGATCAGTCATTTTGAGGCTCTAGATAAAATTTAATATATTTTCATAGACTTCATGAAGCTTAATACCTTGAAATTTAACTTTATAAGGAACTGAATAAATGTGAATACATAACATTGGCATAAAGATTTTTACCTTTACTGTGCTACCATTAAGAATAACACTACAGATTTAATGGTATTGGATACCAGACTTTTGACCTGCTTGTCCTTGGTTTGGAAATGGCCTAGTGCTGTTTATAGTTGTATAACTTTAGCACAAGTGGTTTCTATGGCTACTGTCCAGTACCAGATGTAGAACAGTGGGAAGCTTTGATAAGGGGACAGGATTTTTAAACAAAAGCCGGACGTGGGTAATTACCCTGAAGCTGAACTGAGGCCCGTTAGACTCAGCGCTGTCATTCACATCTCATCCCACTCGCTCTGCTGCCTTTCTCCTCCATCTCTTGCCCATCTTCCTCACACTGGATTAAGGATCTGTATCAACACTTGACCCTCTTTCACCAGCCTTGTAGCCTTTGCTGAAAAAATGAGATGGACACCCCTAGCTTGGCAGCGTTTATTATGACACTACTGGTTTTTCATTTACCAGTGAATAAGTTTTACAAGTCATTTGTACTCAAATATTTGCCATGAAACTGCTTTGTATACACCCCTGTCACTTTGGTGATGCCCGTGACTTAACGTTAGTGAGGTAGAACAAGTCACTGTCTTACCATCAGGGGCTGCCACTTTGTAAGACAACTTAACCCTGACCAGCAATTAAAATAGAAACATTTCGGTTTCTGTTAAATGACTCCACACTCCCGGATGGATGAGGAGCTCCCAGAAGCTTATAGAACAAGCAGTTTGTAAGTTAAGCCAGTGCTTGCCCTTGGGTATCTGACTGGTGATTTGGAGGGTCTGTAGAGTTAGCTCTTAGCAGTGAGAATTCCTATGAAGCAAAATGTCTTCAGTCAGCGAGGGTATTCAATCATGAGGGAGGCTAGAACTGAGCAAGCAGGAGCCTGGAGGGCGGGTGGCCGGTGAAGGTGGGCAGTCAGGGAATGCACCTGATGACTGGGTTTTTGCTGAGAGGATGAACTGCCCTGATGTCTTCTATCACAGTCTCTGGTGTGCTTGGAGCCACTTCATCTTTCGTTCACTAAGCATTAACCTTCAGTCTCCTTTCAGGTTCCAATGGGGACTCACATTTCTCTATTTTCAGTTTCTTTTTCTTTTTCTTTTTTTTTTTTTTTTTTTTTTTTTTTTTTTTTTTTTTTTTTTTTTTTGAGACAGGACTTCTCTGTGTAGCCTTGGCTGTCCTAGACTCACTCTGTAGACCAGGTTGGCCTTGAACTCACAGAACTCACAGCTATCCGCCTGCCGGTGCCTCTCAAGTGCTGGGATTAAAGGCATACTCCACCATGCCCAGCTATTTTCAATTTCTTTACATTGAATTTTGTCTTTGAATGCTTCCTCCTCTTTCTGTGGTAAAATTTACGTTATTCTGTGGCTCTTGAATAAGTGTCCTTTGCATAGAGAAGCCTTTCCTGTCCTTCCCTGTATAGTCCCATGGTTACTGTCTCATCCCACTATTTAATACCAGTGTATAATTCTGTGTTTGGAGGTATGTCATTTTATATCTGTCTCCTGCCAGGATCTGTAAACCCACGGGATTCTGTTCTCTTCCTCACAATATACAAGTGGATGTGGAAAAAAAAATCATAACTTTTTAGTGATTATTTGGGTCCCCTCATCTAAAATACAGCAATCATACTGAAAAATATATAAATAATTTTAAAGAGGAATAGGAATAGGTAATTAGGGCTACCTAGAAATTTTCTGTTTGGAACAAACCGATTTTACCATTTCTTTACTCTAAGTAACTGGGACACACCATTTAATTGTAAAATATCTAGTAGGCTTTACTTCCTGTGTAAAACAAACCAAAAGCAGCTGAAGTGGGAAACTTAACACCTTTGCTTGATTTAAGAGGAGGTGATAGAAAAGAATGGGAAACTTGCAAGGGAAGGCAAGAATTAGGAAAACAGTTTGACCTAAACATGGTTCTCAGTAAACAATCTTTAGTTCCTTTTCAGTCTAAACAGTGTGCCCTACTTTCTGAGATGCATTATTAAAACTGTATTCTTTTTATAACCCAAATGTCATCAGTTCTACTTAAAATGGCAATTTCAAGTGTTACTGCAAGACATGCGGTTTCTTTTCTTAACAACTCACCTCTAAATTCAACTGCAGGCTTATAAATGGCTGAAACACTTTTCTTTTAATCTCCTTTAAATCTTCTAACGGCTGCC
The DNA here is from genome assembly GCA_907169655.1 of Acomys percivali. Lineage (NCBI taxonomy): Eukaryota > Metazoa > Chordata > Mammalia > Rodentia > Muridae > Acomys > Acomys percivali. The sequence continues at coordinate 84,140,630 of OU015750.1, read as the reverse complement.
TTTTTATGTAGAGTTAAGTTGTACAAAATTTAGAATTACATATGTGTGGTGATGTGTGGCTGTCATCCCAGCATTCTGGAGGCAGAGGCAGGAAAATGGAGAGGCCAAGGGCAGTCTGGGCTGTAAATAGTGACATGGTAACTCAAAACTGAAAACAATACAACACACAGTTAACCTGAAAACAGGCTACTTTGTTTCTTTGTCATTCCACAGAATGACTTGCAGTTGTCAAACAGATGAATGGTACCATTTTAGTCTCTGAAGTGCATGTGTGTTTTCCTGGCTCTGCATTATCCTTTATGGATGAAACAATGTTCACAAATGATAATGCTGTCTAACAAGGTCATCTGGGCATATGCGGGTAGGTGCTTTGAACAGTCAAGACTTGCAAACAGCAAATGAAGCGGAGTGCCCCTCCAAGTCAGGTGGTCTTCACATGGAAACTGGTTCAGTCCATCAAGAAATTTCAGGAAGGACTATCTGCATCAGCCAGTAGAGGGCAGTGTACACATAAAATTGAACCATTGGCTTGGGAGGCTCCTTTGGCTATGTTTAGAATTAGTAGTACTGATAGGACAGTAAGTAGTTCAAGGGTTCTATCTAAATGTTGAGATCTGAAGTGTGTGCTACCATAATGTTGCTGTCCCAGGAGTGTAGTGGAATGCTTTGGTGTCTTTAAAACCTGTTATGTCATGTGAACATGGTTTTGTTCTAGTCCCAGGTGTGGAGTCAGGGGCTCATTCAGAGTGTCCACAGCAGCAAGCTGTTTGCCTCGTGTGGCTCTGAGAGGGGCTCTTTGCCAGCTGCAGATAGTTTAATTCTGAGGGCTCTGAGAGGGCATAAATGCTATAGCCAGGAGAGAGACAGGGTGCTCTGAGAAAGAAGGAAGGTGCTACCTCCGCCCTCCCCTGCTGCTCCTGGTTGCTGTTGATGCCGTTTGACAAGAAGTAGGTGGAGATATCATGACATGAAGATTGGGCTTGCCCAAGGAACTACGATCCTAACCAGCAGGAAGTAATAAAGCGACCTCAGCCCCTTCTTTCCACTAACCTTTTTCTCTTACCTGGAGCTGGAGTGTTGGAAGGATTGGGATGGAGAAAGGAGGAAGAGATATCAGAAAAGTAAAATAAAATAGACTAAAAAAATAGTGCCAACACAGGAGGAATGGCCTCTAAATGTCAAACTCCATTTCGAAGGACCCACTAATCTACAATGTGGGGAGCTGACTCAGTCATCTGTATGTGTTCATATAACTTCTAGTTCTGAAAAAGGACAGGAGTATAATGAAAAAGGCATGAGCTTTTGATGTCTGACTTAGGCAGCAGGCTGACGGTGCTGCGCTCCAGCTGTATGGCTTGTGGCAGATTGTGAAAACTCTTTCAATCTCTGTTTCTCTATCTCCAAACCGTGCATGAGAAGAATGCAGAAAATTAGATCATTACCATAGACAAGATAGTAGTTTGGTTTTGAGTGAACCTGTCTATTTCTTGTTCATTTACAATTGCTGATTGAGTTTGAATGGTGAGAGGTCTGAGAGCTGTTGGTTTCTGATGGTTTTTCTGTATTCTCCTGCTGAAACTTAGTTAGCGGTCAAGAAATGACAGGAGGCAATAGTGTAATTGGATGTAAATTTTATTTAAGGAAGAGGCCATAACACGAGAATAGCAAGCTTCCCAAGGGAGGGCAGTGGTTCCTTTCTGTTTGACTCTGTCTATTAAGGACAACACCATGACTACGAATTTGGGCAAAAATGTCCTTTAATCTTCATCACCACAGCTTTTCCTTTCGGTGTTTCAAATTTTAATTTTTTACTTCATATGCATTTCATGTTCATTAAAAATGTAGATGGTTTTGGAACTGTTCGAAAAACCAACCGCCAAACACTAGGCAAGCTTGAATGAGTGAAGGAAATCAAAGACTGTTGCTTGGGAATACCCTTCCTTTTTCAAAGAAACACGCTGGTCTTCAAGTTACTGAGTTTAAAAAAGAAAACCAAGACAACAAAACAAACTCACCCTGCAGATACTGCTGGTGGCGCTGGGCAGGCAGTGTGAACAGGGAAAAGTGAGGTGTGACCTACGCAGAACTGAATATTGTCTTCTGAAGTATGCACCTTGGAAAAGGAACCAACAATGGGTGGGCGTGGAGAGAAAAGAGAAAACAGAAATCGGATTTGCTCTTTGTTTTGAATTGTGGTGATGTCATTCTGTGTGAGGATAGATGTTCCATGAGGGACATTTCTCAGGACATTCCCACATAGGTGGAAATTTTAGCCATGGTCCCTGAACTGCCTGGCTTACCTTGCGGCAAGACTTTCTGCTGCCAGAAACCCGATTGCTCAAGGAATTTGAAGCTTTAGGGTTCCAGGGGTTTCTGTAATGTTCTGTTTAACAGTTGGGGGGCAGTTCATCTTGAAAGTGGACATTTGAGCACATGACTCATACATTTACCCAACACAGACCTCCTCTGCTTCCTAGGATATGAGAATGCGCTTTTCCCTGAGCAAGGCACTTTTCCGTGGCTAATGATCCTAGCTTTCTGGTAGCGAGATATTTTTGCTGTCTTGTCTCTGTGGCACTGAGGAAAATACATTTGCCCTTTTAGAATTTGTCTTGCCCTTACTGCTCAGAGGTTTTTTTGTTTTGTTTTTGTTTTTCCTTATGAGTCTATATTAATTATTCAAAATGGCAGTATGTCATTTTCATCCATGCCCGTGCTCACTTTGGTCATCTCCGTTCCGTATCACCAGTTTGCCGTGGGCCTGTCAGTTCAGTGATAGTCTATTTACCAAACTATCTCTTTGGTCCGTTAAGGAGGCCTGTGTTCTACAGTACTTGGCTTTTATCTTCTCCCTCCTTGATGACTTCATATTAGATGCTTAGGTCAGAGAGGGATACTGCGTGGCGCTGTGGCATTCTGCACTTCTGTTCTACCCAATCCTCTTCAATGGTGCCCACTATTCAGGAAGTTAGTCATGGCATATTTTGAGAGGTCATATGTGACTATAGGAGCCATAAGGGGAATAGTGGACAGGAAGACAGCTGGGAGATACTTGCTGCCAGTGTTGGATTCTTGTTCCAGGGAAGAAAGCAAGATGTCCTTCAGTGACGTGATATGTAAATTTAAACTAAACTCCCAAAGTCTGTGGGCAATCGGATGTCAAGTTAAAGAAATACAAAGCAAATGGAATTTTATTTCTACTTAAGTTTGCTTCACAACTTGAAATTGTGTGTGAAACTGAGTGAGAAACTGAGGTTTCATGGTGTCCCTCAGTCCTCTCTCATCTAAACCAGAAAGTGTTGGGGTATTCAAACTCAGGTTGACTTTCTAATAACCAGTATTTGAGCACCAACCCTTACTGTCTGTGAAGTCTGTAATTATGGAACTCCCTCTCAGCCTGTGCCTGCATCTGCTGTGGTGGAGTCCTTCGCTGCACTAAGGGAAGTTTGAAGTGCTGTGTGACTTTATGATACCACACAGTCAGATACCTGGTATTTCCCTTTCTTCTCGCATAGAAGCTTCTTTGGTATTATGCATAGCCCGGACGATTTCAGTGCGTGTTGAACCAGGAATGACAAGGTAGTTGTAGTCTGACCATGTTTTTGGTATTTTCTCTTTCCCAGTGAGGTGAGGGGACAACACTGGACTTCCCAAGTGTGATGCAGATGTAGAGTGTGTTTTCACACGGCAAGTGTACCTTGGAGTGCAGCTTTGCTGAGAATGAGCGACTGCCATGGTTACAAGCTAACTAAAGAAACAACTTCATGTCTTTATATTTTGTATTTTCCATCCTACCAGAACCGGGACCAGTATTCCCACCTGCTGAGTGATCATTTTCTGCTATACCAAGGTCATAATTCCTTTCGTGAGAAATATTTTAGTGGTGTAACAAAAAGGATTGCCAAAGAAGAAAAGTCCGGCCAAGAGTGAAATCAATGATGTTGACAATCAAGAAAGCATAAGAATTTTATGGAAAAGGCCTTTGGATGTGAATTTGTGTATATGATCTAGAAAATCTATGCTGTTTTAAAATTTTTATATAAATGTTATTAATCAGAATTCAATAATTTCAAAATGGTCTTTGCTTTAGAGACTATTTTGATGTTATGTGTCTTTTGAACCTGGTAAAGTGTCAGGGACTGATAAATAAATAAATGAATAAATAAATAAATAAATAAATAAATAAATGTACAGACAGGCTCAGTGTTTATATTTTTTACAAAGAAAATATTGTTAACTTTTAATCTATATCTACCAGATATAGGTAAGCAGTTAATAGTGATTTAGACTTTACTCATTTTGTAAATTTGCTTGGATTGCTTTTGTCGTAGCCTTTTTTATTGCCACCAATAAACTACTGGAAGTTTCTAAAAATTGTGCATTACTCAGTATGTTTCATTTCATCTCATGGAGAGCTTTGAGGAAAATGAATGTTTAGCCGTAAATCCCACACTAGTCGTAACAGCAGTGGCCACGCTGATGTCTGGAAGGCTAAGGCCTGAGAACTGTGGAGATTCCAAACCCAAGACTCCCATGGGCCCGGGTGCATCTGAAGGTGTCTGCACACTGGATTTGCTCTTGTATCATAAAGCTCAGCTGTTGGTCAGGTTAACGACATACCCTCAGTTTTGGTTTAGAAAGTAACTGACAGTTAAAGCAGGAACACTGGCTCAAGCCCCTGATGGCTCCGTGATGGTATGCATTCTAATCGGTGTTCTTTGAACAGAAGCAGTACTTTTCTTGACGGGGAAACTTTGCTAAGTCTACATTGTGTCCATCATGGAAGTACCTTCTTTGAAAACCACGTGCCCATTAATTCTAGATGCTAATAACTCTCTGTTTTTGGTGGTCAAATGTACCTCAGCGGGGCGGCAGTAAATGGATACTTTCTCTCTAGCCATAGCCTATTTTTATTTGTGTTATTATTATCATTCTTTTCCTGTGACGGTTGAGTTTTATGAACTCACAATATTAACTTACATGGCTTAGGAGTTACAAAAGGCCAGTGCTACTGACCAGGGAACAGGCGTCCTGTGTTCTGCTTGTCTTGTCATGCGACACTTGGTTTCAGCATGTCTAAACCTTTCCTAGTTTGTCTCCGTTTCTGGATGTTATTTATGGTACACTGGGGGAAATCTAAAAGTATTCATGGGTGATTTATTTGCAGTATTTCTGTTATACACCATTTTATTTTAAAGTTTTTGAGGTTATATGGGGGATAGGTATGAAACTTTGTAGCTGACTCAATTGGAATATGAGATTTTTCAGTTTAACCCCTTTTTGTGCACTGTCTCAAAACAATCCAAGTAAGTTCTAGAACCCCACAATATTCATTTTAGTCTTTTAAAAGTGAATTCACAGTAAAAAAAAAATCAAATTATTTATATTACTATTAATTGAACTATTCTGAACATCAGTTCTAACTATGAGGTTTGTTCATATTTATTAGCAGGTTCAGCTTCCCACTTTCTAAGTGTCACTCAGTTTAAGCATATGTGGTAGCTTTAAAGTTGAAACTTGTAAGTGATGAAGAAACTTGGTGACTTCCAATCAATTTTTAAGATACAGGTCTTAAGTGGTCCCTCTTTTTTTAAAAAAAAAAAAGTGATGTTAAGGTGGACGGTGGTGGCACATGCCTTTAACCCCAGCACCTAGGAAGCAGAGACAGGGAATCTCTGTGAGTTTGAGGCCAGCCTGGTCTACAGAGTAAGTTCTAGGATAGCCAGGGCTACATGGAGAAACCCTCTCTCAAAGACAACAAAAGTTTACTGTGATGATTTGTGTGTGTGTGTGTGTGTGTGTGTGTGTGTGCGCGTGTGTGTGTGCGTGCGTGCATGTGCGCTCGAGTGTGCATGCACACGTACCCACCCATCAAGCCATCTTGCTGGCCTTCAAACTCCCTTACTCTGAAAACAGCCTTGATTTTCTGCATAAGTTACAGATGATTTCTTGTTTGGTGAATGAGGTGTTCCTCATGCATTTGCCCGTAGGAATATCTCCTATCATCTTGCCAGCATTCACAAAGACCTCTAGTTTGAGTTTGCAGTATACTCTGGAAGAGGAACTGTAGGTGGTCTGTGGACTGGCCTACTTAATGTTTATAATATGACAAAGTATATAATTTTATTTCTGGCATATATTAAATAACCATAAAATCCAGATGGCTACCTCAGTGGTGTCTCATCAGAAGCATCCTGGCCATTTTTGCTGAGTAATTATTTTCCTGTGATAGCTGTAGGGAAATAGTAGAGTAGGTGGTCTTGGGTTTGTTTAGCCAAAGTGGCTAGAAGATGTTTTTTTTTTTTTTTTTCAAGTTAAAAATCTGGTAAAATTTTCTGGACCTCTTCCTGGCCAACAAGAGCCTGTTTGGAGCCAGTTTGCCACCACTTTCCTTATGACTAACTCTTTAAATCCATGGACTGAGCAATAAAACTGTTTGAGACTCTCAGCTCTGGGAGGTACCTTGGAGTTGCCACTGCTTCCCTTTGAGAAAACTCACTCCAGTATTCAGATCACCTACACATGCATGTAAGAAAAAATAGTGGTTCTAACTAAAAACTGTTAAATTTGAGACCGAAGAGTTAGATGAGTTAACGTCCCTGAGGGTTGTACCCGGTGTGATACATGACTGGATTGAAAAATCCGAGATTAGGGACATAGAATTATCTTTTAAGGTACTATAATCTATATATACTCAATGCACATTAAAAACAGTGGGTAGGCTTTCTTCTATCGCCAGTACATGAGGTGTTAGTGTTGTGTTACCTAGATGCCAACGTAAGCAACTCTTGTCTTTTGAATAAGATGCCTTTGAGGTTAGGTTAACTTCTAGCATGCTGTGCTGGAAATAGCACATACTTTTATCCAAAGAGATATGAAATAAGTCATAATGTTCATTTAAAACTGGAGATGACTGAGAAATGTCCTATTTTTTTTATATTTTATCATATGTTTTTTCATTTTATTATATTTCTCTTGAAAAAAACACATAAACCCAACACAAGTTGTTCTTTTGTGTGTATGATATGTGCACATGCGTGTGTGTTGGTCCTTATCTTCCAGTTGGCCTGAGACAGGGTGTGTGTGTGTGTGTGTGTGTGTGTGTGTGTGTGTGTGTGTGTGTGTGTGTATGCCAAGCTGGCTCTCCTTGGAGCTCCCCAGGAGTCTTATTTTCTTTCTGCCATCTTGTGTTAGGAGAACTGGGCTTACAAACTACTACTAGCTCCACCTGTATGTGGGTCCTGTGTATTTGAACTCTGGTCTTGAGACTTCTATAGTAAACACTTTTACCCACAGAGCCATCTCTTCAAACTCCTAGCAGTTCTTACAGTTAAAATACCTTCATAGATAAAGCTGCGCATAATAAAATTCAATACAGTGTAAGGAGGTGGGTGTTAAGGAAACTGTTGACCTTATTGCTGACCCTTTTGACCAAAAGAGAATAAATTATACCAAAATGAAAACCTTGGCACTTTTTTTTTTTTTTTTTGGCAAGAATATGGTTTTGCTCCATTACAAAGATACTTAGAAAACTAAACACTTGCAAGAAGCATTTTCCCCCTTAGGATTGTATTCATAGAATAAGTGAAGTTCACATTCATTTCCAACTCACCCACTCCCGTTTTTCTCAGATATTTATCAAGTAATGTGGTTTGTAATCCAAACAAAAAAAAAAAAGTGCCTTAATCCAGAACATACACATGGTCACAATAACACTAGACTGATGGTGTTTGTACTTTCCTAAAACATTGAGAACTTCTCTAAAACGGAGCAGTGTGCACACATAAAGTCTAGAGTGTAAAGAATTATAGTGGAATGATAAACATATCTGTGAGTCTATCTAGCCATAGAATCAGAGAAACAGCACATTCCTGTCTGTCCTTTGGGGTGAACAGACTTACAGAGAACCTGACTTTTCTCTTAAAAGAGGTCTGCCTCAGGACGTGCATATGTTTCCTCGTGTGGGAAAAGCACATTGACATTTACACATAATTGAAGCCAACCTAGAATCTGGCTCTTATCCCTTCCTTTGCAAGCCTTTCTGGACAGGCTCTTAGGAGGATGGAGTTTAGTTGTTATGGCAGTCTCTTAAGAAGCATGAGTCATACATACAACAAAATGGAGCTTAATATATGAATGCTACAATACACCAGCTTCCTTTATCTAACTGCTACCCCAGTTTCTTGGCATATTGGGGGCGTGCTTAGTATGTTTTTGTTGTAGAATTTGAATGTTCTTCCTTAATCATGTTCTGTCATGCTAAACTTAATCGCCTGAAAGGGAACTGCGTTGATATTATAATCTCCCCTTTAATCAAGCCTCCTCAACCTTTCCAAGGGTTTATCAGAAAAGTGAGGCAAATTAAAAGATTGGGGACGGGGAGAAGAAAAGTGGCAATGTCAATAGTCCTCGTGATATTAGAGTTGTGCTTTGATGGCCATTCAAAATGTAAATTATTTGAAATGGGTCAACATGGTCAGAATTGGACTGAGCAAAGGCTAAAATCCGTGAGCCCATGAAGATTTGTGTATAACTCACGGAACCCACATAGCTACACATAGCTGGGCCAGAAGGATAGTGGCTTTGAGGCCAGCTTGGGGTCAGAGTGAAATCTTGTCTCAGAAATGAAACAACAGTCAGTCAACCCTAGACTGAGTGTTTCTCTGCCAATCAGAGTGCATTTAACACAGCAGCAAGTTGGTGTGTAGGGTTGGGGGCCAGGGTTGGTTTTGTTGTTATTTGCATCTCTCTGTAGCATAGGCTTATGGGGAAGCCATTCTCCATGGAACTCCTGCATTCTCAGTGTCTTTCTCAGTGAGGCACTGAGTGCCTGAACCACAGTGCCCTGGGTCTTTTTAAGGAAGTTATTAGGGGCAGGACTAACATTTCCTTGTGGGAAGGGAGGCCATATATGCCATACATGCTAAAGACTCTATATACTCAAACAAGGAGCCCTGGAAAGAAAGAAGAAGCCTCTTCAATAGGCTGAACTCAGGACTGGTCTCCCAGCACTGCCCAGTGCCCTCCTCAATAATTAGCTGTGCTCTGATGTAGTGTCTGGGTGCTGCTGTGAGGATTGGCTCAATCTGCCATTCAGGAGGCTATCCTGTCAGATTAATGGCATTCATGAGACTTCCAACAGGAGGACCAAACACGGATGCTAGCAGAACTGCCTCAGTCATTCTACAGAGAGCCATTCCCTGAAGTAGCTTACTAGAATCAATATGTAGATTTGGCTGTAACCACCCAAATGTATTCACCCTATATCCATTTCTCATCACACTGGACCAGTTATGGCAACACACAGTTACAGACAGGGTACGGAGTTGATTTTGTGTTTCTGATGAAACAGTTAACATTTGATAGCAGACTTGGGAGTGCTGGTTGCTTTGTGGTGAGCGACACCACACTGCATGGAGAGTGTTTCCGTCTTGCTCCTGATGACTGATTACTTCTAAACTTTACTTCCTCCTCAGAGCTATTGGTCTGTGTCATTGCTACTGACACCTTCTCAGATTACAGTGGCGGTGTTCCAGTCAGATCAGCCATACCACCTTGGCTCTTGAAACTAATTAGTTTCATGTGTTTGGCCCTCTGGACCATTTGATATGACATTGGTATACGTTTTTATTGCAAAAGCCACTCAACCATGGGCAGGTAGACCTCTCATGTTCTCTGCTGTCTACAGGCATCTGGAATTGCTGAGCTTTGTGAGTTTGCTCTGTTGTGTGTTTTCCGTGGCACCACCCTTTCCCACACCTTCTCATCAAGGTTCAACCCATTTCCCCAAAGTTAGTTTTGAATAATGTAGTGCTTTGTCTTTTGTGAGGCACTTGTCTCTCAACTTGATGTGTGGTTTATAGCTTGAGTTCCAAGCTGGAGGCTTCCCCTAAAGCCATGGCCCAAGATGGAATAGTGACAGGCTGCTAGAAGAGACTTTTCTTTCTCTGCATGCTTCATTACTGCTGCTGAAGCAAGAAAATCAATAGTCCAGTTGTTCCACCTTTAAAAACAATTCTTTTAATTTATCTTAATGGGGTTATTCTTTCCCGGAATCAATAGTATGTATTACTCTAGTGGTTTTATTTGTTGCTTTTTTCTTCTTTTCTTTTCTTTTTTATTTATTGAAATTTTTTAGTTCATTCATTTATTCCTTTAGTATATTTGATGCAATTTGTAGCCACAGGAAGCCTACTGTGTGCCAGCACTGGGCCAGATGGAGGAGGGAGCTAAGCCCTGCTTCCTGTAGCGTGTCTTCCTTTCATTTAAAGACAGGGTCTCTCTATGTACCTCAGGGTGGCCTTGATTCAATTTTGTAGCCCAAGATGCCCTTGAATTTATCCTCCTGCCCCACCTTCCCAAGTGCTAGAGCTACCTTCATGTGCCAGCACAGCTGGCCGCAGCTTTTCTTTTATACCTCCTCTGAATGCTGGTGTGCTGCTGATGGGTTAGTGCCTGGTGGACGGCCACAGGTGGGTTAAATCACTCCCGATGAACATGCAGTCTCCTCGGAGAGATGAAGCTTATGCAAGCTTATGCAAAGCAAAACCAGGTGTCCGTGAAGCGTCAGCTGACCACTCTGATTGCAGTAGTTTAGGAAGACTGGAGACAAGAACAGAGACAGGAATGCTGAGGCTAAGAGTGTAGCTCGGTTGTAGTAGCTTCTGGGTATTTTGTCTCTGTAAAAGTAACTTTTATTCTCCTGGCTCAGTTGTTGGCTGGGAGGCTTTCTGCCTCCTTCTGCTGGCCTAGGCCTAGTCCTGGAAGCTTTTAGCCTCTATACAGTTTAACCTAGAATGTTTCCAGCCTCTGAGACTTAGTGCGTAATAAGCCCACCATTATTTGTTCTTTCTGAGCTCTGGGCTGGCTGGTTCAAACTCTTCTCCCAGCTGACTTATTCAAGCTGGCCTTTTTTTTTTTTTTTTTTTTTCCCCTCAGCCTGGAATTGCTCTGCATGGCCCCCAACTAACTCAACAATCTGTTCTAATCTTCTGGCTTTCTTATTTTCTGGCCTGTCCCATCTTCACCTGAATTCTCTCTCTGCAACCCATTTCTATATTATTGTCCTGGTAAGAACTGCCCCCTCTCTTTGAAAAACTGCCTCTTAAGTAGCTTCCCTTTCCTCTCTCTTCTCATGAGACTTGGGCGTATCCTATTCTGTCAAGCCTCTGATTCGTCACCTTTTCTGCCACTTTAAAACATGGGTGCTTCTTTCTACAATCTAACTACTTTTGCTTGGGATTAAAGACATGCATCACCATGCCTGGATCTACATGAAGCTACAGAAAGCTTCTCTTTACCTGATACTTGAACTTAGATCTGTTTGCCTCTGTCTCCTGGATTAAAGGCATGTTTGTATTCCAGCTCAATCCCTAGAAGGTCTTTGGCTTTGATCTCTTGCCAAAGCAGCCATGTTCTGAATTAACATTTTTCTAGACCTCTCCAGGACCACACATGAAGAAAAGTGGAAGGGTAGAGGATGAGATGGAGGAGGAAGAGGTAGGGGAGAAGAAGAAGAGAACGCTGTCTAAAGGTTGATGAAGTCTCTGGGCTATGAAGCCATCTGAGTTCGACAGCAATAGAAGGGCTCGGGTGAAGATGTGCTTAGAAGGGACCAAGTTACTCTAGGACCAGGCATGGCAGTGCATCATGGCAGGTCATGCATGACCAAGGGAACCTGTTCATTTCACAGGAGCCCAGAAGCAAGCTTCCAGTATCTCCTTCAAGGGGGTATGCCCAGTGACTTCCTCCAGTGAGAAGGGCCCTGTAGCTTAAATGTCCAACCACTTCCTCCAGAGTGTCACACACAGGTAATACAGTCTGGAGCATGTGCGCTCTGGGAGGGGAACATTCTGTATCACAGCAAAGAGCAGAGTCGCATGGTGAGCGCTAGCGTGAGGAGCGGAAACATCTTGTGTGGATGCTTCTCTGTAGCCCGTAAGATTCACTCTGTGGCATTTCTCTTCCTACATGATATGTGTGTTTGGCAAAGGGACTTGACATGAGTCAGTCCTCATGGGACCGGATCAGGAGATTCCAAGCTTGTTACAAGAAATTTATGCTCAAATTACCACTGAGGCGAATCTTCACTGTAGCACTTAAAGTTGCCGAGAAGGCTAGCTTCAGGGCAATGTGTTTCTGCCTGAACTGGGCGGTTGGCATACTCTATTGTAGAAGTGATTGTGTTCTCTCATGGAGTCAGAAAGTTTTAAAGTGTTGCTGTCTAAGAGAAATCTGCTACTGAAATACACAGGACACCACAGTTTGGACTAGGATATAGGTTTTTTTTTTTTTCTTTTCTTATTCCTTTAAAATTATAAATATAACATCTTTCCTTCTTCTACTTAAAGTACTACATAATAGGTTCTGGGCAGCAACATAAAAATATAGAGTCAGTCAGAATATGGGGACATTTTAAATTAACTCTGAGGTTGCATCTTTTTATTTATTAAAAATGTTGGGCCAAAAACAATCTTAGTTCTTCTTTTCTTATTTGTATATCCATGTGCATTTGGCAGCATTCATGATAATGCTAGTCCAGCCATGGACTAGCCCAAAGCCTTTTCTGAACCCCCCTACTAACTTGGATTAAAACTGACTAGTTAAAAGCTACACGTAGAACCACTGCCAGGAAAGTCACAAGGTCCCTTGACATTTAATTCTGCAGTCTTATCTTTGGGGAAAAAAATAAACGAATAAAAATGTTTTTGATCTAGCATTTGTGAGCTTGCTTTCTTGCTTAGCTTTTGAGAAATATATCAAGAACTTTAAAACAGCTAGACCTTGTTTTTTTGCCTGAAATCTGGCTTTCAGAACTAAAAGAAAAGACACTTCATGGTGATAAGTGGGTCCCCAGGGGAAGAAGGAGGGAAGAGATTGGTGCCGTGCAATGTTGGGGATAAGACATGACCCACTTCCACTGGGCTCCTGTGGCCCAGGAGGCTCAGTCTTACAGGAAGGCATGTCAGCTCACACAGTGGATCCTAAGATTAGCCCTGGAAGCCTACCAAGTTGATCTCTCAGCAATGAATAAGGCAAGACAGTCTCTGTCCTCAGAGAGGTTATGGCCTGAAAACTAGAAGTGGGAAAGAAAGTAAAATAGTGTGGTGACCCCTTCCAAAAGGGCAAATCCAAGGTGACCGAAAGTCACAGCTAACTACATTCAACTGCAGTAGATTGCAATGCCATTTTTTTTTTTTTTCTGACATGTGGTGTCGAGGCCTGTGCTAACCTTAGTGATATGACTCCTCTTGAGGCTAGCCAATTCCTAGAGATTAGCTTTACCTTCTTCTCTGTGTCTTTCATATATACTATACAGCATTCCACTGCCTTTAACACTCTGGACCACTATTTCCCTGACTTTATTACTCTACAGCCGAAGACAAGGGAACTAAGGAAAGTGCATACATCTCACAACCTGCTAAAATGCTTTAAAAATGTGTGTGTGTGTGTGTTTGTGTGTGTGTGTGTGTGTGTGTGTGTGTGTGTGCACGTGCTTGTGTGTGCTTGTGTATGTGTGTGTTCCCATGTGTATGGGCACCTGCATATATGGATGTGTATATGAAGTCCTGAAGTGTTTTCCTTGATCACTTTCACTTTATTTGTTAAGGCAATTCTCTCTAGAGAGTCTAGCTAGCCAACCTGCAAGGCAGATCACCTGTCTTTGCCACCAGGGTGCTAGGGTTGCAGGTGGTTGCCACACCTGCCAGGTTTTTACATGTGTTCTGGGAATATAAACTCTAGTCTTCACACTTGCATGTCAAGTTCTTTCTCCATTGAGCCATCTAGCCAATCCCCAAATTCTAAAACCTAGCTAAATTCTGCACACCAGCTAATGCTATGCCGATTTATTTTGCTTTGCCTGTACTTTTACATGGAAACCACAATACTTACTTCCTTTCTTTCTTCCTTCCTTCCTTTCTTTCTTTTTTTTTCTTTCTTCTTTCTCGTCTTCCTTTCTTTTTCTTATTTTCTCTTCTAGGCTGTTTGCTTCTGTGTGGCAACATGATCCATCTCTCAAGACCTGTATAGAATAGACTGTCTTTTCCAATGAACTTCTTTCTGGTCAGTTGGTAGCCTACACATGATGAAGAATAAAGTGGTGTGGGAGAGGATTAGGAAGTGAAGTTGCCAGATGGTGTGCGACAGTGAAACCAGGAATGAAGGGGTTCTAGCCGTAAGGGATAAATGGTGTCTGGAAAAGTACGTTTAGTTAATGGTTAAACAGTTGTGTGTTTGAAATGAAATGTGTTGATGAAGAGAAGAAATGAAGCCAGAGAAGTTGAGTTGGCTGAGTCATAAAGGGTATTTATATATATGCTGTATGATGGTTAGTGGTGTTGACCTGACAGAAATAAAATCCCCTGGGGACACTAGCCTGAGAGGATGCCTGTAGGGGTTTGCCGTTAAGGGTTGAGGTGAGAATACCCATCTACCATGGGCGGCAGCATCCCCTGGCTTGGGTCTCAGACCGTGTAAGGGAAGAAAGGAGTTGGACAGCAGCATTTATTTGTTTACCTCTGGACAATGGCTGCAATATGACAAGCTACCTCAAGCTCCTGCAGCTTTCCCCACCATCACAGACTGTACGCCCCAGCTGAGAACTGCTGCTTCTGTCAGGATGTTTCTATCACAGCGACATAGAAGTACTAAGAGATCCTGTTACAAAAAATGTGTTCATAATCAAGGAGGTTCACTGCTCCCTTGGCATTCCTGCCCTGTGGTGTTGTCACAGCTCTTATGGGAACTTTTTCAAAATGGAGTCCTCAACTGAAGTGCTTGACTTCCATACTAAAGGCCTCTTGCTGGTCTTGAGTGTTTCACTTTCTGTTTTAGGTCACAGTTCATGACCTCTTCTGTATTGTACGTGCCATATACTGAAAGCTGCTTGATGCTGTAAAGTTCTTCTTCATCCCCCCTGACTCACAGATACTTGTTCCAGAGCCAAGAAACTCCTGCAAAGGAAGAAGGTGAATTCTATTGATTTCGCTCTTCACACAGAGCTGCCGGTGTGGGCCTGCTGAGGAGCAAGCTGATGAAAACAAACATGGTGGCTTGCCAGCTCATGTTTGTCTTTCTCTCCCGGGAAGATCACAAACACTGTCTCGGGGGGTGGGGGGGGGAGGAGATGCTTCAAGACAAACAAGCTGTTGAAGCATCATGCTTTGGAAACCCTGCTGATAGACATAAAGGGTATTTTACTGATCAACCTCGAGTGTTTTGCCATAAAGGAAAAGCAGTTTGTATTGCCCATTTTAGAACTTGGCCGTGAGGCCCACTGTGCTGGCTTCAGGGGCACAGAGTTTTTCCTGTGACTCTCAGCCTTTCCTTTTCCTAGGTCCTTCAAGGAGCCTATCAAGAGCAGCCAGCCTGTTTCCTGTCACCACATCTGGGAAAAAATTTCAACCCCTTCACTGATGAGGATAAGAGGGGCAGGGCAGAATCCTCTAGTCCTTGCTTGTCCTGCTATATCTCCGTCACCATCCTCGTCCCCTCTTCCTCGCCTGGCTGTTCTCGTTACTGTAGTGCCACCACATGCTGACTCCCAAACCTTAGACCTCAAAGTAAATGAGACATGTGTTTCTTAAACTAAAAAGTTACACATAGCCCTTGACTAAACTGTGTTCTGTTTTGAAAGATATAATTATTCTGCATCCAACTAGTGTCACTTTTTAAAAAACGAACAAGAAACTTAAAGAGATGGCTCAGTGGTTCTGAGTACTTCCTGTTCATGCAGAGGACCTACGTTCAGTCCCCAGCACCCACATCAGACAATTCACAATTTACTATAACTCTAGTTCCAGATTCCCACACTTTCTGCCCCCTGAAGGAGCCTGTATGTATGTGGTGAACACAAATGCACAAAAGCACACACATATACAAATACATAATACTAAGTACATCTTTTAAAGAGAAAAAAATATAAGATTTCCTGCATACTGTTCTCTGAATGGTGCACTGAGTGAGTGTGGGGATGGCAAAAGAAGTTTAATATAAAAATTTCTTCTTTTGTGTCTGTCGCTTCTCTTTAGGCCTAAATTCTTGTCTTTTAATGTTTGTTCAGTGCCTGTAAAATTCCACTGCCACCTCTTCACGCTTCCTCGGGGTTCCATAAAGTTCTCTAGTCTCTTTGGAAATTTTAACGTAAAATTTTTGAATAGGCAATAAATTTACGTGGCTTAGGCCTCAAAACAGCTCAAAAGTGGTCCTAGAATAAAAACAAAAACAAAAACAACTCTCCGCTTTGCACCTCTCTGACCCAGTGGGCTGGCCACCCTGCCCCTCTCGTTTAAAGAGAACCACTGTCATAGCTCGATGCCAGATAATATCTAGCCCAAGCACGAAGCTGCAATTGCAGCCCCGTGTGCAGCCCCCATCCCAGGGCTAGCGGACACTCCGAACGCATCTGCGGCCTTATCTCCAGCAGCCAACATAATAGCACTCTTTCTTTCGCTATCTTCTTTGGAATAAGAATCTGTAGAGAGCCGAGCATGGTGCTGTACTCCTGGGAGGCAGAGGCAGAGGCAGAGGCAGAGGCAGAAGGGTCTCTGTGAGTTCAAGGCCAGCCTGGTCTATAAAGGACGACCAGGATGACACAGAGAAACCCTATCTTGAAAGGAAAAAATCTATGGAGAGGATATGGATGAATGTGGTTTGAAAAGTCATGACAGAAGGGGACGGGAAGCCCAAGCCATGACAGAACCCCACCAGGCAGAGAATCGTGGTGAGGAGGTGAATTGTTCAAGATGTTTCCGGAGAAACCTTATCTTTTGATTTTAATGTTCCCACTGCTGGAAGAGGCCGTTGGTTTCAATAGGGAAAGAGAAACTGTTTGTTTTCTGTAAGTTTTCAGATCTCTTCTGGGTCCTCCACCCCTGCCACCCCCCACCCCGCCCCATGCTTGAAGTGGAGGCTAGGTGCTTGTCTAAGCGAAGAATGGGACCTCTTTTCCCTAATCTGTCACCCCTGGGGTCAGCAGACATTGCTCCCTTCCACAGAGGCCGCTTGGTGCCTCTGTGGCTTGTTAGAGTGGTTCCCCATCGACTAAAGATAGGGTCAAGGCGTGTGAGCTGGGAGAAAATACAGAACATTGCGGGGCTGAAGTCACAGTGTCCTTGGGCAGAGCTGCTCATCGACTTCAGAGGATGTTGTTCTTGGGGAAGGAATGCAGACCCTGTAGTGCTGTTAAACATGCACGTGTGAAGCTAACTGGCCTGATAGCCACGGGCTGGAGCCCTGTTTATCCACCCGAGATAGGAAGCAAGGGATGATGATAACAGAGACTCAGAAAAACTGCTAGGGAGGCAGGGGCTTGGAGTCTGGTGCGTTTTCACATTTTATCTTGCATGATACAGTAATTACGGAAGGGACCAGTGCTCTTTTGATCAATGAATTCTTGTGCAATTTTTATCAAAGGAACCTTGAACTTATGAGAATTCCAGTGGTTATCTTTTCAAAAGTGACATTGTCATTATTACTGCTGAGAATCAATAAATAAACGTATTTTGTGCACTGTTTTCCCCTTACCAAACAGCCTTAAGCACAGGCCAGGATTTCTGCGAGAGGTCCCCTGGCTCACAAGCCTTTGCAGTTCTCTTCTCCTTTCCTGTCTTAACCCCTGTCCTGGTGGCAAAGAAGAGATAGCTCTTCACAGGCAACTGTCTGAGCATGATGGGCACTCAGCCTTAAGTCTTGGATGATCCTTGAGCTCACTTGTCTTCAGTCATAGAAAACCAGATGCTCTCCAGAGAGGTGAAGTGTACACCTGCTGGGACACTGATTCTGTTAGGACTCTCAGGAGACACTGAGAATAGTGCCCCATTGATTGAATGGGATTCAGGAGGTTTTTTTGTTTTTGTTTTACTTTTTTGGGGGACAAACATTGAATTAAATCAGAGTTCATTTGAACGCTGTAATTCTGAAAGCAATCACACTGACCAAAGAACCAAACAGGCTGGTTGGGTGTTTGGTTTATTGTAGCACTGCTATCCTTCTCATCTTTGAGTCCTCAACAGGGAGACAGGATGTGGTGACAAAATGCAAGGAGCCCCTCCAGCCTTTGATTTATTCTTCAGGAGAATGTAAGACTAAGCTCCAGGGGCCTGGAGAGATGGTCCAGTCAATAAAATGCCTGCTGCACAAGATGGAGACTTGAGCTTAGATTCCCTAGGCAACTTCTCTCCAGAGAGCAAAAAACATTTACAAGGTCTTCCCCACCCTTCAGTGCTGCCATGACAGAGTACAGACTAAGCAATGGCATGGCATGGCATCCACAGAGATGGGGTAGCCCTGCTCACAGGGCGTGGCTAGTCATCACTGGAGGTGGCAATAAAGTCAAGTTCCATCCAGAAGACACACAATCAACGAATCAGACTTCTCTGTCTTCTTTTGATTGAGAAATGTCTGCCTGCCACCTTCAACTCAACAAACAGTGCCCCCTGTGGAGGCGTGAGGGAAAGTCAGTTTAGCAGCTTCTGAAGGAGCCGGAAAGCACTGTCTAAGTAGTGGTTTTGCTCAGAGACACCAGAGCACTCAGATAAATGAAATGCACTCTGCACTGTAGGGAATGATTTCAATCTCCTTGCCCACCAAGTGTTTCTAAAAGCAGCCAGGAGGCTAACGGCTTCTTCTTGCTGGAAATATTGATGAATAGTGTAGTTGTAATGAAGAATGGCTTCATGTAAGTGGAGAGGAAGAGTCACAGATCCGCACAGTGGGGTGTGTGTGTGTGTGTGTGTGTGTGTGTGTGTGTGTGTGTGGTGGGGGCTCAGTCCATTGGTACTTTGCTATTCACAGGATCCTCTGTGCACCAACATCAGCAACCACCTTAGTTTGTAGAAATGAAGAGTCTTGGGCCCCTTGCCAGGCAAGCCCATCAGAACCTGCCTTTTAACACCATCTCCCACCCAGCCCCCAGATCAGATTTATATGGACATTAAAATCTGAGAGGCGAGGTTCTGAACTCAAGTGGACATGTGTTGCTTATCTGCTAGCAGAGGGAAAAGATGACTCAGGTCATCAGCAGGGTTCTTAAAGTCTGTTACCAGGGTTAATCATTTGTTTATTTTAGCTAACATGGCCTGCTTCCTCCAGAGCCATTTACTGTGCTTCTCAGTAAACCCCTGCCTTTGGCTCAGGCACTGCCTCCTTCCCCACTGTCTCGACGGTTCTCAGAATGAGCTAAGCACCAGCCCATCTACTCTTTTAGCTGTTGCTTTTGTCTGCCATTTGGAAATACCACTGACATCCTTAGAAGCCTGGGGGCCATAGGCCTGTCAGCCAATGTCTGTTTCCCCCCACCCTACCCCGGTGGCTGGAGTGGCTGTACCAGTGAAGTGTCACTGTCTGAATGAGACGAAGCTCACTTATTCTATCAAAATAACTGAAAGGACCAATAGCTGCATGGATCCACTGTAAGGGTGTGCAAGGCAGAGGCAGGAGGATTGGGAGTTCAAGGTCAGTCTCATCCAACATAGTAGAGACCCTGTCTCAAACAAACAAAGCCCAAACCAACAAAAAGTCTCAGGTGAACAAAGGAGTAAATAAACATGATAAATAAATAAGTGTGACTCCTGTTTGGGAAACTGGCCATTTTCCTATCAGTGAGGAAGAGCGGCAATATCAGCTTTACACGTTGCCTCGGCTTGGATTACTATGAACAATGTGAACGTTGTTTCAGTTTGCTTTTAATTAGTCCATAGTCCCACGATAACTTACACTTAACCTTGTCAAGTCTGTGTTTTAATTGTAGCTTTTCTACTTGTTACAGGCCTTCTTCAGGCACTTGCTGGGCATTCTAAGAGAGTTACAAGTTAGCTGCAGGACTAGAGTGAGCACATACAGCATATTAGTCTATTGTATGAAAAGGAGTGATGTTTGCGTAGGCCGGCCCACCTGATAACCATCAAAGGAGGTTACTTAATTGACAGGTTCTACTATTTATCTAGCGGCATAAAATTTAAAGAATTTCCCCACAAATATATTTCTTTATAAATAACTGATTGAATTGACTCCCCAAACTGGCAAATACATTTCTCCCATCACATATATAAAATGCCATGGGGCACGGGGAGAAATGGATTCTGGCCACATAGTGGCTGACCAAATACCCTAAGTAATGGGTGCTCATGATTCATTAAGTACATTGTAGATTAATTTGTATTGTTCATGTATTTACTATGGATAAATAAAGTAGAGTGTATATATACCCTTGTGTGATGTTAGGATTAAAATAAGATGCCAGGCGACAAATATGATATGGAGAAGTTTATTGTAAAAGTGTGGGGAGAGCAGGAAAGGCAGAGGTGCGCTTCAGAGGGAGAGAGACAGAGACGGAGAGACAGAGAC
>OU015750.1:84069327-84113781 GCA_907169655.1 Acomys percivali | reverse complement strand
GATCTTGCTATGCAGTCCAGGCTGGCCTGGGAGTTAATTCTGCTTCTGTTTCCCTCGTGCTGCGGTTAGACACACCCAACACCATTCCTAGTGACAATACCATTTTTAATTGCTCAAGAATTTGCTTTTTAAAGTTTTAGCTAATAAATGAACTCCTTTTAGTGGGAAACTGTGACTTTCTCTTGTTTATTCATTCTCAAATAGGAACGTGAATCACAAAGTCACAACACAAAACCACTTTGGAAATAGTTACTCACCTACTTTCCTAGTAACTGAACATTTCATGTGATATGAAGAGAAAATGTAGTATTCCTTTGGTCCCTGTGAGTTGGGGGAAGATTGGTTCCAGCACCCACCTCCTTGGATACCAGTCTCCGCAGATGTTCAAGCCTCTTATAAAAAATGGCATAACACTGCAGGTAATCTATACACATATTTGTGTGTATATTAAATAATGCTGAGAGGTTACTTGAGATACCTAGTGCAATATAATGCTGTGTGAACAGTTGTTATACTGCATTGTTTAGTGACTAGCAACAAAAGCAGTAAAACAACGTACATTGTGCAAAGTCACAACTGTTTGTTTTATAGGATATTTTATATCTGTTGAAGTTATTTTCATAAAAGTGTGTTTGTTTCTCTTAGTTTATTTCTTAACTCAGCTACCATACATATAATTGAGACGTTTTTATATTTGTTTATAGAGCTTTACAACACAATCTTGAGCAGTTTAAGTCTGTTCTTAACCCTCTATATTATCCTGACTCCATCTTTCTCAAAATCCCCGAGTTACTTGCTTTTTTAATTCTTTCTTTGCCCAGCTGAATCATCTTCATGTCTCCTGCAGTACCTGAGTGAGGGGCAGGGCTAGCTTTGTGCAGCAGCCCTTAACCATCAATATAGCCCCAGGTGTCAGGGCATTCCCATGGCCTTTGGTAGTAATATAGGCAATACATAGGGATAGGCCCCTGCTTTCTCAATGATTAACCTGTTTCTGAGATTAAGCCCCCCATTCAGGTGGATCCTGATAGGCCTAATCATCTCCAAAAATGTCCCACACCCAATAATATCTTGGTGGTATGTTTCATGAGTTTTGGTTCAAACCACAGCACAGCCACCTGTTTCTAGATGTCTGCACACTGTGCTGCTAATGTTAGTGAGGAGAGGGAGGAAGGGAAAAGCATACGTAGTGGTCTATCACTGTCATTGGTAGCAGAGCCCACATTTCCTTTTCAGAACCATCTGTCCTCTAATTTGTGTTCATAGAGCTGAGGCTTGATCCCCTCCATTCATTCCAAGGCTGGGCGTGTGCCCTATTTTGACCAACTTGACCCACCTAACTATGTGACCGAGGATGGCTTCCTTCAGCTTTAAGAGCTATGCATGCCTACGATGCCTTAGCTATGACAATGCAGTGCCATGAGCACATGTGTATTTTGAGAAAAGAACTGCAGAGACTTACGTACAAGACAGGGAAGACAGAATCTGGATTCAGAGGTGGATCTCAGCATCAAGCAATACCTCTTCCTGTCTGGACTTTCTCAGCGTCAGCCAGGCATTTTCTTGGTCGGAGTGGGGCTTAGTTGAGTTTGTTACTTGCAGCTAAAAAAGAAAAGAAAAGCTGCCACTTCTGCCTTCTTCTTAAAAGACAAAAACAAAAACAAAAACAAAAGAACAAAAAACAATCCAAGTAGCAATTGTTTAACAAGGCATCGATGATTATAGCATATATATATAATAATTTTTGCTTTGTACATGTACATGCAGGGGGATGTGTGTGTGTGTGTGTGTGTGTGTGTGTGTGTGTGTGTGTGTGTGTATACATGTGCACATGCACATTTGTGTATCTGTAGAGGCCAGAGGACAACCTAAGGTGTTGCACTGATGGGGGCACCAGGGCATCCACCTGTGTTTTTTCTTGTGGGTTTGTGTGTGTGTGTGTGTGTGTGTGTGTGTGTGTGTGTGTTTATTTGTTTGTTCAAGATAGGCTTTTTGATTGGGACCTGGGGCCTCTGATCTTTGCTAGCCTCACTGGCCAGTGAGCCACAGAGCCATTTTGTCTCTGCCTCCTGGGTGCTGGGATTAAAAGTAGCCCTCCCTCCAGATGGATCAGCACAAAATTCTAACAGACCTTCAAGAAGTGCTTCTACCAATTCTCTTCAAACTATTCCACAAAATAGAAACAGAAGGAACATTACCAAACTCATTCTATGAGGCCACAGTCACCTTGATACCTAAACCACACACAGACTCGACAAAGAAAGAGAATTTATGAGCACATTCTCTTATGAGGAGGTCCCCTCACCCCTGTCAGACGTCTAGGGGAGGGGGATAGGGAACATGGGAAGATTAGATCGAGGAGATAACAATCAGGATGTAATGTGAGTAAATTATAATTTTAAAAAAGTATTCCTGCTTTGTACAAATGATAAGTGGGCTGAGAAAGAAATTATGGAAACAACTCCCTTCATAGTAGTCACAAATAATATAAAATCTCTTGGTGTAACTCTAACCAAGCAAGTGAGAGACTTGTATGACAAGACCTTCAAATCTTTGAAGAAAGAAATTAAAGAAGATATCAGGAGGTGGGAAGATCTCCCATGTTCATGGATTGATAGAATTAACAGAATAAAAATGTCAGTCTTACCAGAAGCAATCTACAGATTCAATGAAATTACCATCAAAATTCAAGTATAATTTTTTACAGACCTCAAAAGAGCAATTCTCAACTTCACATGGAAAAAACAAAAAAAAAACAAAAAACAAAACAGGATAGCGAAAACATCCCTGTACAATAAAATAACCTCTGGAGGTATCACCATCCATGACTTCAAGCTGTACTACAGAGCTATAGTAATAAAAAGCACATGGTATTGGCATAAAAACAGAAAAGTTGATCAGTGGAATCAAACTGAAGATGCAGAAATAAACCCACACACCTATGAACACTTGATTTTTGACAATGAAGCCAAAACCGTACAATGGAAAAAGCATCTTCAACAAACGGTGCTGGTCTAAATGGATGTCTGCATGTAGAAGAATGCAAATAGATGAATATCTATCACCCTGCACAAAACTCAAGTCCATGTGGATCAAAGACTTCAACTTAAAACCAAATACACTAAACGTAGAAGAAGGAGGAGGAGGAGGAGGAGGAGGAGGAGGAGGAGGGAATAGCCTTGAAGGTATTGGTACAGGATACTACTTCCTGAATAGAACACCAATAGTTCAGGCTCTAACATCAACAATTAATAAGTAAATGAGACCTCATGAAACTAAAAAGCTTCTTCTGCAAAGCAAAGGACAAAACTTATAGGACAATATAAACACCAAATGGGGGAGAAGGTCCCTCTTGGTCATAGACCTAAGGGATGGGAATAGGGTGAAAGAGGGAGGGAGGGAGGAACAGGAGGATACAAGTGATGGGATAACAGTTGAGTTGTAATCTGAATAAATTAATTAAATAAAAAGGAAAAAAAAAAAACCACCAAAAACCTTTAACTCAGCTAAAGGGTGAGGTACAGAACTGAACAGAGAATTCTCACCTGAAGAATCTTTAATTGCCAAGAAGCACTTAAAGAGATACTCAAACATCCTTTGTCATCAAGGGAAAGGCAAATCAAAACAACTCTGAGATTCCATCTGACATCCATTAGAATGGCTAAGATCAAAAACTCAAGTGGCAGCACATGCTGGCGAGGATGTGGAGAAAGGTGTACAACTCCCTCAATGTTGGTGGGAGTGCAAACCCGTACAGCCACTTTGCAAATCAATTTGGCAGTTTGTTGCAGGATATTTGATCCCATTGTGAACCTCAACATTGTGACCTGTAAGAACCTGTCTTTTGTTTGGTGTGGCTCAGTCCTAACACACACCTTTAATCCAAGAACTTTCTGTTTATCGTAAAAAGGTGAATATGGCGTGGTTCAGCCAGTCCTAAAGCAGACCTTTAGTTCAAGAGCTTTCTGTACACAGGATTTAATAAAGTTAACGTGAGGTCAAGAGGCCGAGCAAGAAACCAGCTGACAGGGCTTAAAGAGTAGGAGGGATTTTGAGTTGAAGGGTATTTAAGACTGTGGACAAGAAGAAAGGGCTTTTTGAGCTTTGAGCTAGCAAAATCTTTGGCTCTTGAGGTCTTTATCTCTTTAGTTCTTTGGCTCTGGGGATTTTGGCTTTCTCCTCCTGGACTGTCAGCTGACCTATCAAGCTTTTAGTCTTGAGCTTTTGGCTTTTAGGTTTTGGCTTTTTCCTCTGAGACATAAGCTGAGTAAGAAGGTCAGTTGGGTGCTTTTTCTGCCTCTCTGAGCTAGCAGGTTTTCATCCCAGCATCTGGCTTCTGAGTCTTCTTTGGTAAAATAGAATGATTTGGGATTTACATTCTTTAAAACAACAGTGGTTTCTCAGAAAATTGGGAATAGATCTAACCTCAAGACCCAGCTATACCACTACTGGCTGTATACCCAAAGATGCTCCACCATACCAGCTATGTTCATTGCAGCCTTATTCATAATAGTTAGACTCTGGAAACAAACTGGATGTCCCTCAAGCAAAGAATGGATAAAAAAAAAAATCCTGTGGTACATTTATACAATGTAATACTATTCAGCTATTAAAAATACCAACATTATGTAATTTGCAGGCAAATGGATGCAACTAGAAAATATCATCCTGAGTAAGGAAACCAGACCCAGAAAGACATGCATGGTATGTACTCACTTTATATAAGTGGATATTAGCCATAACGTACAGGATTACCATACTACAATCCACAGAGCCAAAGAAGCTAAGTAATAAGGAGGACCCAAGGGAGGATGCTTGAATCTCAGTCAGAAGGGGAAATAAAATAAACATATGAAGTAGATGGAAGGAAGGAACTGGATAGGAGCGGGTGGGGACCAGATGTAGGGAGGGTGGAGGACTGGGAGAGAATAGGGAAATTGAGGGGGCATCTCTGGAACAGGGGAAGCTCCTGGGAGTCTATCGGGGTGACACCCCAGCTGAGACTCCTAGCAGCAGAGGATATGGAGCCTGAAGTGGCCACTTCCTGTAGCCAGGTGGGACTTCCAGTGGTGGGAGAGGGACACTGACACACCCATAAAACCTTTGACCCAAAATTTGTTCTGCCTATAAGAAGTGGAGCAGAGATTGAGGGAATGGCCAACCAATGACTGGCCCAACTTGAGACCCACCTCATGGAGAGAGAGCCAATCCCTGTCACTTTTAAAGATACTTTGCTTTGTTTGCAAGAGGCTAGCATAACTGTCTTCTGAGAGGCTTCATCCAGCAGTTGATGGAAACAAATTTAGAGATCCAAAGCCAAACTAGGCAGAGCTAGAGGAATCTTGTGGAAGAGTGGGAGGAATGATGGAGGGAGCCGGAGGGGTCAAGGACACTACAAGGAGACCTACAGAGTAAAGAAAACTAGGCCCATGTGGGCTCACAGAGACTGAACCACTAACCAAAGAGCATATGTAGCAGATGTGCAGCTTGGTCATCATATGGATCCCCTAACAAATGGAGTAGGGGCTGTCTCTTTACTCTGTTGCATTTGGATCCCTTTTCCCTAGCCAGGCTGCCTTGTCTGGCTTCAGTGAGAGGATGTGCTTAGTCCTGCTGTGACTTGATATGCCAGGGTGGCTTGGTACCTATGGTTGGCCTTCCCTTCTTCTCAGAGAAGGGGAGGAGGTGATGGGGGGAGATGGTGAGACGGTGCAACATGAAGGAGAGGAGAGAGGCTGTGATCAGGCTGTAAAGTGATGAAATAAATTAATTAATGGGGAAAACGTATTATGGAGCTAAACTTTGTGTCTATCTGGGTTCTGGGGATCTAACTCAGTTCCTTACACTTGTTGTATGGACTGAGATATGACATAGGTGCCATATTAATGGTGAATACGTGTCCTATATATGTCACTTCTAATTCTAGGTCAACCACTAGTAGAATCTTCACAATTTTAATTATAATTAGTGGTTGGCTGATTATTATCTTCATCAAGTGAACTCAACAGTTCACAATAATTAACAGTTAATTATTTCCACCTGTAAGGAGCAAAGTATAAAAACTGGGCTCTACAATTATTAAGGGAGAAACTGCCCTTCAATCCTACTACCTCAGCTAAAATCAGGCTGTTAATCAACAGGAAGTTTTGCAAATTTCTAACACAAACCTGGTTAATGTTCATTCTGGACATGACGCAAGAGGGATTCAGATCCTATGGCCAGGTCTAAGCTCTGTGGAGTGTTTCAGAGGAATAGGCCAGGTTGTTCTTTTTAATCTAACACTTTTAGAATGAAGGCTGAAGGAAGATGCCAAAAGCCAAAATGGTGACCCAAACTCTGGTAACCTTGTCTCCAGCCACAAGCAGTCTCCTTCCCTGCCTTCTTGGCCATAGCCCAATCAATTGTGTGTCTTTCTTTAGTGTTCTCAATCAGAAGCCAGGAGAAGTTGGAACATTTGGGGCTAATTTTTAAATTTCAAACTAACAGCAGTTTAGCTGTCTGACTCTGAGATGAAAAGTGACTTTCCTTCAATGCTGTCATCGTCACTGCACCCAATCTGTTCTGTTTCAGCTATGAGCATCTGGGCACTGAGGCATGTGGGTAGGAAACCAAACCAGCGATGTGGGCATCCAAACGAGATGAGAAGCTTTGACTGATGGCATTCCTCTCCTGCATCCTTTCTTTCATCTTACTCTGTCGACATATTCTGGATACCTCTGTCTGGAAAGCTGAGTATACCCTCTTTCCCAAGCAAGGTAACAAATGTGAAGTTTTACTGTCCAAAATAGGTAAATGAACAGAGCAAGAAAGCAGGTGAAATAACTCCCAATTCCCTACCCATCAAATGTCCTACATGATGGGAATCAACCTCACCCTTCTGGCTCCTGGGTCTAAAATCATGCTGGTCCCAGCAGGGTGAGCGCTCTATAGGAATGAAGTTTCCTTTCCCACCAGGAAGTATTTGTAGTACATTTGTTTTCTTTCTTTTTTCCCAGAATGTGGTGGTTAGAGAAGGCCAGTGTTTAGGTTTTAGGTCAGGGCATTACTGAGGTAGAAAGAGGCCATCGTTAACATTTTCCTTCTTAACATGGTTAGCACAGTTACATCTTACCCCCAGAGACAATATAAGCTTCAGCTAGTTCATTGTCTCAGTTGAGTTTTAGCATAGATCCCTTGAGCAAATACAACCTTGGCAAGCAGTCACCAACTACTTGTTGATAGTCTACAAGCAGGTGTGTCCCCTGTGGCTGTTGAGTTTCATGCACAGCAGGATTGCTATGAATGCAATGTGATACATTTGTAGGTGGTAACTATGCTGCAATGGTCAGAAGTCTGCATGCTCACATGGTGTAAAGTGAATAGGGGCTGAAGATAACTCCATCCTTATGCTAGATAATCTTAGCACAGATTAAACAATGAGTTGTTTTTAGGGAAAGGCTGCACACTGTTAATGCTAAGTTGTGAAGTTTAAGTTTAGTTCTAGACCACCGCCATTGCTGGAACTCAGAGAATTGGCTGCAGTCATGCCCCAGGGCCATGACTATGAGAAAGATTGTTGTGAGATTTAGGGTGAAGAGGTGTTTGTGCCTGTGGTGTATGTCTGTACACGCAAGTGTGCAGGTCCACGTGCCCTCATTGTGATTGTGTGGAAGCCAGAGGAGGAAATCGATTTCCTTTCCTGTTATTCTCTGCCTTACTCCCTTAGCACAGGAACTCTTGAAGACCCTGGGGCTTACCACTGTTCTTTTGGATAGACTGATGGTTAGCAAGCCCCATGGATCTTTCTGCCCAGTACTGGGATTACAGGCACATGTGACCGTTACTGTTTTTTTATGTGTGTTGGGGGTCAAACTTAGGTCCCTACACTTGCACAGCAAGGGTTCTTACCCATGGGTCCATCTTTCTAGCCAAAAAGCAAAGGTTCAATCAAAGGCCGGGCATCTCTCTCACTCCTACATATGCCTGAAAATATATATGTTTTGTCACAATGGACTCTATTTAGGTATGTGGATACCTCTGTGCTAATGTGTAATTTGCATTGAGGAGACAGTGTTCATATTCTACCTGTTATGGCTTTCTTATAGAAGGACTTTTATCCATAATCTAGCTCATTCTTCTTTATTCTTAAAAAAGAAGGTTTTGCAAAGTCATAAAGTCACCTTCCTGAGGGAAATACAGGGATTACAGTAGTGTGGGCACACGAAGATCAGGACAATTGCCTGTGAAATCTAATTTAGGTATGAAGATAGCACAGCAGCCATATGTAAATGGTTCCCTTATGAAGAAACAATAGTTTTCACTGGGAAATTCAATAGAAAACATTAGCCATTTATCATCCTTAATTATCATTCATCTCTAACTGCATCTGGTTTGCATTTTTTATTAGAAAGCTTTTTTTTTTTTTTTAAAGTTGAACCAGGACATTTTTTTTTCTTCCATTCCTGATTTCATTTTGTTATTCTTTTTAAAATTCCATCACTAATTCCCATGATGCGAGGAGGTTTGTATTTCATAAGACACAATAAATCAAACAGCTGTAACATCGTCCTTGCTGTGTGTTTATCACAGGCCTCCCATTGCTGAGTTTACTCAAGGTTAGGGAGTCATGCTGCTTTGAGGACGAACTTGGGCAGCCCTGTGGGTATGCACGTAGCCCTGCAGAGCAGGGGAGGGTATCAAACCTCCGTCGGCTTGAGTGGGTGCAGCTGCTTCTGTATGTCAAGTGGCAAAAGCTGACCCCCAGGACATGGTGGAATTTGAAAGCTCTCATCCTGTTATTCTGGACAGTGTATGGTGTGCGTGTTCAACTTTCTCATGCATAACTTATGGGATGTAACATCATTCTCTTGTGAGATGGTAGCAGTAATGTTTATTAAGTATTTCCTGGGGCTGGAGAGATGACTCCATGGTTAGGAGCACATCTTGTTCTTGCAGTAGACGCACGTTTGCTTCCCAGCAAGTGCCTTGGATCGTGTAGAAGCACCTGTAACTCCAGCTCTGGGGGGATCGAACAGGCACACACGTGCATATAACCAAGCACACCGCATACTTTTTTAAAAATGAAGAAATTCCTGTGTGCTTTGCATTGTGTGATGTGCTTTTGCACATTATCACGGTCACTTCACACAGCAGTTCTTTGAGGGAGCTAAATATTATTTGTGTCTCTTTGATGAGCAAACTAGAACCCTAAAGATAATGCTTCATGCTGCTTTCCCATCTAACGAGCTTCTGTGTGTAAATATGAAATAATAAATAAAACCCACAAATCTGCATGAGGCAGACCTTTGTTATGTCTCTGAAGAGAATCATTTTAATAGTTTAAATACCAAGAAAGTCCAGGAAAGTTGTGTTTTGTGTCTGTGCTTGGAAGTTTCCTTTTCACGTAGGCTTGAAGATTCTTTAGTTTTCAAGTAATGGTTTGCTTAACAATTGGTTCAAAACTTTCTGAAAAACATATAACCCTGGTCTTTTGAGCACATACCATGAGCTTTGTGTATCGCAGGCTGATATACCACAGTTTCCAGGAACAATGAGAGAACTCAAAGGCTTAGGAAAATAGGTGTAGGGGAATGCACAAACATCATACATGTTCTGAACTGAACACTCTGGAACACTCTAGAAATCACAGATACCTCCTTCACTATGATTCAGAGTAAAATGTCAGTGAGAGGAACATTTGTGTTCTTGCGACATTCACCTATTTGTAGGCCAGGTATATGGGACAGGCAGCCTGCTTTCAAGGTGTGACTGGCTGTTCTGTGGGCAGCACTGGTAGAGCAGCAGCACCTGCCTACCAAGGACACAGTGAGTTCACTCCTTGTGAAGGGCAGCAGACACACCCCATGGACCAAAATGCATCAGGTTTCTGAGTTCCATGGAGGTTTCTAACGGACCATAGCATCCCCAGCAAAGAAAGCAGATTGGCAGTCCACTAGATTATTAATCTACCTAAATAAGAAAGAGACTTCAAATTATGGAATCCAAAACTGTAACCCGAGTTGACACACTGGGGAGCTAAGGCCACTCTCCAAGGGTCCATACCTAAGCCAATTTATTGCCACTGAGCCCTGACAGAAAAGGAGTTGTAGGTCTCTTTGAAGAAAGGTCTGGGCGTTATTACGAGAGAACACCATAAATTTGTCTCCGGAAGTCTTAAAGCTATTTCTGCACTGTGGAAAATGTAACAGCCAGCACTATGGTGGCTCGGTGATAGGGCACTTGCTTTGCATGCGTGGGGTTATGGGTTTGAGCCATAGCTCAAAGAAAATATGAAAAAGGAAGGAATGAGAAGAAACGCAAAATAAATAACTAAAAAAGAAAAGAACATCCAGAATTCCAGATCTCCAGGAATTAATAAATACCTACTCTTAATTACATTAATTACCACACCCTGGCCCACAGTAGTCTAGCAGATAGTTACAATGAGAGGGTTCAGTGGTTGAGGACACAGACGTCTTGGCCCTGTTTAAGCTACTGTAGACTCAGTGTTGTAACTCTAGTGTGTGCCTGAAATAGATATTCTTGGTCACTGCCAGAGCCCTCATATTTGCTCTTTTACCTGTAGAATGAGGATCATTATTGTTAGATGGGCGTCCTGGAAACCAAAGGAATTTGTCATTCCCACAAAGATATTAAACAACAACAACAAAAATAATATCATAGGGGATGGCACAGATTAATGCCACTGCCCAATATTTCAAATTCACAGAGTGATGCCTATAATATCTCCATTTAATCCAGTCACTTGGTCTATGAAGACTTTTAGTGCTTCTTGGAAAATAACTACGAATCACGCGTTTATCATGGTGGCAATCCTATTTTCATCCGCTGTCCCATACATGGTACCTTTATTGAAACAAATAACCGCTATTCTTGGCACTTGGTATTGACCTGAAATATGCCTTTTACATCTTACAGATTTGGAAGCGTCTCCAAAAGTTACCAGCTTACAACAGGCCACAGGCAGAATTCAGCTTTAAGCTCTTGAGACAGGGTTGTGCCAGTGTTACCCTGCATTCCAACAGTGTGCTTCTACATTAGAACAATATATCAAGCACAAGAAAGCAAAATGTACACCTTGGAAGTATATAAACTGAGTGACAGGACAAACCACAAATATTTAGAGTCTTCTCCTTTAGTGAAATGTATGGGGGTTCAGGTCACTTAGAAACAAAGATGGGAAATCAGTTCATTAAAATGGAAAGAACAAAAAAATAGAGCTTTGAAGTTTTCCCCAAAAATGTTCAGCTAAATGTACAGCTAAAAACAGGAAATGATTAAAAGAAACAATGGAGTCAAGTGTGGATGCTATCTTACAGGGTGTTAATGTGAATCTTCTCTCCTTCCTTCTTCTCTGCTTCCTCTTGGTCTTCTTCCTTCCATTGTGTTTTAGTTAGGGCCTTGTTATCTACCCCAGCTGGTCTGGTACTTCCTGTGAAGCTTAGCTTGTCCTTGAACTCTGAGCCCTACTCTTCCCTTAGCCTCTCAAGTACCAGGATTATAAGATATGCCCCACCAGACCCAGTTGTGTCGATTGTGCACGTGTGCATGCGCATGTGTCCATGTGTGTGTGTAGGTGATGTTTAGAATTTTAAATACTCATGTCTGCACATTAAGTGCTTTTACCCGATGAATTGTCTCTAGACCCGTGTCCTCATTATTTATACTGTCTGGTGTCTTTTTATACACTCATTGACTATTTTTATGTTTTCATTGGAGAGATATGTATTCAGATTATCTGCCTAGTTTTCAATCAATTCTCTACTCTTGAGTTCTATATAGATTTTGCATATAAACATCTTATTAAACACATACTTTGTAAATATTTTCCCCAGTGCATAAGCTGTTGTTTCATTTTGTTTCCTTTGCTATGCACAAGTGGTATGGTGTAATATAGAGCTATGTATTGTTGCTTTTGTGAACAGAGCTCTGAGTGTGATATCTAAAAATCATTACCAAGACCAATGTCTATAGCAGCTCCCCCACCCCACCCCCACCTGTGTTTAAGAATCCATTTTGAGTTGATGTTTCTTTCTTAGGTTTAGTTTGTTACTTGAACTGCTTTTGTGAGCAAATACCTGACAGGAATCCATATAGGATTTAGTGTGGCTCACAATTTGAAGGGATACAGGCTCTAATGGTGGGAACTGCACAGGCTATCATGTTGCATCTTCAGCCACGGGGCACAGGTGGATGAATACCAGTGCTTTTCATGCCTTCTCCTTTACCCTGTGTTTTTCAAGGTGTCATCCATGTTTAGGGTGGGTCTTCTTAGCTCAATTATCACTCTTGGGAAAGGCCTTCCAGGCGTACCCGTAGACTCTTCTTCTAGACTGTAAATCCAGTCAAACTGACACTGAAGATTAACTATCACATGACCCGTAATGAGGATAATTGTGTCTTTTTTTTTTTTTTTTTTTTTTTTTTTTTAGTAATAAAAAAAGAGGTAAAACTGCATCCTCTGTCTCCATGAAAGAACACAGAGGGCAACACACTGGGTGAAGCAAGCCAAAGAAGATGATCTCATCTATATATGAAATGTAAAAATCATCAATCTAATAGAGGCAAAGGTACAGTGAATGCAGAGGGTGCATGTTCACTAGCCTACATATTTCCAAGGGCAGAGGTCTGCCTTGGTTCCTCATATGCAGTGTCAGTTAACATGTAATTGGTCATTTGTTTATTTGATAATTTGGACATTTGATAATTATGGGATGATAAGTTTTACTTTGGCTTCTAACTATTTCAAAGTCCTTCATGTTGTAACCATAACAAACGTTTGAAAATGATTGATAAGTATGACAGCACACAAAGTGTTTTAAGCTAGGAAACTTGGTCCTTCCATCTTGAATGTGCATTAAGGTTTTTTAAGAACTCAGGAAGTGTCGGTAAGCCACACTGGACCAGTCCCTTAGACAATAGGATTCTGAGCCAGTTGTCATCCTCACTGAATGTAAGGCAATACCTGCTTGTTGTCTCTTTTCTACATCCAGGCATTAAAATAAGTGAAGTACTTAGAGTAGTAAATATATTTTGTAAGATGCTACAATGATGGAGACATGTCAATATACAACTGCCTGCATGTGTAGAATGTAAAGCCTTAAAAGAATGTGGAGTTTGAGTGGTAATGATATGTCAGTGTAGGTTCATCAATTGACACAAATGTGTATCTGGGGGCATAATAATACAGGAGCTATTACAAGTGTAGAAGGGGTGAGCACTTGAGAATTCATCCTATCTTTCCTACACTCGTGCTATGTACCTAAAACTGCCCCAAAAACAAGATCTAAAAACAAACAAACAAAAATAATAATGAGACAAAAATATGGTTGAAAATGTTATCAAATGTCTATAATTTAAAAATAGGAAGAACCTGTTCTCACGCAATACATTTAAAATAATAAATTTTCTCATGGATATTTTTTGTGCCAGTTTGTTAAAAAGCAATAGATTAAAAAGAAAAAGTACTCAATTCAGATATCATACGAATGTAAGTGCAAATGTAACTTTGTGCGTTGAGTAAAGGTGCATGGATGGGTTGCCTAAGTTTCCATTACTAGTTAAACACACATGTTCAATCAAGTTCTGGGCAAAGTCTACTAATGCGCCGATGACTGTAAGGAAAGAATGCTTGGCTACGGAAATTATACCTAGAAGTTGCCCAAACTAAACACCTTGCTCGGCCTCACCTTTGTCTGCTCCCCTTCTAGTCTCATACCCATCCTCAAACCATCCCCCCACACACCATCATGTCCTGTCAGCTCTGCTTTCTATCATCTTTCAAGTCCCGTGTCTGAATCTTGACTACTATGCTCATGGCCTCATTACTCTTGAGCAGGTCATTGCTTCTTCTTCTTTTAGCTCCCAAGTCCTCACCCTACTTTCCAAGCCATGTGACAATAAGCCAGATAATGCATCTCCTTGCTAACGTACTTGAAGGAGCTCATGCTATCTATAGTGCTGGCTTCACACTTTTTGGCTCACATGTTAGACCCTTCATATTGGGGTGAGGTGTTTGCCCACCTCTTACGTTTTTGAGTCATTTTCTCCACTGTCTTGAAGATTCATGATATATCACGACTCAGGTCCTCTGAAGACCAGGGATTACATTATCTCTTCCTTTTATGGAGCTTAAGCTTTTGCTCTGACTCTTTCAGAGGGCTCCCTCTGAGATGGGGACCTCCTTCTGACCGCCCCATGGCTCCCTGTGTTTACTTTTTTATTCATATTATATTCTCACTCCTCATTTTTCTTCTCCCCCTCCCCAACTCCACAGAGAATTATAAACTATTTGTTTCAGGAGCTTAACCTTCTTTGTTCCTTGAGCTTGGCACAGAGATGGCATTTCAGTAAATACTTGGTTGAATGAATGAAACATTAATAGATAAAAGAGAAAGAATAAATATGCAAAGTTTCCTACTCCCTTTATTGGTTCACAAACATAGAGAAGTTAATCTTCACCAATTATAAAGTATCTCAGGCTCTATGAAGGAACTCACTTTTGTTCTAACCAAAGACACGACTCTTCAAAGACGCAAATGACATTAAATGTTTTGTAAATGAACCCACTGGAGTGCAAGAAGGAATATTATATTGGAAAACATTAAACAACCTGAAACAAAAGCAGATCATTTCCCAACCACAAATTGTAAATTAAAGAAGCAAAAATTTCAACCAGTATTAAGTAAATGCTGCTAACATTTCAACGGCAGGAGACAGCCAAATCAAAGGGAACAGGACTGCAGAATGAAGACAAATGGTAAAAGAAAGCCCATTAGCCAAGAGGCTAAAATGCCAGGAAGCCCATTTGGACAATGGGAGAAAATAAAACAAATTCAAGAGTTGTACAAATGTCTGATTTCTATAGGATTGCCCTATTGTATTTGCTTCTTTTTCTTTCTAAGCTCATCTTGGAGACTTTTCATTTCCAAGGAGAGGCTGTGGCTGTCATTTTATCATGGTATGTGCTTGCTTACATGCCACACAGGCAATGAATTATGAGGAAAGGAGAGCCTTGTAGGAGGCACAGAAAGCTGGGCATGCCTTTAAAGAACAAGTGAGGGCCAGCTAGAGAGAGGACTTGAAAGCCAGAGTCTTTGCAATGTACACCCCAAAAGAAATGCCGAAATTCTTTCCTCTTGTTTGTTATGTTTCTTCAAATCTTACCACTTCAAAACCGGTCTCAGTTTCCCCAGAGTCTAGCTACTCTGGCTATTCCTCCTGGCCTCCCTGAGTGCTTTGGAACTGGCTGATTTAATTGTCCATATTATTGTGTTATAGTTATCTATCATTATGTTTTTGTGTGTAAACATTGTCTCTATAATTGGGTTATTCCCTCTACCAAGAATTATGTTACTGACTTTAAAGACTATTCCTACAGTTATTAGAACAATATGCAACATATATAGTACACATTTGTCAAATGTTAAAAATCAATTGGATTAAGTTAAACAAATGCCATTTTATGAGGAAGATTATTTTCCCTCCTTCAAATTTATTAATACAAACAAAAAATCACTAAGTGACCATTCTCACTTTCTTTATATAGTAAATACTGTTTATCTCCTCTTTTGTAGAATGTAAGTCTATGTTCTACCACACCACTATTTCTCAACCATGGACATACATTTGAATTGCCTGAGAATAACAATCTTCTTCTTAGTCCAACCTCAACTTGAAGATGTAGGGTGTTTTAAAAAGCAAAATCCCAGGGTTTGAGAGATGGGTCAGTGGGTAAAAGCACTAGCTATACAAACAAGGGAAACAGAGTGTGGACCCACAGAATGAACATAACAGCTGTATGCATAGTTCATACAACCTTAGCATGCCTATCATCCAATAGGGGGCAGA
This sequence comes from Acomys percivali, assembly GCA_907169655.1. Classification (NCBI taxonomy): domain Eukaryota; kingdom Metazoa; phylum Chordata; class Mammalia; order Rodentia; family Muridae; genus Acomys; species Acomys percivali. The sequence goes on along the minus strand of OU015750.1, from coordinate 84,097,932 downwards.
GACAGTAGAATCCCTGGAGCCAGGTAGGCCAGCTAATCTGGTAAATAGGGCAGAAAAACAGCAAATAGATCCGGTCTTAAGGAAGGCAGTAAGCCAATACATACCTGAAGTTGTCCTCTGACCTCCATATATGTACTGTAGCATGCAGGTATGTATGCCCACACACATTCACAATCATGAATGTGCACATGCACACAGGCATGTACACACACACACATACACACACACACACACACACACACACACACACACGGCACTCTAGTCCACTGTGATTCTATTCTGTAGATATGATGGAAAAACACCATGCTATGTCATCATTGATGAGTTTGTCAATCAACAGCATTCGCTGAAGACCAGCACTAATGTATTCAAGTTTACTATGCTAGCTGCTCCTGTGGGTTTCCACTGGGTATTCACCTGAAGTGTACAAAGTGACATATGAGTGTTCAGACCTTTCAAATATCTAGATACCTGATGCTTTAGTTTGTTAGTACATTTCTTCTAGAAGTACAGTATTTAGCATAAATATTTTGAAGATTATTTATTTTAAATTATGTATATGCATGTATTTGTGTGGAAGTATGTGCATGTAGGTGTAGTTTCCTATGGAGGCCAGAAGAGGGCGTTGGATCTCTTTTAGCTGGAGTTACAGGTTCAACTGTCCTATATGGGTTCTGAGATCCAAACTTGGGTCCTCTGTAAACGTTGTATGTGTTCTCAACCATAGAGCCATCTCTCCAGCCAAGGTAAAACAATTTTGAAATAATGGAGTAAAATGGAAGGATGCAAGTCTAAAGAACCAGTTTTGATTGGTTCTGTACTTAAAGAGAAAGGGATAGAAGAGAACCAGTTCATTTTACCAGAGGGCAGAGGAATCCAATCCATGTTAATCTGAAACTAACTTTTCTTGTAATATCTAGACTATATAGTTATTGACCAAGAGAAAGATTTTCAATCATTTAATTATGATAAGTTTTTGTATTTTACAGACTTTCATTTCACCATCTCATTTTGTTCTTCTTTTAAGTTATTCACTGAGCTCTAACTACATATCAGACTCTCTACAAAGCTCTTTACACATATGTACTTAACAGGCTCCTTGAGTGACACAGTACTGTAGCTTTTGATTTTCATACAAGGAAACTGAGGTAGAGATGACAAAAACCCCACCAGGGTCAAACGGTTCCTGTGAAACGAAGGCAGGAATGAAAGCTGAGTCTGCCCTGTGCTAGAGTTCTTGACCCTGTGCTGAGCTCCAGAGAGTGACTTCCACCACCTGGTGCTGCTGAAGAAAAACAATGGACAAAATGCTTAACCCGAAATTCAAGGGTGATGGAAAAGAAATAAATTGTGGGGGCTTTCCTTTTCATTTAAGTTCAACTGTAAGTCATTCATGAATTTATGTCTATTGTAATTGTGTTTGTAACTTTCCACTAAAATGTGTTTTGGATGATCTTGTAAAATTTCAAAGAAAATTCATAGAGCTCTCCTCCAGTATTAAATGACAAGACCAAGCAGCAGTGTGGCTGTAATGCATGGTTTATTTATATGAACGTTATAGAATGTGTTGATGAAACTGCTTAGACCAACGACAGCTCAACCACTGGTTCTTGAACATCTGGTGCCATCACACATGTGATATTGGCTCCATCCAGCCATGTGCTTTCCTCACCTTAGCCAGCTCTCCATGTCTTTTTCCAGGCACTTTTCCAAGATGCTCAAGTACCTTTGCTCTTGGTGAACTCTTCCGTTTCCCTCCCCGTGGGATGAAATAAAATTTCCTTTGTGGCCCTTTCTCCATCTGTTCCTTATCAACTGGTTTTGTAGGTCTCATCAAAACACTTTCTCATGTATCTTACTGATGAGGTAGGATGGCCATTGATTACATAACGGTCCACCCAAGGCTCAAGAAAAGTCCACAGCCTGTGATAGTACTGGGAGGTGATAGAAGTTTTAAGAGGTCTAGCACCATGGGAGGAAATTGGGTTGTCATGGGGTGTCCCTGAAGGAGATGAGATCTTAGCTGCTTTGTTCCTGTTTTCAGCCACCATGAGGTGAAGGCTTCCTTCATCCCATGCTTCCACCATGATGCCCAACAGCAGTGGCCAACAGGCTATGGGCTGAACCCTCTGAAACTGTGAGCCCAAATAACTTCTCATCTCTTCAAACTGCTTTCTGCCAGTATTGGGTAAACAGAAGCCAGGTCATGATTTTCATATCCCTAGCACATAGTATTTGCTTGATAAAAGATTGTTAAAATATTGAATGGATTAGGATTCGGAGAGATTGGGATTTACCTGAGACTTTATTGTGGAGATTGAGCATGGCATTTATCCTTAGAGGGTTAGATTTCTTCTTCATTTCTAAACCTTCCACATAGAAATAAAATTTGAAATATCATTGTTACTGATATCAATATATTAATACCTATGTGCAGTGCTTTATAAAAATAAAGCCTTCTCTTAAAACAGCATGGTACTGACAAGGCAATAGGCTGGTGGATCAATGGAATCGAATTGAAGACCCAGAGATGAATACACATACATTTGCTCACTTGATTTTTGACAAAGAAGCTAAATCTATTCAATGGAAAAATGATAGCATCTTCAACAAATGATGCTGGTCTAACTGGATATCTACATGTAGAAAAATGCAATTAGACCCTTATTTGTCACCATGCACAAAACTCAAGTCCAGGTGGATTAAAGACCTCAACTTAAAACCAGAGACATTAATTCAGTTAGAGGAAAAAGTGGAGAAGAGCCTGGGACACATAGGCACAGGAAACAACTTCCTGAACAGTACACCAACAGCCCAGGCCTTAATGTCAACAATTAATAAATGGGACCTCATGAGGCTGAGAAGCTTCTGTAAGGCAGGAGACACTGTCAGTAGAACAAAGCGACAGCTTACAGACTAGAAAAAGATCTTCACCAACCCTTCATCTGACAAAGGTTTAATATCCAAAATATATAAAGAACTCAAGAAATTAAACACCACAAAACCAAACAACCCAATTGAGAAATGGGGCTTGGAACTAAACAGAGAATTCTCAACAGAGGAATATCAAATGGCCGAGAAACACTTAAAGAAATGCTCGTCCTCATTAGTCATCAGAGAAATGCAAATCAAAACGACACTGAGATTCCATCTTACACCCATCAGAATGGCTAAGATCAAAAACTCAAATGACATCACATGTTGGCGAGGATGTGGAAAGAGAGGAACACTACTTCATTGCTGGTGGGAATGCAAACTAGTACAACCACTTTGGAAAGCTATCTGGCGCTTTCTCAGAAAAATGGGAATAGGACTTCCTCAAGACCCAGCTATCCCACTCCTTGAAATATACCCAGAAAATGCCCTACCACACAACAGGGACATATGCTCAACCATGTACATAGCTGCTTTATACATAATAGCCAGAACATGAAAACAGCCTAAATGTCCCTCAGTAGAAGAAACTGTGGTACATATACACTATGGAATACTACTCAGCTATTAAAAACAAGGAATTCCCGAAATTTGTGGACAAATGGACTGATCTAGAAATGATCATAATGAGTGAGTTCACCCAGAAGCAAAAAGAGACAAACGGTATATACTCACTTATATCAAAACACTAGTCCAAGGGATACGTACCATGAAAAACTTTACTTACCCGGAAAGTGGGTCGGAGGAGAGGTCATCCTATTGAGACTTTAGGTGAGAGTAGCATGGAAGAATGGGGAAATAGTAGGATCCACAGGGTCCTGGAAACCTACAAGAAGAACGTTATGACAGGCAGATCTGGGTCCTGGGGTCCTCCTCAAACTAAGGCACCAGCCAAGGAGAATATAGGCAGTAAACTTCGAACCCCTACCAAGACCTAGCCGACGAACCTGATATTCTCTACCATTGAGTGGAGAGTGTGATCTGACTCTCACACGAACTCTGGTGCTCCTTTTCTGACCACATCCCCTGGATGGGGAGGCCTGGCGGCACTCAGAAGAAAGATAGCAAGTTACCAAGAAGAGACTCGATATTCTAAGAGCATATATAGGGGGAGGAGGTCTACCTCAATCACAGACATAGGGGAGGGGAAAAGGGGGGAAGTGGGAGGGAGGGAAGAATGGGAGGAAACAGGGGAAGGGCTAACAATCGAGATGTAATATGAATAAATTAATAAAAATGTAATAAAAAAATAAAGCTGTCTCTAAAAGCAATTATTTATGTCAGTGGGAATATATGAAAGTAAATTTTGTATCATAGTCAGTTTAGCATTTGAAAAGTTTATTTATGCAATATTAAATTGTACTATGTTGAGTCATCCTTAGCCGCCGTCTGCCCAATAATGTAAGACTGCCTCATCCCGATATTCATCTGTGAAGTTTCCGTGACTGAATTAACTGCTTTGGGAAGAAATCCTTACATGTGTGGTGTGGTGTTAGTTTGTTATATGGGAAATGGCATCTGAATCCAGTCTTGTTCTTCAAAGCTTTTCTTTGAAACAGATGTGTTCTCTTCTACTGAGGAGAGAGATTTGGGGCAACGCCTTTTGGCAGCTCTGGCTTGGCACCCCCCCCCCCCAGCTGCCATCTTCAACATCATGCAGCACAACCATATAGAGTGGTGGTGGTGGTGTTTACAAGGAAGTCTCAACAGTGTTAGCTGCACCCTTTTGCTTTGGAATAATAAAGATCAGTTATCAGGCTTAGTGTACAGCTAGCTCAGTGGTAGAACTCTTGTTTACTATGTAGAAGCTATGATGTAAGGTCCATCTCTGAGAACAAAGCAGGAAGTAGTTACCTCTAAGTCTAAAGACTGCCATTCATCGCCAAGCCACAGAGATGGCTCTCTTTTACTATTTCTCAGTCTAAAAACTGCCACACGGACATTGATTTTTATACCTTAAAAGTTTTGCAGTTTGCTCAAGTTCTGGCCCTGTAACGTGTTAATCTATGTGCCATGCATTAGAATTGTCCAGATGGAGGTGTTAACAATGCCCCATCACCTACATCTCTGAGCCCCATGAACCCCCGAGTTGTCTGACTTCAGGAAGCCATGCAAAGAAATATGGAATGGCCAGTTCTGACAGTTACTCGGATGATTCAGAGTAAAAGTAGCCTTATAAAACTTTGTCTGGTATGATTAGTCATGATTGCTTACTCATGGCGGTTGTGGTCTGTCGGTAAGTTTACTTTCAATTTTAGTTCAAGGACCACAGCTGGTTTTTCTCAGTCCCTTAGGAGGAAGTGGAGAACACCATGGATGCTGCCCGACCTTCCCCTTCCTTCCAATGATGGGAGTGTTGTTTCCGGTTTTTTGTTTTGTTTTGTTTTTTTTGGTTTGTTATGATATTTAGAGTCCATGGCAACTGCAAATTGAATTTGTCCTGGGGATTTCTAGAATTGAGAGGAATGCTTACCAATCCAGTGATGCCCTTCTGAAGACTGATTGCTGGATGATCAATTGTTGCTGGAATTGTTAATTCTCACAAATGAGTGGAAAATGATACACTCTCCACACCACAGCTCTGAAGATGTCCAAGTTTACTTCAGTATGTCCTGGACTTCTTGCTTAAGTTTTGTAGCTTTTCCATGTGGGGAAAAAAGTATGTATTTTAACCTGACCCAGGAACTATTGATTGTTTCTGAACTATTTTCCACACTACTTATTTAATGGAGGCTAGAAAGAGGGAGATAGTTTCCTGAGAAGTTATGTTATTTCCTTAGAAGACTAAATGCAATTTTGAGAGCTCTATGGGTTATCTCCACATCTGGCCTATTATAAATCTGAGTTAGCTGTGTAAAATTAAATGTAAAATTAATATTTTCTCTAAGTGTATTAACTCCATCACACTGCTTAATTTGAACCACAGACACCAAAGAGGCAGAAATAGGAACTGTTGGCTTTTCCTGTGGACTTGTTTTTATCCTGTTGTCATATTGTCTACTCTGCAATGTATATGAAGTACTAAGAATAATAGACGATAAAGAAACACAACTCATTGCAGTGTAAATATGTGGAACGAGGAGTCTGGAGACCAGTAAGCTCTTGAAACTAGTTTCTTACTATTAAGGTTGAGTTTTTTGACCCAACCACAATAACAAAGAAACTAGTATTTCAACAACAACAATAATAAACTTGGAGTGATGCCTTTTTTAAAAAAATAAACCATGAACAAGTCTGTGTCAATTGTGTGATTGTTGATGCTGTGATCCACTCAAGAACTTATACATGGAGAATAAGGTTAATTCTTAGAGATGAATTACAAAATTTAACATGCTAGGTGAAGAGTACCATTAGTTTGAGGCCTGTTATACATGTGAAATCCTTAAGACTAGTGCACTGATTTAGCACATTCCCCAGACGAAGAAGGTCAATGAATAAAGGTTACCTTTTGAGAAATTAGAAAGCAACAACAGAACATTTTCCTGACTGTTGACTTATATGGAACACTACACTCAGCTCAGACATTGTCCCTCCAAGCACAACAGAACGAGCAGGAGGAGGAGGACACCCTGAACCCACATTCTTGAGCTCTCTCTTTTCCATTCTCTCTCCTCCCCTTTTCTCTTCTCTTTTGACTTTGCTTTTTCCCAAACAGGGCACTGTTCTATAGCCCAGGATGGCCTTGTACTTGGAATTCTTCTGCCTCAGCCTACCAAATACTGCAATTGTAGGCCCGTGACACTCTACCCAGAGATCTGTGTATTCTTGAGCTGTTGGCTCATGACAATTGAATGAAAGGAGATTTTATTTAGAGAGGCAGTCATTAAACAAATAGAACCATTTTATTGATCTAAGATGTGACTTTGATTTGGAGAAATATGCATAGGTGTGGTGTCCTCAGCATTGAAAACTATGCAAAATTATTGAATGTGTGTCCTCATGAGTGTGACGGTATCACCAAATCCTGTGTGGTCCTAGGAATAGTAAAAGAAACACATACATCTAAGAGGAAAAAGAAGGATGCTTGTCTATGGCATGAAAGGAAGGGAATTTTCCTTTTTGCCTACTGTTAAATGGAACAACTCACAGGTAGCCTGACAGGATGGAAGAATTATAAATAAATGATATAACACATGATGTAATGGCAGATTTATGCATCAGTGTCGATATGGTCTCAAAGAGCTTTAGAAATCACTGGTCATGTGGTTTTAATGCTCCTGGTCTTGTCAAAGGGAAGCCAAGAACCTCTGGGCTGTGGCGTTGAGACTTTGTGCTCCAACCGGGGCCACAGTGGCCACACTTTCACATTTCTTTCAGTTCTCAGAGGAAGCATTTCCTCTTGGCTGAAAATGGAGCTCACCTAGGCATGTCCTGCTTCTGGATGGAGAAAGAACCAAGCTGATTGTTTCTTTCTGTATTTCTTTTTTTTTTCTTTTTTCTTTTTTCTTTTTTCTTTTTTTTGACCTTTCCCTGATCCTTTATTTATTTTTTTTATTAATTTATTCTTGGTACATCTCTATGGTTATCCCATCCCTTGTATCCTCCCATTCTCCCCTCCCTCCCATTTTCCCCTTATTCCCCTCCCCTATGACTGTTCTTGAGAGGGATTACCTCCCCCTGTATATGCTCATAGGGTATCGTTTCTTCTAGGTGACCTGCTGTCCTTCCTCTGAGTGCCACTAGGTCTCCCCCTCCAGGCGACATAGTCAAATGTGAGGCACCAGAGTACATGAGAAAGTCATATCCCACTCTCCACGCAAGTGTGGAGACTGTCTTGTCCATTGGCTAGATCTGGGTAGGGGTTTAAATTTTACCGCCTGTATTGTCCTTGGCTAATGCCTTAGTTTGAGCGGGACCCCTTGGCCCAAATCTGCCTATCATAATGTTCTACTTGTAGGTTTCTAGGACCCACTGGATCCTTCTACATTGCTATTCTCACATGGTTCTCTCATCTAAAGTCCCAATAGGATGTCCTCCCCTCTGTCCCAGTTTCCTGGTAAGGGAAGGCTTTCATGGGACATGCCCCTTGGGCTAGTATGCAGATATAAGTGAGTATATACCATTTGAGTCTTTCTGCTTCTGGGTTAACTCATTCATTATGATCATTTCTAGCTCAATCCATTTATCCACAAATTTCGGGAATTCCTTGTTTTTAATAGCTGAGTAGTATTCCATAGTGTATATGTACCACAGTTTCTTTATCCATTCTTCTACTGAGGGACATTTAGGCGGTTTCCATGATCTGGCTATTATGAATAAGGCTGCTATGAACATGGTTGAGCAAATGTTCTTGTTGTGTGCTGGTGCATCTTCTGGGTATATTCCAAGGAGTGGAATAGCTGGGTCTTGAGGAAGCCCTATTCCCAGTTTTTTGAGATAGCACCAGAATAGATTTCCAAAGTGGTTGTACTAGTTTGCATTCTCACCAGCAATGAAGGAGTTTTCCTCTCTCCCCACATCCTCACCAGCATGTGGTGTCACTTGAATTTTTGATCTTAGCCATTCTGATGGGTGTAAGATGGAATCTCAGAGTTTGTTTTGACTTGCATTTCCCTGATGAATAAGGAGGTTGAGCATTTAAGTGTTTCTCCACCATTTGATATTCCTCTGTTGAGAATTCTGTTTAGTTCCAAGCCTCATTTCTCAATTGGGTTATTTGGTTTTGTGGTGTTTAATTTCTTGAGTTCTTTATATATTTTGGATATTAGACTTTTGTCAGATGTAGGGTTGGTGAAGATCTTTTCCCAGTCTGTAGGCTGTCCCTTTGTTCTCTTGACAGTGTCTCCAGCCTTACAGAAGCTTCTCAGCCTCATGTGGTCCCATTTATTAATTGTTGACATTAAGGCCTGGGCTGTTGGTGTTCTGTTCAGGAAGCTGTCTCCTGTGCCAATATGTTCCAGGCTCTTCCCCACTTTTTCTTCTAAGTGACTTAGTGTCTCTGGTTTTATGTTGAGGTCTTTAATCCACTTGGATTTGAGTTTTTTGCAAGGTGACAAATATGGGTCCAGTTGCATTTTTTTACACATAGACATCCAGTTAGACCAGCATCATTTGTTGAAGATGCTATCCTTTTTCCATTGAATGGATTTGGCTTCTTTGTCAAAATTCAAGTGAGCAAATGTATGTGGATTCATATCTGGGTCTTCAATTCGATTCCACTGATCAACCAGCCTGATGCTGTGCCAGTACCATGCTGTTTTAATTACTATTGCTTTATAGTACAATTTGAGATCAGGTATGGAGATTCCTCCACAGCACCTTTTATTGTACAAGATCGTTTTTGCTATTCTGGGTTTTTTGTTTTTCCATATGAAGTTCAGAATTGAACTTTCAATGTCTTTAAAAAATTGTGTAGGTATTTTGATAGGGATTGCATTGAATCTGTAGATTGCTTTTGGTAGGATGGCCATTTTTACTATGTTAATTCTCCCTATCCATGAGCAAGGAAGATCCTTCCATCTTCTCATGTCATCTTCAATCTCCTTCTTCAGAGTTTTGAAATTTTTTTCAAACAAGTCCTTCACTTGCTTAGTTAGAGTAACTCCTAGATATTTTATATTGCTTGTGGCTAATGTGAAGGGTATGGCTTTCCTAATTTCTTCCTCTGCAAGCTTGTCATTTGTGTATAGGAAGGCTACAGACTTTTTTGAGTTAATTTTGTATCCAGCCAAATTGCTGAAAGTGTTTATCAGCTGTAGGAGTTCTCTGGTGGAATTTTGAGGGTCACTTATGTACACTATCATATCATCTGCAAATAGGGATAGTTTGACTTCCTCCTTTCCCATTTGGATACCCTTGATCTCCTTTTGTTGTCTTATTGCTCTGGCTAGAACTTCGAGTACTATATTGAAGAGATATGGAGAGAGTGGGCAGCCTTGCCTTGTTCCCGATTTTAGAGGAATTTCCTTGAGTATCTCACCATTTACTTTGATTTTGGCTATTGGCTTGCTGTATATAGCCTTTATTATATTGAGGAAAGTGCCTTGTATCCCTGATCTCTCTAAAACTTTAAACATGAATGGGTGTTGGATTTTATCAAATGCTTTCTCTGCATCTAAAGAGATGATCATGTGGTTTTTTATTTTCAGTTTGTTTATATGGTGGATTACATTGATGGATTTCCGTATATTAAACCATCCCTGCATGCCTGGAATGAAGCCTACTTGGTCATGATGAATGATATCCTTTTGTGTTCTTGTATTCGTTTTGCAAGAGTTTTATTTAGTATTTTTGCATCGATGTTCATAAGAGAAATTGGTCTGAAATTCTCTTTCTTTGTTGAGTCTTTGTGAGGTTTAGGTATCAACGTGACTATGGCCTCATAGAATGAATTTGGTAATGTTCCATCCAATTCTATGTTTTGGAGTAGCTTGAAGAGTATCGGTATTAGCTCGCCCTTGAAGGTCTGGTGGAATTCTGCACTGAAACCATCTGGCTCTGGGCTTTTTTTGGTTGGGAGACTATCAATGATTGCTTCTATTTCTGTAGGGGAAATGGGACTATTTAGCTTGTTTATCTGTTCTTCACTCAACTTTGGCAAGTGAAATTGATCAAGAAAATCATCCATTTCCCTTTGATTTTCAAATTTTGTGGCATATATGCCTTCAAAGTAGGATCTTATGATTCTTTGTATTTCTTCAGTGTCTGTTGTTATGTCTCCCTTTTCATTTCTGATTTTGTTGATTTCAATACTGTCTCTCTGCCTTTTAGTTAGTTTGGCTAACGGTCTGTCTATCTTGTTGATTTTCTCAAAGAACCAGCTCTTGGTTTTGTTGATTCTTTGGACTGTTTTCTTAGTTTCTAATTTGTTAATTTCAGCCCTGAGTTTGATTATTTCCAGACGTCTACTCCTTTTGGGTGTTTCTGCTTCTTTTTTTTCTAGGGCTTCCAGCTGTTTTGTTAAGTTGCTTATGTGTGATGTTTCCAATTTCTTTTTAAAGGCACTTAGTGCTATGAATTTTCCTCTTAACACTGCTTTCAATGTATCCCACAAATTGGGGTATGTTGTTCCCTCATTTTCATTGAATTTCAGAAACTCCTTGATTTCTTTCTTTATTTCTTCCCTGACCCATGTGTCATTTAGCAGAGAGTTGTTTAGTTTCCACGTACGTGTAGGTTTTTTGTTGTTTCTGTTGTTGTTGAATTGCAGCCTAAGAGCATGGTGATCTGATAGGATACAAGGTATTATTTCAATCCTCTTGTATCTGTTGAGGCCTGCTTTGTGACCTACGATGTGATCAATTTTGGAGAAGGTTCCATGGGGTGCAGAGAAGAAGGTATATTCTTTCTTGTTTGGGTGAAAGGTTCTATAGATATCTGTTAGATCCATTTGACCCATGGCATTGGTTAATGATGTTATTTCTCTGCTTAGTTTCTGTTTCAATGACTTATCCTTCAGTGAGAGTAGGGTGTTGAAGTCTCCCACTATTATTGTGTGGTGATCGATGTGTGGTTTAAGTTTTTTTAGCAGATCTTTTACAAATGTGGGTGCCCTTGTATTGGGAGCATAGATGTTCAGAATTGTGATGTCATTTTGGTTGACTTTACCTTTGATGAGTATGAAGTGTCCTTCTGCATCCCTTTTGATTAATTGTGGTTGAAAGTCTATTTTGTTTGATATTAAAATGGCTACGCCTGCTTGCTTCTTGTGACCATTTGCTTGGAATATTGTTTTCCAACCTTTTGCCCTGAGGTAATGTCTATCATTATGGGCGAGATGTGTTTCTTGAATGCAGAAGAATGTTGGATCTTGTTTATGCACCCATTCAGTTAGTCTGTGTCTTTTTATTGGAGAATTGAGACCATTGATGTTGAGAGATATTAACGACCAGTGACTGTTAAGAGTCTTAATTTTGATGTTGTTTCCAATTGAGCGTTTGTGTAGCTGTGTTTTTGCCATGGTATAGTTACCTATTTCCTGAGTAGTTTTGGTTGTAGCTTGACCCTTTGGGATGGAGTTTTCCTTCTAGTACCTTCTGTAAGGCTGGATTTGTGGATAGGTACTGTTTGAATTTGTTTTTGTCATGGAATATTTTGTTTTCTCCATCAATGGTTATTGATAGTTTTGCTGGGTAAAGTAGTCTGGCCTGGCATCTGCGGTCTCTTAGGGTTTGCAGGTTCTCTGTCCAGGCTCTTCTGGCTTTTATGGTCTCTGCTGAGAAGTCGGGTGTAATTCTGATAGGTTTGCCATTGAATGTTATTTGGCCCTTTTCCCTTGCAGCTTTTAATAAAAATATGGAACGCTTCACGAATTTGCATGTCATCCTTGCGCAGAGGCCATGCTAATCTCTGTATCGTTCCAATTTTAGTATATGTGCTGCCGGAGTGAGCACTCTTTCTGTATTTCTTAAGTAATGAAGTGTGCGAATGGATGTTCTGGAACATTCATAGGACAGACACTGCAGGTGACATTACCTATGTCCTGTTCTGCACATAGTTAACACAAGTACATTGTGTAGACTTTTCAAAGAGGTTCTTCATGTGTTACCTGACAGCACATGCTGACTTACTGTACCTTTTCCACGACTTCAGAGAACAGATGCATACCTGCAATTTGAAAAAAGGAAGGGCTCCTAGACTGAAAGTTAGTTTTACCAGTGACTATCTTTATGGCTTCAATTTTTATCTTCAAGGAAGGTGCTTCTAGGCTTCATTGCTTTCATTCCATAAGCAAATAAATTAATGAGGCAGAGAGGCTATTTCTTATATTTTGGGTTGTGAGCCTAGCCTTTAATGGCTGAACAATTTCTCCAACCTGAGAGGCTATTTCTTTAAGGTTGTATTTTTCCATGTAGTCAGGGACCTCTTGAAGCTTGTAATGCCACACCCTTCCAGTATTTAGGGATGCCATCCTTGAAATGGTGAGTGCCAGTGATGTTTGAAAACAGACATCAGCACAGGATGGATGAGAAAATAATCCTACATGATGTGTAAGCATCAAGTCATCCCCGAGGAGGCAGGTAATCTGAGGAGCGCAATCCTGGAAAGTAAGTTCTTAGATGCTATTGCCTATTGCTGGGTGATAAGGAGCCAACTTGTTGAGAGGAATCTGTCAGGTTGTACATAGTCTAAGAGACAGACAGCTGTAGCCACCCTGGTCTGTGTGGAGTAAGTGGAGTGGCTCATACAGTGCTGGATTTACTGGGTGACCTGCTCATTAGGAATAATTAATGCATTTGCTCTTCTTGGGCACATCCCCTGGTTCCAACTCACTTTTCAGTACAGGTTCATTTGGTTGTCGGCAAACATTTTGGGGTGTGTTTTCCAAGAGCTAGTTATGGAGTGGCATCTTCTGAATTGAAAAATTCCATTCTAGAGACTGAATCCTTAAGATTCACGGAGAAAACAACCCACCAGCCCCAGGAAGTCCCTGATACCAGTTTCACAAGACTGCTCTCTCCCAAGACTAAGCAGTGAGCACTGCTGAAGGGAGAGACTCTCCATCCTGTCAGGCTACCTGCGAGATGTGCAGAGAGCTCTGGTATCAAAGCATTGATGAGCCATCATTCATACTGGAGTAGGCTTTTCCATGATGCAGCTTCCGATTGAGTGGTCCAGGTCCTGTAAATAATCTCACACCAAGCCTTCTGCAAGTAACCTAAATGAGCTCATTGCTTTGACAAACTGGAGTTTGGAAAATGCTTTCTTTGGCCTTTTATCAGTTCCCTAGCTGGCATGAGTAGATAGTTGTTCACATCCCTGAAAAGGTCACAAAAGAGGACTGTATGTTCAGAGTTCAGAAAACACGGCCCTCTGTCTTTGTTCCTGTGGGTCTTATGGTCTATTTGGGTTACCATATATATCTATGTATGTACGTATGTATGCATATATGTATGTATATATGTATGATACCACATAAGTATGATATATATCATATGAACACCATATATGATGCATATCAAGTATCTGTATATATATATATATATATATGTACATGTATGCATACCTATAATCTGTAGCATACAGAGTGCTTAAGCAGTAGTGTCATGATTCTGAGGCCAGCCCAGGCTGCATATAGCATATTGTCTCAAAATAAAATAAATTCAGTAATTATTTTAAAGTGAGATATTCTACTGTAAAAAAGTCTGAGCAGAAATTTATGGGAACAACTAAGAAACACTGAGAAAATTCTTTAAGAAGCAACACTCTGTCTCTTATAGTGTATGAACAGAGATAGCTTTCCTGTGGAACTTCATGAGAAAGCATGGCTTAGTGAGAAAATAATGCCAGGTTTTATGTGATTGGGGTTAAATTTTGGAAGTATGTATGGGCAGGCATGGAGGAAAAAAAAAAGAAAAAGAAAAAGAAAAAGATAAAATAAGTCAAATTAGCTTCAGAAACAGAGTGGCTTGTTTCCCAATCAAGGTTTTGGGTTTCTGCAGAAGTTGGTTGGCCCGTGCTTTCATGTGGGAAAAATGCAGGTTCCTTCAGAGAATATGTACTGAATGAAGGGCATTTGAATTTTAAGTACAGCAGTTCTTTTTTTTCTCTTCCTTTTTTTGTTTGTTTTGTTTTTCCCCAGCCAGTGGATGCACACATTTCCTGGCTCATTGGCAATCATGGCAACTGTGATGCCTGGTTTTAATAAGTTAACATGATGATATTGAGAGGCAAATGTAGGAGATGCACCTCTGTCAGGGTCAGGTCTGTGTGTATGTGTGTGGGGTTTCAAGAGGACCAGCTACAGAGAAGACCTGTCCTTAATGTGCACAGCATCTTTCACTGTGTAGCCCAGATGCAAAGAGGTCTAAGAAGTCCCTGCTGCCTACCTGCACTCACTGTGTCCTGAGAAGGTGGATCTATTGATGTTGATGCCACTGCCCACTGACGCTGGACTTCAGGTTCTCCAGCCCCCTAACGTGGACCAAATATCCATGGACTCTCCAGCGGCCTTCTAGGTACTCCAAACTAGATTGCAACTACTGAGACGTCCAACTTCATGGACCTTTATATTTTATAACAATTCCATTCGCTCTGTTCCTATAAAGAACTCTGATCTAAAGAAATCAACTCTGTTTATCAGTGTAACTTGAGCATGCTCTAGTTTGAGACCCAATCAGTGGCAGGGCATGCATTTCTCCAGAGAGCTTGGTTTTCTGCCTGTGTGCAATGGAAGACTCTTCTGGGACCCACACTTCTGCGACCTGTCTTGCTCCCTAAAGCTCTGCCACTGCAGCTTTCGGTCAGGACCATACTGAGGCTTGACTCCTGACTACCTGTCCTAGCACAACACTTGGATATGCCTCCCTCATTTAAGAAGCAGAAAATCATTACCTTTTAGTCTCTTTCTCAAGGGAAATAAGATGCTTGTGGCTGTGACAGGATTGTGGCTAATGGAGCCTTCTCTGTATGGATATATAACCTCTATAACGGGAGTGTGACTTAACACGTGACCACATTATTGCAGAGGACAATCCCTGGGCACGTTGGGTCACTGCAACAATTCGCCAGAGAGTGACTCCACAGCCATTTGTCCTATAAACTTTGAATTCAATCAGAAGTGTGTTTACGAATATTTGGTATAATCGACATAAATCGATCTCAATGGATTCAGCATTGTTGGAGACTTTGTTGGAGAAAGTGGACATTTGTACCAGGAAAGTGAAAGCTTGAAAGTAGAGAACTTCAGGGATGAGTCAGTGCCCTAGACATAAACAGGGATTTTATAACCACAGTCAGTGGCTGCAATCATTTGTAATTGTAGGAAACATTGGCCCCACCAAACTGTCCCAGATTGCCAAGATTTCCTCCCAAATACTGTTTGATATTTGTGTATCAAATTTTGATATTAGTGTATCAAATTAAGCATGACTAGATCAAGGAGTGAGTGGGTATGCGTCGTCCCCATATGTGATGTAAGGGCAGAATCTATAAAATAAAAGACTATCCTAATGTTATTGCCAGGAGAGAAAGGGTACCCTTCAGGTTCTCAGGAACAGTCATAGGGGAGGAGAATAAGGGGAAAATGGGAGGGAGGGGAGAATGGGAGGATACAAAGGATGGGATAACCATAGAGATGTAACAAGAATAAATTAATAAAAAAAAGAAAAGAAAAGAAAAGAAAATGTCAAGGCTGCCACAATGTCTCAACGGGTCGAAACACTTGTTGGCAACCTGAGTTTGATTCTTGGAACCTACATAAAACTAAAGGGAGAGAACAGACTCCACAAAAATTGCCCCACCAACTTCCTGTATTAGTCAGGGTTTTCTTTATATATAAAACGGAGATTTATTAGAGTGGCTTACAGGATGTGGCCCAGCTAGTACAGCCATGGCTGTCTACTGAGGAAAAGGCCAAGAATCCAGTAGCTGTTCGGTCCATGACACCGATGTCTCAGCTGGTCTTCAGCATAGGCTTGGATCCTGCAGAAGTAGGCTCTGATGCTGGGCAGGACTGCAGGTGCCATGGAAAACGAGGGCAAGTGGGCAAAGGGAACAAGCTTCCTTCCTCTTTGTCTTTTATACAGGCTGTCACCAGAAGGCGTGGCCCAGATGGAAGGTGGGGTTTTCTATCTCAAAAGATTCGATTAACAACAACAAAAACTCTCACAGGTGTGCCCAGGGGCTGGGGCTTTTAGTTAATTCCAGATATAATTGAGTTAACAAGTTGATAACCAAGAACATTTATATGAATGCCATTTCATGATCACTCACACATCATCATCATCAATCATCATCATCATCATCATCATCATCTTCATAATAATTTTAGAAAAGAAAGGAAATGTGTATCCTTCTTGGGAAACTAATCTTGCTGCTTCAGCCTCTCATTATCATATCATATGTGATAATATATTATCATTATATATATGTGATAGTATATTATCATTATATATATATATATATATATATATATATATATATATATATATATTTGGTTTGTCGAGACAGGGTCTCTCTGTAGCCTTGGCTGTCCTGGACTCACTTTGTAGACCAGGCTGGCCTCGAACTCACAGAGAACCACCTGCCTCTACCTCCCAAGTGCTGGGATTAAAGGTGTGCACCACCACCACCCAGCTTCATTAGTATATTATATTATTTTATTTAGGGCTGCTAAAAATGCAACAGCAAGTAATGCTTCTGCCATAGGGCCTACATTCTGTATCTAAGTGACTATATATTATATTACTATATTATATAATATATTACTATAACATAGTAATATATAATAATCGTTTCAAATAATCATCAAGTGTATCCCAGAGAATACATTTTCAAAGTGTCAAGGTGCATTTTATATGATTTTATATCTCCTATGATAGCTGGGTGAGAAACATGCTCTGAGTCCTAGCACACTACATATATGGCAAGCATGAAAAGACCCTAAATGATTTCTGGATCATGAACCTATTTATTGTTATTATTGTTGTAGTTGTTTTATTGGTATTACTTTGAGACAGGGTCTCACTCTTTCTCATAGACTGGCCTGAAACTCATTGTGTAGTCCAGGTTAGCCTCAATTCATTGTCTTCCTCTTGCCTCAGTCTCCCAAATACTCTGACTCTTTGCATGTGCCACTGCACCTGAAAGAATACACACACACACACACACACACACACACACACACACACACACTGTATATTTATATGTATATATATATATATACATATACCCATACGTATACATGTATATATATTCAATCATTGGTTTTTCAATCTTGAAGTTTATTGATCAATTGAAATAAAATCTCATCTTGAATAAAGATTTTATTCATCTTTACTTATTTGCCTTAGAGAGTAAGTTGGTTAATAAAGCTACTTAAGCTCTTTATTTCTCAACTTGTGTGTGTCCTTGGGTCAAGGGTAGAAGGTGTGGTCGTTAGCAGAGGAAGACGAGAACAGCACTTAAAAATGCCTCTTAGCCTTTTAAAGGAACATCTCCAAATGCTTGTGTTTATTCTTCTGGTAAGTGGTTTTATAAAGTGCTGGGTAGGACAATTTCCCTAAAATTTCCTGTGGCCTTTAATGACCAGAAGAATTATTCAAAATTTCTTCCAGAATGCTGACTGGAAGGGTGTGTGGTCTGGTCTTGAGTTCCCCAGTGTTTTTCTGGACAGGTCAGTCTCCAGACGCAGCAGGCCACCCTGGCTGAGCTGTTCTTTGAACAGTCAGCTTTCTTCCTTGACACCTCCCTGCCCACTAGGGCCTGAGCATGCATCTGTGCTTGGTGCCCACTGCTGCTCTGCACCCTGCTTTCCTTGGCCAGGTGCAGGGGTTCCCTTGGACAGGTGTCAGTCCTGTCATTCACACCACAGATTCTCATTAGGATTTATCTTCTCTGTGTTTTCAGTACCCTTCTGGTGCTCTCCCTGTAAAGTCCTGATGCTATGTCTTAAAAGTAAAAGTTTTCCATTATCATATTCGATGATCTCCCCTTGGAGGCGAGCCTTGGTGGCACTCAAAGAAACAGGCAGAGTACCAAGATAAGACTTGTTAGCCTGTGACCATAAAGTGGGGGAGGAGATGCCCCTCAGACATGGACCTAAGGGAGGGTGATAGGGTGGGGGTGGGAGGGTAGGAGGAATGGAAGGATACGAGGGATGGGAGAACAATTGAATTGTAATCTGAAAAAAATAATTTAAAAAGTAAAAGGTTTTTTTTAATTAGTTTTAAATCATGTGTGTATGTGTCTGGGGATGTTTAGGTCATATTATTATAATGTAATAAATGAACGATCATCATTTCCGGTTCTACAAACGTTTGAATTTTTTTCTTTCTCCTTTTTATTCAATCAGAGAGCCCATGACACTGAGGAGAAGTGACAACCACCTATGGAAGTTGCTGCCCATATTCAGGATGGCTCTTCATCTTCAGGTAAATCTTTTTTATATTAATTTATTTAGATTACATCTCAATTGTTATCCCCTCACTTGTATCCTCCCGTTCCTCCCTTCCTCCTTCTTTCACCCTATTCCCCTCCCCTAGGTCTGTGACATAAGAGGACCTCCTCCCCCATGGTATGGTCACAGCCTATCAAGCTTCATCCTGGTAACCTGCTCATCCTTTCTCTGAGTGTCACCAGGCCTCCCCACCAAGGGGAAATGGTTAAATATGGGGCAGCAGAGTTCATGTCAGAGTCAGTCTCTGCTCTCCACTCATCTGTGCAGAATGTCCTGTCCATTTGCTAGATCTGAATAGGAGTTCAATGTTTACTTCATGTATTGCCCTTGGTTGGTGCAGTAGGTTGAGCAGATTCCCCTGAGTCCAGATCTGCCTGTCATGATGTTCTTCTTGTGGGTTTCTAGGAACCTCTGGATCCTTCTATTTCCCCATTCTCCCACGTTTTCCTTACCTAGAGTCCCAATAGGAAGTCCCCACATCTAACATGATCTCTTAGTAAGTGAAGACTTTCATGCGACATCCCTTTTGGGCTAGTGTCCAATTATGAGTATATACCATGAGTCTTTATGGGTCTGGGTTAACTCACTCAGGATTATCATTTCTAGTTCTATCCATTTGCCAATAAATTTCAGTATTTCCTTGTTTTTAATAGCTGAGTAGTATTCTATAGTATAAATGTACCACAGTTTCCTTATCCATTCTTTGACTGAAGGACATTTAGGTTGTTTCCAGTTTCTGACTATTACAAATAAGACTGCTATGAACATTGTGCATATGTCCTTGTTGTGTGGTGGAACATCTTCTGGGTATATTCCAAGGAGTTGAATAGCTGGGTCTTGAGGTAGCCCTATTCCTAGTTTTCTGAGAAAGCACCAGATAGATTTCCAAAGTGGTTGTACAAGTTTGTACTCACACCAGCAATGAACGAGTGTTCCCTTTCTCCTCATGCTCACTAGCAAGTGCTGTCATTTGAGTTTTTTATCTTAGCCATTCTGATGGGTGTAAAATGGAATCTCAGTCATGTTGATTTGCATTTCTCTGATGATTAAGGATGATGAGCATTTCTTTAAGTGTTTCTCATCCATTCGATGTTCCTTTGTTGAGAATTCTCTGTTTAATTCTGAGCCCATTTCCTAAGTGGGTTATTTGGTTTGGTGGAGTTTAATTTCTTGAGATCTTTATATATTTTGGACATTAGACCTTTGTCAGATATAGGGTTGGTGAAGATCTTTTCCCAGTATGTAGGCTGTTGTTTTGTTCTGTTGATAGTGTCTTCTGTCTTACAGAAGCTTCTCAGCATCATGAGGTCCCATTCATTAATTGTTGACCTTAGACCCTGGGCTGTTGGAGTTCTGTTCAGGAAGATTTCTCCTGTGCCAATGAGTCCCGGAATCTTCCCTACTTTTTCTTCTAACAAATTTAGTACATCTGGTTTTATGTTGAGGTCTTTAATCCACTTGGACTTGAATTTTGTGCATGGTGATAAATATGGATCTATTTGCATCTTTCTACATGTAGACATGAAGACCAGTATCATTTGTTGAAGATGCTATCCTTTCTCCATTGAATAGATTTGGCTTCTTTGTCAAAAGTCAAGTGTTCATATGTGTGTGGATTTATTTCTGAGTCTTCAATTAGATCCCACTGGTCAACCAACCTGTTGCTATGCCAGTACCATGCTGTTTTAATTACTGTTGCTCTATAGTACAGCTTGAGATCAGGAATGAATCTTTTATTGTACAGGATTGCTTTAGCTATTTTTTGTTTTTCCATATGAAATTGAGAATTAATCTTTCAAAATTGTGTAGGTATTTTGATAGGGATTGCATTGAATCTGTAAATTGCCTTTGGTAAGATGGCCATTTTTACTATGTTAATTCTACCAATCTATGGACAAGGGAGATCTTTCCATCTTCTGATGTCTTCTTCAATCTCCTTCTTCAGAGATTTGAAGTTTTTTCAAACAAGTCTTTAACTTGCTTGGTTAGAGTTATTCCTAGATACCTTATATTAGGCATCTAGCTTGTGGCTATTATGAAGTTTGTAGTTTCCCTAATTTCTTTCTCAGCATATTTGTCATTTGTATTCAGGAAGGCTATTGATTTTTTTTAGTTAATTTTGTATTCAGCCACTTTGCTAAAGAGGTGATTGTCAGTTGTAGAAGTTCTCTGGTGGAATTTTGTGGGTCACTTATGTACATTATCATATCATCTGCAAATAGGAATAATTTGACTTCCTCCTTTCCCATTTGGATCCCCTTGATCTCCTTTTGCTGTCTTATTGCTCTGGCTAGAACTTCAAGAACTATATTGAAAAGATATGGAGAAAATGAACAGCCTTATCTGGTTCCTGATTTTAGAGGGATTTCCTTGAGTTTCTCTCCACTTAATTTGATGTTGGCTATTGGCTTGATGTATATAGCCTTTATTATGTTTAGGTATATGCCTTGTATTCCTAATCTTTCCAAAACTTGAACCATGAATGGGTGTTGGATTTTGTCGAATGTTTTTCATCATCTAAGGAAATGATAAAGTGGTTTTTTCTTTCAGTTTGTTTATATGGTGGATTACATTGATGGATTTCTGTATATTGAACCATCCCTGTATGCCTGGAATGAAGCCTACTTGGTCATGGTGAATGATACTTTGATGTGTTCTTCGATTTGATTTGCTAGTATTTTATTGAGTATTTTTGCATCAATGTTCATAAAAGAAATTGGTTTGAAATTCTCTTTCTTTGTTGGGTCTTTGTGAGGTTTAGGTATCAAAGTGACTGTGGCCTCATAGAAGGAGTTTGGCAATGTTCTATCCATTTATATTTTGTAGAGTAGCTTTAAGAGTATCAGTATCAGCTGTTCTTTGAAGGTCTGATAGAATTCTGTGCTGAAACCATCTGGCCCTGAGCTTTTTTTTGGTTGGGAGACTATTAATAACCATTTATATTTCTATGGGAGAAATAGGACTATTTAATTTGTTTATCTGTTCTTGATTCGATGTTAGCAAGTGGACACAATCAAGAAAGTTGTCCATTTCCCTTAGGTTTTAAAATTTTGTGGCATACAAGCCTTTGAAGTAGGACCTTATGATTCTTTGTGTTTCTTCAGTGTCTGTTGTTATGTCTCTTTTTTCATTTCTGATTTTGTTGATTTTAATAGTATATCTCTGCCTTTTAGTTTGGCAAATGGTTTATCTATCTTGTTGATTTTCTCAAAGAACCAGCTCCTGGTTTTGTTGATTCTTTGAATTGTTCTCTTTGTTTCTACTTTACTGATTTCAGTCCTGAGTTTGGTTACTTCCAGCCATCTACTCCTTTTGGGTGTTTCTGCTTCTTTTTTCTAGGGCTTCCAGATGTGTCATTAAGTTGCCTATATGAGATGCTTCCAGTTTCTTTTTTAAGGCACTTAGTGCTATGAATTTTCCTCTTAGCACTGCTTTCAATGTGTCCCCTAAATTTGGGCACGTTGTTCCTTCTTTTTCATTGAATTTCAGGAAGTCCTTAATTTCTTTCTTTATTTCTTCCTGACCCAGTTGTCATTAAGTAGAGAGTTGTTTAGTTTCTATGGGTGTGTAGGATTTCTGTTATTTCCGTTGTTGTTGAAGTCCAGCTTTAGTCCATGGTGATCTAATAGGATACAAGACATTATTTCAATCTTCTTGAATGTGTTGCAGTTTGTTTTGTGACCTATTATATGATCAATTTTGGAGAAGGTTCCATGAGGTGCTGAGAAGAAGGTATAATCTTTCGTATTTGGGTGAAAACTTCTGTAGATATCTGTTAGATCCATTTGAGTCACAATATTGGTTAATGTAATTCTTTCTCGATTTAGTTTCTGTTCCATTGATCTATCCTTTGGTGAAAGTGGGGTGTTGAGGAAATTTCCCACTATCAATGTGTGGGGTCAATGTGTTGAGTAAGCTTTGTTAATATTTCTTTTACAAATGTGGGTACCCTTGTATTGGGAGTGTAGATGTTCAGAATTATGATGCCTTCTTGGTTGACTTTACCTTTGATGAGTATGAAGTGTCCTTCCTCATCTCTTTTGATTAATTTTGGCTTAAAGTCTATTTTATTAGATATTAAAATGGCTCCACCAGCTTGTTTCCTGTGTCCATTTGCTTGGAATACCTTTTTCCAGCCTTTTACCCTGAGGTAATGTCTATCCTTGTGCCTGAGATGTGTTTCTTGGTTGCAGAAGAATGTTGGGTCTTGTTTATGCATCCATTCAGTTAGTCTGTATCTTTTTATTGGAGAATTGAGAGCATTAATGTTGAGAGATATTAATGACCAGTGACTTTTAAGTCCCTTGATTTTGATGTTGGTTGCAGTAGAGTGTGGTTATGTTTTTGTGACAGTGTATTTATCTATTTCCCATGTAATTTTCATTGTAGTTTGTTACTTTCGGTTAGAATTTTCCTTCTAGTAACTTATGTAAGGCTAGATTTGTGGTTAGGTACAGTTTGAATTTGTTTTTTATCAAGGAATATCTTGTTTTCTCAGTTTCACTGCATAGAGTAGTCTTGCCTGGCATCTGTGGTCTCTTTGGGTTTACAGGACCTCTGTCCAGGCCCTTCTGGCTTTTATGGTCTCTGCTGAGAAGTTGGGTGTAATTCTGATAGGTTTGACATTATATGTTATTTGGCCCTTTTCCCTTGCCGCTTTTAATGCTTTTTCTTTATTCTGTATATTTTGTGTTTTGGTTATTATGTGGCAGGAGGATTTTCTTTTCTGATCTATTCTATTTGGTGTTCTATAGGCCTCTTGTGTGTTTATATGCATCTCCTTCCTTAGGTTGGGGAAATTTTCTTCTAGGATTTTGTTGAAGATATTTTCTGGGCCTTGGAGCTGGGCGTCTTCCCTTTTCTCAATTCTTATCCTCAGATTTTATCTTTTCATGGTGTCTTTGATTTCTTGGATGTTTTGTGTCAAGAATTTTTCAGATTTAGCATTTTCTTTGATGGTTGTTTAAGTTCTACCATAGTATCTTCTACTGCTGAGATTCGTTTCTCCATCTCTTGAATTCTGTTAAAGAGGCTTAGGTCTGCATTACTTGCTTGCTTCTCTGAGTTCTCTTCTTGTCGGATTTCTTCTCTCTGTGTTTTTATCATTGTTTCCATTTTCATCTTCAGATCTTGAACTGTTTTATTGATTTCCTTCACTGATTGTTTGTCTTTTCCTGAATTTCTTCCAGTGCCTCTCTATAGGCCTCTTTACTTTCTTCAATCTGTTGGCTGCATCTTCTTGCATTTGTTTACACATGTTATTCATTTCCTCCATTATCATATTCATTACTATGGATCTGAGGTCATTTTCTTGTGTTTCAGTTGTGTTTGAATTCTCAAGGTTGATTTCTTTGGGATAGGTGGAATCTAGAGATGCCATATTGCTTTGGTTCTTGTTTATGTTTTTTATCCTGACCGCTAGTCATCATGCTGTCTCTAACGTTGAGACCCTGATCCACACTCCCCATTACCCCTGGGCCAGCAGGCCCACAGATGGGTCAGAGAGGGAGACAGAAGGCACAGAGGAGGCAAGTTTCCTTGGCACTGGGCTTTGGTTTTGTGCCTGTATGGTCACCTGTCCCTGGGGCTTTCTAAGGACTTGTAGGTCGGTCTGAGGTCAGAACCACCTGTTTTCCTGTGTTTTTTTTTCTGGGCCAGCAGCTCTAGGCTGGAGTTACACTGCCCACAGTTTAGTCTCAGGTACCGAGCTCCCAATTATCACTAGCTTTAAAGCTGTGACTGGAGGGTGTGTGTCCACAGCTCCCTGGGTCCCTCTGGACTGGCAGCCCCATCCTCTCTCTTCAGTCCACCAGGGATAGTGGACCCACAGATCCATTAGGGAGGGAGACAAAGAGCTTAGGGGAGGAAAACATGCTCAGTGCTGGGCTTTGGTTTTGTGCCCATGTGGTTGCCCACCACTGGGGCTTTCTGAAGACTTGCAGATTAGTCTGAGGACAGAACCACCTGTTTTCCTGCATTTTCCTCGGGGCCCACAGATCCAGGATGCTGTGGCCAGTAGCAAGATTTCTGCCTGGTCCCATTCAGAGCACAGGCAGCTGTGGCTGGATAAAGTGTCCACAGTCATCTGGGCCCCTGTGTGTCACCTGAGGCTTTCTGTGGACTGGCGCAGGGCAGGTGGGGGGGGGGTCTGAGGACCGATCCACCCATTTTCCTGGGATTTCCCCAGGGAAGGAGCTCTGATGCTTCACTGCCCAAAGTTCAGTCCCATATACCGAGTTCTTGCTATAAGGTACAGCTGCAATTCACAGTTGTCAGACAAGTTCCAGTTCGACTCTGGGAGCTGGGCTCCCATCCTTGGTGGGCTGTTGGATGATTGGAGGCCAGACCTGCCTGTGGTCTGCACTGTGTGGACCCCTTCCACCTAGTGATCTCCTAGTCTTGTGGTCTGTGGCTTCCAGTAGGCTCCTTAGTCTCCTTCCTGTAGATCAGATACAGTGCATGGTCAGCACCACCATCTTAGAAAAGCCTCTTTGAATATTTTAATAATAAATTTCTATCCATTTTAAGGTATTTCTTTTCTTTCCTTTCTTTTTCTTTTCTTTTCTTTTCTTTTTTCTTTCTTTCTTTCTTTTTTTTTTTTTTTTTTTTTTTTTTTTTTTTTTTTTTTTTTTTTTTTGGTTTTTCGAGACAAGTTTTCTCTGTATACCCTTGGCTGTCCTGGACTCACTTTGTAGACCAGGCTGGCCTCAAACTCATAGCAATCCACCTGCCTCTGCCTCGCAAGTGCTGGAATCAAAAGTGTGTGCCACTATTCCTGGCTTTTTTAAAGATTTATTTATTTATTATTATGTACACAGTGTTCTGCCTCCACATATACCTTCAGGCCAGAAGAGGGCATCAGATCACATTATAGATGGCTGTGAGACACCATGTGGTTGCTGGGAATTGAACTCATGACCTCTGGAAGAGCAGTTAGTGCCCTTAACCTCTGAGCCATCTCTCCAGCCCTGTATTTTAAGGTATTTATTAATGGACATGAAATTCCAGATATTTGTTATGTGTGCTATATATATTTTAAAATATTTTTATTTTAGTTTTATTTTAAGTGCATTGGTATATAGGTGTCAGATCCCTCAGGACTGGAGTTACAGACAGTTGTGAGATGCCATGTGGGCTGAAGATTGAACCCAGTTCCTTTGGAAGAGCAAAGATGCTCTTAACCACTGAGCCATCTCTCCAACACCCCTGCTATATTGTTTTGAAATACAAATGAAAAGAATTAAGTTAGCATACAAAGTAATGTGTTTCATTATGACTTTTAAATTTTTTCTTTTTTAATTAATTTTTCAAAAAATTTAAAATTAAAATGTAATTACATCATTTCTCTTTTCTTTCCTCCCTCCAACTCCTTCCATGTACTCCTAGCTCATTTATTTTCTTTTCATTATCTTTCTTTTTCCTCTTCTTCCCTCCAAACTCTCCTGTATAACTGCCCCTCACACTCTTTCAAATTCATGGCCTCTGTTTCTTTAATTGTTGTTACACACACACACACACACACACACACACACAAGCTGTTCCATCTGTACAATGTTACTTAAATGTTTATGCTGTCAGGACTGACTATTTTTTATTGGATAACCAGTTGGTCTGCCCTTCCCTTGGGAAGACTATTTTCTCCTTTCTCAGCATTTCTTAGTTGCCTGTAGTTCTTTGTCTAGGGCTAAGACATCACAAGCTTTCTGCCTTTATCATCGACATGTCTCCTTGGTGTCCTCCTTTCTGAGGTCCTATTTAAGCTGCCATGCTGGTGACACTAAATGCGTGTAGCTTCTAACTTTACCAGGAGACAGTCTCTCAGTAAACTTCCTGACCCCTCCTCCCCCCCCCCCCAGCTCTTGCAGTCTTTCTGTTCCCCTCTGCTGCAATGGATCCTTGAACCTTAGGTGCAGGAGTTGTGGTGCAAATCTATTGTTCGGGACTGGGCTCCACTGGTCTCTGCATTTTGGTTGGTTGTGGTTTTCTGTAATGGCCTCAAGACGTTTCTTTGATGAGGGGTGAGAACGACAACAATTTGTGCATCTGAGGACATATTTAGAATGTAGTTAGGAATTGTGCTGGTTTAGTAAGGTGGTGGTTGTTGGTTTGCCTCCAAGATCCATGACTTCATTAGCCTTGCACAGTTTGGCTAGGTTTCCGGTACCAGGCATGGTTTTCCTCTTGTTGAGTGGGCTCATTATGGGGTATTCATAATACTTTGTTCTCATCCATCCTCTTTTCCTCTGCCCTTGTCCATCACCCCTGCTGCCCCTTTGATGGTCTCTTTGCTTCCCTCAGTTCCCCCTTTTTGTTTTATATCAGATGCATACTACAGCTTTTCTTCCCTGCTTAAGATATTGTTTCTCTCCTCCTTCTCTTGTGATCCCCAGACATCTTGACCTATGTTCCATATCGGAGAGAAAATGCTATGGTTTGAATGTGAAATGATCCCCATGTTTGTTGGGACACATCTGGTGGTGCTATTTGGTAAGGTGTGACGCCTTTAGGAGTTGGAACATTGTCGGAGGAAGTTGGTCACCAGAGGATGTCCTTTGAGGTTTTACATGCTGTCTTCATTTCCTGTGTCTTGCCTCCTGACTGCGGATATAATGTGATCACTGCCTCATGTTCCTGCTTTCATACTTTCCTCATCATAATGAGCTGCATCTCCTCAAACTGTAAACCCAAATAAATACTTTCTTGTCTTCAAAGAGTGCTTGTCAGGAACTTGCTCATAGCAATGAGAAAAGGAACCAATACAGGAAATACTGTCTTCCTGAGTCAAGCTTATTTCACTTGACAGAATGATACACTAGGTATATGTGGTGCAGGTAAGCCATGCTACCAGGGGAATTGGTTCAGAGCAAGAGTGAGGACAAGATGTGTCTAAATCCCAAAAATCTCATCCTGAGACCTGCAGGAGTAGGACTGCGTTCTCCTTTCTCTGGGCCTACCTGTCCCAGTGCACATAGCCTTGTGACCCCCACCTCTGCCAACCTTGAGGCAGTCACCTAGCTTAGTGGCTAGGTTTTAGGTTAAAACTTCCTGTCTTCCTATAAGGGCATGTCCACCTAGCACCTGGAATTCCTCTTCATGCAAACGAAGCATCCCCAGAACCCCAGCCCCCGCCACTGATGTATACTCACCCCAAAGCCTCTCCCATTCCCCAAAGTTTATATACCCTTCCTCACCCCTGATAAAGAGCTGTATCACTGAAACATGACTGGGTAAGGCTGTTTCTCCCATCCTCAATGTTGACCGAGATCCCGTATAATCCATTTGCTCAGCTAAGTTTCATTCCCTCCAATCCAGCCCGGTGTGCAGCTGGTGCCTGGATCCTCTGAGGGAAAAGCAGAACCAAGGTGGCAGGTGTACATGGTTAAAGACTGTTTAGTGCTGTGAAATCAGCCTACACAAGGCACAGCTGCAAGTCTGCCCGCATCTGCTTTTTCCCTCCACTACTCGCCTTGCCTTTCCCATCTGGTATGATGGCAAGGGCTTCTTTTATTTGTCTTTTTGGCCAGGGGGTTGTGAAGTGAAAGCTTTGATAACTTGGCAAAGTGTGTAGCTAACAGGAGAGTGATAAGGAGCACTGATAGTTATATTACAGCCTCCCACTGTAATGATTACTGAGGATCAGTTTTCCTATCTCTCACACCAGCTTAAAGAAACAGATGGTTATACTATTTTGTTCTTTTATGTTTCAATGGTTTGAGAATTTTCTAAGAGAAATTGAAAGCAAAAAAGAAATAAGAAAGAAACTATGGGTTCAATCTATAAATCTATCCATATATATATATATATATATATATATATATATATATATATATATA
>OU015750.1:84054869-84066577 GCA_907169655.1 Acomys percivali | reverse complement strand
CTCTCTCTCTCTCTCTCTCTCTCTCTCTCTCTCTCTCTCTCTCTCTCATCTCTCTCCTCTTTCTTTTTTTTTTATTGTTCAAAGTATTTTTTAAAAATCATTTCAGTTCTCTTAGTTGTGTTTGGTTTTGATGAGAGTGCCAGATTATCTTGGGATGAATGAGGCATTACTTCATATAAATATTAAACAAATTCATTTGAATATTAACAAAAAGATAAAACTAAACTTAGTATTGCTACCTTTTTACACAAAGTATTTCATCACTGTAAGGTAACATGGATTCCTGTTTCTTTATCTCCAAAACAAATGTTGTATAGATAATATCAGTCTGTCCAGAAAATGGAGGAGGCGAGGAACTCAGGTACAGTCATGTCACAGTCAGTGCATGCCCGCTTTCAATACATTCAAAGACAATTAAAATGGAGAAAAAGTAGTTAAAATAGGCCTTTTGCAGTCTTCAGAATTCAAGATCTTTAAAAAATATTTGTAAATATATATACATGCCAATTCTCCATATTTACAAATCTCACAAAACTAAGAAGTTGCAGAGAAATGAGAAGTAGTGTAGTGAATCTGATACACGACATTTAAATGCTTTTCCACTGTCGCATTCCTAAAAATAGCAGTCCTAGTAGTTTTAATAAATTCTTTTACATGGCCTTTAAAAAAAAGTTAGTCACTAGAATTCTTTAAGAATTCAATATGTTCTCAACTCACTGCTCATTACTTAAGGCCACTCTGGTAAAGGCGTTGAAGCAAGAACACAAAGACAATAGCATATTTCCTAGTATTTATTTTGTTCACCTGCGAACTGTAGCAAAACATGATCAGCTTTATTCAGTAGACAGGTGTCCTCTACATCTTTAAAGACGTTAGCCATGTATAAATAGAAAAGCTCTTTAGAAGGAAAAATTCAAGAATGAATAAAATCCTCTGATTTTTGCGTTTGAACTTTCCAGAAGCAATGTTTCAAATGATTTTAATCATTCATTCCAAGATATATGACAGCGCCATAAAAGTGGCTGATCGATTTCTCCAGTTCTCTTCCCCCCCCCCCCCCCGCTCCCTCTCTGTTAGTGTTACTACCAAGGTAAGATGTCAACAGTTCCCTGATTAAGAGCACTAGATAAAATAGGTAAAAAGAACAGAGAAGCCATCTTTCCCATTTGGCTTAGAAACCATGCAAGACGTGGACAGAGTTCTTCATGTAAGTTATTCTACACTCTCTATTTTATAAACTCTTGTTCTTGCCTGAGACCACAGCATAATGCAAGGATTGATTCTCTGTGGTCAACAAAAGGCCTGATCTCCATCCCTGAAGAACAATTCCTGCTAAGGTAGGAAATGGAATGCCAGAGTCTGTTAGCCTCTTTGGTTACAACATCTTCTACTTTATATTTTGTAAACATTTTAGGAGGAAATGAGGTTCTTGTCACTTCACTATGGAGTGTCAGTGTGTATGCCAGTGATGTTGATGGAGATGATTGACACAAACAAAAACTAAAGTACCCTCCTAGTTTTCAAGAGTCTGTGGTCTAGAAGCAGACCAGATTTAACGTCTATTATGAGAGGGGTTTTCATGACTATCATCATTTCAGAAAGAGGAAGGGAGGTCAGTCAGGCTTAAAGTTTAATGTGGAGGTGATTCTCAGGGGCAAATCAGGCCAGGTGGCTGAAAAAGATGAGGCTAAAGTGTTCTCTGCCAGCACTAGAAACCGAGGAAGACATTGTTACTATTTTTCAGTTTCAGAGACTGAAAGGAAAACAAGGCTTGTGAAGTTGTCCTTGGTGGTGGAGAAAGAGAAGTCATTGTGGGCTGGAAGAGAGGGGTACCTGCAACTGCCTGGGAGGCAGTGGCCACTGTGGTGAGCAGTGGCTGAGTGTGTGCCTGGCAGGTTGACCAGCCCGGCAAAGTGGGGTGCCAAGGGCGTAGTCCTATTGGCATCAGCCCCTTTCCAGAGACCTTGCCAAAGAGAATAATCTGTATGTGGTCCATTAAAAGCTAGATGGCTCCCCTCTCAGGGTCATTTAAGCCCTGTGGGGTCCTTAAGGCAAAGTGCAGTGCCAGGCTGGTGTGAGATCCTTCAGTTGCTTTCAGTTACAATCAATGAAATAACAAGCAGGCTCATTTCTGCATCACCAACACTATGAGCATTTCAAACCAATTTTTTTATATAGATGATGTTAACCACTATGACTTGTGCTCTTCTTGATGGTGTGTGGTCCCCCCAATACTGAGATTTCAACAGCTCTGCCCAGCTGTCTCTTAGGCAGCCTTACCTCCTTTCTATTATTTTTCCATTCACAGTATTATCCTTCTCATTTCATTTTTGTTATTAACTTTGGTTTAGAGGTCTTCACTGTAGGTGATAGAAACTGGTCTTGAATAAAATCTTTCCCTCTGCTGTGATTTCTATTTTCAAGCCGAATCTATTTATTGCTAAGTTTGAACTTACTTAGCTAAAGGTGGAGACTAATTTTCCTCCAACGCAATCCATCCTATTGTTGTTTCAATCTTTATTATCTTGAATAAAAAGTAGCAAATTGATAAAAAAAAAACCAATAGAAAAATTGCTGTGGGTAATTTGTTGCTTTTGTCTGGATCTGTTGTTATTATTTACACTGAGGACAGAATTATGGCCCAGCCTTAGGAAAGCTGCCTTTATGATCTGGGTCTGGCTAGAATCATGCTGGGTTGGGGTGGGGAAGGGAAAATATTGTGAGAACCATTTCTAGGTTCTCAGATAAAAAAAAAAATGTCTACTGCAGTTAATAGCAATGATCTCAAAATTGAGGATGATGTCACAACACTTACAAAGCAGCTCAGTGAAGCTAATAAAAATGATGTAGCCTGAGACTACACAGGCTACATAGTCTCATTCATTATCATAATTGCTGGACACATACAGCCTCAAGTGTGTCTGTTCCCATTTTATAGATGAGAAAACCAATGGGCACAGAGGTTCTGCAATTTGCCCAAGGACACACAGCTGGAGACTTACAGAGATGAAACATGAGGCTTTTCTACCACATCCTCCTCCTAGAGGCTTAGATTCTCAAAACAAATCAGCTTTGCTGCTCAGGTCTTTTTCGTTTATTTTAAGGAAACAACATTCTGGTTTAATTTGAAGTAACAGTACCCTGAAGGCACACAGGATTTTCAGAGTTGGACAAGTGGTCATCTGATGGAGTCGTAGCATTTCCCGTTCGGTTGGAAGAAAGGTCATTCTCCATGCTCCCCCTTTGATTTCTTACTGGCATCTTTTCCCCCTCCATATTTCTAGACATTCAAGCCAGATGCCAGTTGTCTGTGCGAAAACACATTGAACCTCAAGTGCATCAAGATGCCAAGTGTATGTGTAATATTGGACCATATGTGAATGTTCCAGTAAACTCCTGGGGACTTAGGTTCCACTGTCAGCACTACATAACAGGAAGACTGTAAATTCCACCAGCTAACCAGAAGTCTTACATATGCCTTATATTTATTAGTAACCCAGAGATAGGATGCATGTGAAAGTTTTTGTGGGTAGCAGAAGTAGGCACACCTCTCTGTATGGAAGGCAGTAAAAGCTTGCGGGAAAACTATACATCAGTGCAAGTTCCTTGCCTTCTTGTTGCAGCAATTGGTTGTTGTGGAGAAATGTATGAGCAAGACACATTTCTAACAAAAAAGAAGAAAAGAACGTGTGATAACCAATTCACAAACAAACGATCAGGTTGAACTAGATAAACTCGGCCGGGAAAGTTCTGAATCTGGACAGGGTGGGATGAAATATGGAACCATAAGCAAATATTGCAATTGGCATGAGACGTAGGCTGGAATCTTGAACGGTGTCTTTATCTCCCACTTTCCTCCACACTCTTGGGATGCAGGTCTAATTCTCATTAAATAAAAGCACAAAACAAAGTCATTGCACGAGGATGTGCTGCTTGCCCAGCCACAACAAAACAAAACCGAAAAACCAAACAATGACACCAACAACCTACACTTTCTCCTCCTCCTATTCTGGGGCTCTCTCTGCTCTATTGTCTTAGTCAGGGTTTCTGCTGCTGCCACAAAACACCATTGCCAAAAAGCAAGTTGGGAAGGAAAGGGTTTGTTTGGTCTACACTTCCACATTTCCATTCATCAGTAAAGGAAGCCAGGACAGGAACTTAGGCAGAGCAGGAACCTGGAGGCAGGAGCTAAAGCAGAGGCCATGGAGGGGTGCTGCTTACTGGATTGCTCTCTATGACTTGCTCAGCCTGCTTTCTTATAGAACCCAGGACCACCAGCCCAGGGTGACATGACCCACAATGGGATGGACTCTCCTCCATTGATCAATAATTGATAAAATGCCTTACAGCTGGATCTCATGAAGGCATTTCCTCAACTGAGGCTCCTTCCTCTCTGATGACTGTAGCTTGTGTCATGTTGACACACAAAACCAGCCAGTACATCTATCATAAGATCTTTCTGGTACTGTGGCACTTCTTTCTTGATGGTGCACTTAGAAATTGAGGTTAATTTCATTTACTTAGCAAATCATCATAAACTCACTGTCATACACGAACCCTCATTATCATCGTCGTCCACACTGTCGTTGTCCTCATCATCATCATCTTGCTTACTACTGTGTATTGTTTCTATCCATATGGTACACTGCTTCATGTTGGTGGCTTGATCTTAGGGAGTAAAAATAAGTCTTCATAAATCTGCTGCAGTGTACATGATATTTAGCTTACATTGATTTGAACAGAAATTTAATTCTTTATGCATTGTGGCTTAATAACTTACCACATGTGTAGTAAAACATTTAGACTACATAGATGTAGTGTCTTACATGTCATGCACGCCGAGTGTTTGGCATGCATCCTAACTGCACCTCTGCAGTGATGCTGAACTCTGTTCTTACCTAGGGGCTTATGGGGCAACAGATCTGTGTTCCTGATAACTCCTACAATTATACTGCGTGTTTTTGGCCAAAGTAATTTCCTTGTGGTTACAGAACTGAAAACTTTGTGTACCACCAGTTCTGTGTTATGTGCATCTCTCATTGCCTTTTAAAAAAAATGGAGCTTTCTTTCTCTAAAGCCAGAACCTGAGACAAGTCTCAGCTGTTTGCTAGTAAGATAGTCTTAAATAATGTTGTGCAGTTTTTGGAGATGGCACACACCTCTTGTTGTACCCTAATGATTCTAGGAAAATCATAGGACTTAACCCATTCTCAAAGAAATGGGAATACACAGGGGCTGATCTGCAAGAACTGGGGACCATGGCAGGATCACCCTAAAATTCTCCTGTAAAAGGGAGACTTGAATTTAAGTAGAAAATCATTAACAGTGAGTGACATAAGATTAAAAGCCAGATATAGACCATTTTGTTCCAGTGACTAACACATCCCTGTGGAAACTCAGGTGGTTTTGGTTAAACATCAGGTTCTAGCTTACCAAGACAGAGTGTGAGAGTTCGTGTGTGCATGCTCCCATGCTTGCTACATATGTACATATGTGTGTGTGTATGAGAGAGAGAGAGAGAGAGAGAGAGAGAGAGAGAGAGAGAGAGAGAGAGAGAGAGAGAGAGAACTCTAGCTGGATCTGAGGTACAGGGTGAAATATTCAGGAGTGTGAAGCAGGAAACCGGGCCAATTAGAACTGAGGTACATTTAATCTCTCAGGGAGTGACATTAGGAAGGTTCATGTGGTTTATCAGGACCTCCTGAAAGGACAGGGGCAGAATCATCAGGGATAGCAAGCTCCTAGCAGGAAGCTGAGGCTGAGTCAAGGCCAAGAAGAGTGGGCCAACGTGCAGGTGGGAGTGACATTGGTTGTGACCAGTGGGCCTACCCTCACTCAAAGGCCAGTATTGGTTGTATCTATGGGTAGAAGGCAGTTTTATTTATTTTTTAACTTTTTTAAAATTAATTTATTCTTGTTACATCTCAATGGTTATCCCATCCCTTGTATCCTCCCATTCTTCCCTCCCTCCCATTTTCCCCTTATTCCCCTCCCCTATGACTGTTCCTGAGAGGGATTACCTCCCCCTGTATATGCTCATAGGGTATCAAGTCTCTTCTCGGTGACCTGCTGTCCTTCCTCTGAGTGCCACCAGGTCTCCCCCTCCAGGGGACATGGTCAAATGTGAGGCACCAGAGTATGTGAGAAAGTCATATCCCACTCTCCACTCAAGTGTGGAGACTGTTCTGACCATTGGCCAGATCTGCGTAGGGGTTTAAAGTTTACCTCCTGTACTGTCCTTGGCTGGTGGAAGGCAGTTTTCTTACTGAAGAAAGGGGCTAAGAATCATCTCGCAGGATCCAGGCTCTGATTCTACATTAGCTAAACTTGCAAGAAGCAACAGATATTTATACTTTTCCTGAATATGAGGTACATAACTTGTCGTTGTTTTTATCTCTAAGATCATCCTTATTTTACTTTATCTTTCTGAATACAATACTTGGTTTTTAATGATTTTTCTTTTTTGTTTCTTTTCTGTTCCCCATCATTTAATTAAAACTCTTAAATTTTTGTCCAGTTTTTCATTATTTTCACTGAAATCCAGTGACAAAGATGTAATCCTATCAATTGAACAAATTGGATGGATGTGCTTATTTATTTTACAACTTCATGCCTTTTTAGCTAGCACGTGTTTTATGGGTCTTTCTCCTGTGACTCATTTTGGAGGTGATCCGAGAAGGAGTTATTCTCCAGGCATGGCACCAGTGACCCTCATTTTGAACTACATTTTTAACTTATTTTTAAAAAGATATTTCATTCACAGAATCCCCACTGAGCTTTTTATTGTGGAAAATTAGGGCCGGTAAATCATCCCCCTCAGAAAACCATAAATTTTATACAATTGAAACATTCCAAGGACTGAGCTTGGCACTTTGATGAAATCACTCCTTGGCTTCTCATGATTTATGAGGTCCCCCCACTTTCCTCCCTCTAGCTCCTTCATCATCTTGCCCTCCCAGCATGAGCCGGGGTGGGACCTCAAATTTAAATTGTTCATCGGGGTTTATTGAGTATAATATGTGAGTGAATTTATATGAACCTGTGATACTACAACCTATCCAAAATTATGAACAATAAAATGTTTCATTTTGTCTGGCTGGTAGGCAGAAGGGACATGGGTTGTTCATTGCTGAAAGTATCCCTGTGTGGTGTGCTGAGGGAAGAACACTATTCCTGAAAGCCAAACAACAGGTGTTGGAGCCAGGAGTCTTCCAACTTTTTCACATAAGGCGGCCTTCAGTTTCCTTACCTGGACGCTGAGAGCAAGAGTGGTTACAATGGTCCTTCTCAGCCCTCACACAATCTGAAACTTGAGGTTAAATGGTTCTTTGTTGCTTCTTAAAGGGTGACAGTCAAAGCCAATATCTCAAGGATTTGATTATAGATGGAGATTGTTAATTATCACTGTGTGTGTGTGTGTGTGTGTGTGTGTGTGTGTGTGTGTGTGTGTGTGTTTGGCTACAGTTTGCTCCACATCCCAGGCTTACCCCTAACAAACTTGATCTTCTTGCCTCGTCTTCCTCAGTTTTATGTTTATGGCATGTTCAATCACACATAGAAATTCTTGCTCCTTAGGAGAAAGGCAACAGTCGGAGATTTACAATAGTACCAAAGAGCAAGTCACTTCTGACTTTGGTTTACCAGATGGCTACTAGGTTCTGAGGTCCTGTGATGGCTGTGCCCCTGTAGAGAGCCTCAAGCTTGAACAAGAATACAGATGATCCATTGATTTAAGTGCCTGGACCAGTGCCAGAAACGCAGTGGGTATTTGATATACACATGCTGGAATTTCTAACAAATGGCATCATTGGGTTTATGGAGATGCTCCGTCTGTCCCTTCCTAGTCCATGTGATATCTCTAGTCTTTGTATTGTTCTTGACTAGAACACTAGACAAATATTCTAAGAAAATATCTTACACCTGTAATCCCAGCAACAAACAGAGGGCTGAGGCAGAACAAGCACGAGTTCAAGGCCAGCCTGGGCCACATAGCAAAACACTGTCAAACAAACAAACAAATAATAGATAAATGATAAACAAGCAAATAAATAAGTAAATGTTTTTTGGGGGGCAGTTTTAGTGTTTACAGTCTCAGTGAGAGTTTTACTGTTGAGGACATAGGCTAGAATTAGAGGACACAGGTGACACAGCCGAAGGTTTGAGCTTGAGATCCAGACAGATGAGATTAAACAGCACACTGTAACTCATAGGCACAATGGCTTTAGGTGGATTTGCTTTCCCCTATTACATCCCATTCTCCTCTGTGCTGTGGTGACCCATAGTGGTGCTTGTCTCTTTGGGTGGAAGTGAGGATGGGAAGTGATTACCCATGACCTGGAGCTCTCCCAGGGCTGGCCTCCAACCAGTATGCGGCAAGCACTAGCAGCAATCAAACTTAATTGCTATGAATACCATTGGCCTATAAGCCAATGAATGCTGTGTTAAAATTCAGATTCTGTCATGGTGACAGTTCTCTAATTTTCGGGGTCTATTTTGGCATCTTCATGTTAGAAGCGTGTTATGACTTTTGAAGAATCACACTATTCAAGAGGGCTGCTTGAGTTTTCTAGTCCCTTCTACATGGGATAGTTGAGATTGCAGACAGATAGCAAAGAATGTGAGCACAGCGCTATGCAAAGCAGCAAGTCTAATATCTGTTATTTTCTGCATGATGGAAAATTTTATCCTAACAGTTGTCAGTTATGCCTGTCTACATGTAGGTAAAATGAGACACACTATTTGTTTAAGAAGAACATTGTTAGAGACAGGACAAACCAACACAGTCTAAGCCTCTTGAAACTCAAAGTGAAGGCTTCTCCTCTGTCTTTGATTTGCTTGTAGAGTATTTAGACAAAGTGCAAACTTGAATATAGGTCTTGGAACTATTTACTCCCTACATATTAAAAATGTAAATAAGTGAGGCAGCTCAGGAGATGGAGCACTAAAGCAATGGCCACCCAGCTCTTGCAAATGAAATACAACTCACTTAATGACATTTCAGTCCTAAATCACTGCACTGCAGGCGAGTTGTGGCTGAGGGGGCTGCACAAAAACATTCCATCAGGACCACTGAGAGAGGCTGAATAAGCAAAGAATGGTGTGTGACAACACTCCGCAAATCAAAGGGAGGGCTCTAGGTATACATATTATTGCCGGTGGCTCCAGGCCCAATAACCTTTTCCTCACGAGGATGGATGCTCTGCACGGAAAACAAGCCTCTTTCCAAGTTACAGAGCATTTATTAAATTTATCTCTCACTGTCAGACCAGCATTCAGGACACAAATGAAGTCTGCTACGCGGTTCAGGTTGAAAGGAGAGCAATTTACACTGTCCGCTGGACAGTCATGTCTGCTTAGCCTCTCCCAACTAGTCCCGGCACAGGTCAGACAATGGCTGTTGAGCATCTTGAGATCAGGAAGTGAGAAAGTTGCATGACTAAATATTCTTCCCTATCTTTTTAAAGTCTTCCATTCAGAGACTAAATATTGTTACTTGGTTTCATTTTTCCTTAAGCTGTGGCCTATATTTTCCACTTTGTTTTAAATCTGTCACGGCTCTAAAGTGGAATTAAGTTGCTTATATATGCTCATGTCTCCTGTTATTTTGGATCTGGGCATTTCCTAATTCGGTCATGGCTATACAACTGCTGGAATCCACATTTCCCTTTGAGCCCTGGCGTTGTGTTCTACTGACGTGATCTTGTTAAGCAAAGTGCAGATCTATTTATTACTTTCATGTTTATTCTTCCAGTAAGAAATTGATTATTTAATATTTATTTATTATTGATATAAAAACACAGAGTGACATTTGTTGGAAACTTACTCTAAGCCTGTGCCGTCGCCACACACATTTATATATCATTTAAGCATCAGGAAAATGTTCTGAAGTAAGCATGGTTGATACTGGAAACATGGTTACCAGGAACAAATAGCTATCAGATTCATTGGATGAGCAGAGAATGACATCCTGACAGCTCTTCACAAAACTTCACTTTCCAGAGCATTATTCTACAGTTAACAGAATAGAAGCTCTAGAAAATATGGGCACATCACATAGGTGGAGGATGGAGGAGAGAGGTTGTGTGCAAGAGACACAGTGTGAGCATCCCAGGAGATGGAGGGGGAAATAATGTGCAATCGGCTCTTGCTGAGATGAATTAGCTCCTCAGATCCAGCAGTAATAAACAGTGGCACAGTTATATCCCCAGTCTGGTAGAGTTTTTATTCAACATGCCATGTCCCTTCACTCAGAAGTTTCTGACTGTCAACATTTTGACAAATTTATTAGTATCATTTTCTTTTTCTGTAGATACTTCTATGGAGCAGTTGGCAGTAAGTTGTAGACATGCTGTCCCTTTGTCCCTCAATACTTGGTTGTATGTTTTTCAAGAATAAGTAAATTGGTTTGTATAGCCACATTTTAACTATTACACTCAAAATTTGTGTTGGCCTGATGCTGATGTCTAAGCTGCAGACTTTATCAATGGTTATTTAATCATCCAAGTAAAAATATTCTAGGGAGGGTTGTTCAGGGGCCAACCTGAAGTCATGTATATTTAATTGCCTTGCCTCTTATTATTTGAGATTGTTTCTTTCCAGACTTTCATTTTGACATTTTAAGTAGGGTAATGACTCACTCGTTTTCAGGTTGTCTCTTGGTTTGAATTTGTTTGATGATTCCACGTGATTGGACTGAAGTCAGGAGCTTTAAGCAGGAGCAATGCTGAAGGCATGCTGAGTTGTCTTCAGCACAGCATGTGAGGAGGCCCCTGAGCCTACTTAGTGCTGATGCTTGCTCGTTGCTACATTGTGAAGTTACAATTTTTAAAAGAATTCTCAAATTAGAAAAACTAGATTTATTTGTTTTATGCATATGGGTATTTTGCCTGAATATGTATATGTGTTTATACATGTATGTGTTCTTGGTGCCTGCAGAGGCCCACGAACTGGAGTTAAGGATGGTTGTGAGCCACCACACGGGTGCTGGGAAATGACTCAGTCAGTAACCCACAGCAAGAGAAACAAATGTTTCAATCAGCCTCATAAAGTTATAATTTTTTGATGGATTGAGGACTTAGATGCTTGTTTCTTGGGAATTTGACTTAAGTTCACCTCCTAAGCATCTCTGTGTATTCCTCAGCCTTTCTGTTTTAGGGCCAACCTGTGGAGAGATGGAATCACCTGAAATATTGCACAATGCTTCGATTTCCATCAACTCTAAGTTGCTATCTATTCTGCTTCTACCTCAGAAAGCATCTTGATGTTCATTGAAACTTTAATGATGTGAATAAACTGTGACATACCTCCATGTACCAAAACAAAGAGTGATTTAAAAAAAAAAATCGTACACTTAGACTGTAGGTAGGCAGAGTCCTTTTTTCTTTCTTTTTCTTGAGGTGAAAGGTTTTAATAAAAAGAGAAGGAAAACAGTAGGGGATGCACCGTGAACCATCAACAGGCTGTAGCAAGATGGCTCGAGAGCCCTGAGTCCTTTTCTAGGGTTGTGTTTTATAATTGTTTTCATACATAATAATGGGCTGCAAAATGATATTTTCATGTATGTATATAATGTTTTAGCAGATGAGTATCTGCATTAGCTTCTCTTGCTCCCTGCCCACTCTCAACAATCCAGTTCTTCTCAGCTATTCTCTTATTTTCATTTGTGTGTGTGTGTGTGTGTGTGTGTGTGTGTGTGTGTGTGTGTGTGT
>OU015750.1:84034952-84054859 GCA_907169655.1 Acomys percivali | reverse complement strand
GTGTGTGTGTGTGTGTGTGTGTGTGTGTGTGTGTGTGTGTGTGTGTGATGGGGGAGTGGATGGAGTATGTAGTCAGGAGTGGTGCAGATTGGGAAGAAAAGTAGAAAAGGCAAAAGATACAGGAGGACCCAGTTCTAACAACACATACAAGGCATTAAGCAGATTTAAGGAAAGCATACTCTTTTTTTTGCAGTTGAGGAAAGCAGAAGATTGTAGATGCAGAGTGGGAGTGGGTTAGCTTAAAGTTTGACTTGGAAAAAAGGCTCTGCAGATGGAGCTAGAGAGAGACAAGTTGTCATGCTGAAATCCTGCCTGGCCTAAGAGACTGAGACAGACGATCAGAGACCTCTAATTAGAGAGGAGCGGGATTCAGAGATGGGACCATATCTCATGGCACCGCTGAGTTTTGCTGTCAATCCTTTGCCACTCCTCAGTGCTGCCATCACAAAGACAACTGCTCCCACCTCGGCTGAGCCATGCTCATTTTGAGTACCATGTTTATCCATATAACTATTGTGTTTTCATATCTTACAAAATATTCTCTTTCAAGATTAGTTTTCAGTCATGTGCCCCTCCATGGAATGATTTGGTTTGTACTCCAAGCCCTTTTCTTAAAAAGTAACTCAGGACCAAGCCATTCAGCTTCCTTTCCATATCGCTGACATGGCCTAAAGTAGACAAGG
The DNA here is from genome assembly GCA_907169655.1 of Acomys percivali. NCBI lineage: Eukaryota > Metazoa > Chordata > Mammalia > Rodentia > Muridae > Acomys > Acomys percivali. Next base: position 84,054,176 of record OU015750.1, on the reverse strand, counting down.
ATCAGCAGAGAGATCAGTGAAATAGTTATTGGTGAGAAAATGTGCCAGAGACTGGAAAGACAACTCAATAGGTAAAATACTTGGCATGAAACATGCAGAATTGAGTTCAGTTCGACCACTGGAGCCCATGTGGGGGTAGGGGGCGGACAACAACTGGGCATGGTGGTGGTATGCATTTGTGACAAAGGAGAAACGGAGACAGGTGATCTGTGGGGCTTGCTGACCAGTCCAGCATAATTGGCAAGTCCCAGGACAGCGAGAGACCCTGACTCAAAAAACAAGGTGCGGGCTGGAGAGACTGCTTAGTGGTTTGAGTGTGTATTGCTTTGGCAGAGGACACAAGTTTAGTTTCTAGCACCTATATTGGCGAGCTCCCAGCTCCAGCTCTGGAAGATTCAACACCCTCTTCTGACCTTCTGCATGCACATGCACGTGCTCCCATATAGACACACTCACATAAAGAAAAACAAAGTAACTCTTAAAAAGGGAGAAGGGGCAACATATGAGAATGCATACCTGAGGTTGATTGTTGCCCTCTGCATGTATGCATATTCCCCCACCCTACACAATGAGCACACACATGCAAAAAGCATCAGAATGAAAGTATCTTAGAGAATATTTGTTTTAAAAGCTATCATGCATCCTTCCACAGTTCTCTGCTGCCTTTATTGTGCTCTGGTGAACTCTTTGACTTGAAGTTTGCTACTCACTCTGTCTATGCCATGTTCCTAGAGAGCACAGCATTGAGTGGTAATATAACCCAGAGAAAAGAGTTCATATACATATGTGTGTGTATGTATTTGCATGTGTGTCTGCATATGCATGTGTCTGTGTGTGTGTGCGTATGCATGTGTGCACGCATATGTCTACATGTGCACATACACGTGTGCGGGCATACAGAGCTATTCTGGTGTCACAGCTTTGCAGTGGCCATGCAATGGGAAAACCTAGTGTTTTCCTGTGATCACGCTGCTACTGTGTCTATTGTTGTCATCTTTCCTGAACATTTATTGCAGGTCTATAGTCTCCTGGACAGACCCCAGAGCTACATGTCAACTCTGTTTAGTAAATTGTGCTTGAAATTAGAGAGCAAAGCTGCAAAGTGGAGAAAAAAATCAGAAGCATTCCAAAGCAGATCTACTGACGACTGCAATTCCCCGGGTAGGTAGTTAAGGATAGAGTGCGTTTGATGCAGGCAGTTAGGAATGGAGGGCCTGTGAAGAGATGTGGAGGCCTAGCCTAGAGGTGTTTGCAGCCACTTCCAAGACCCTCAGGAGCAACTGACTGGGGTGCACGATGAAGCACTTTAATCTCCCTCCACCACAGCTCAGCCCCTGTGGGGTGGACTTTTGACAGGGGCAGTCAGTGTCCTGGGTGATCATAACAAGCTGCCCTCCAATTAGGCTGCTTTTCCAGGTGAGAGTTTATTCTACTACTGGCACAACTATGCAATCAGCAGACCCCCAGGTTGCAAGGAGAATGGGCCTGGAGAGGACTTATTTTTTTTTAAGAGTATAGAGGTTTTTATTTTATCAATCAAATTTAAGTCATTAAATTTTTTTTAGTGTTTTTTATTGAAAAATAAAATCATTCATATTACATTTCAATTGCTATCCCATCCCGTGCATCCTCCCATTCCTCCCTCCCTCCCACTTTCACCCCATTCCCCTTCCCTATGACTGTGACTTCCAGAGAGGACTTTTTAAGGTCATTTAAACTTAAAGACATAGTTTCTTAGACTATTTCTTCCTAAAAATATGCCTCGGACCACCCTTTCTTCCTCTTTAGCCTGGGCACCCTGCTGGTGTCAAAATGTGCCACTTAAAGGCAAAGGTAAACTGCGTGTGATTTGTGGAAGCTGGATGACGTTGAGTCTGCCAACGACATGGCTACTCACCTCCCCAGGGCCGGGTCACCTTTTGTTTGTTTCCTAGGGTTTAGCAAACCCTGCCCATGCTTGAGGAGTAAGTCAGAAATAATAAACCAAAATGTTTCCAGACTGGTTCTGTGTTCATCCTACAGTTCACACCAGGAGCCAAGGCTCATGTCATCTCAAGACAGCATAGGGCAAACATGGCTTTTGTTTTATTGCCGGCCTAGTATCTAGATTCTCTGAGGGAGATTGCAGATGGAGTCCTGTGGCCCCAGAACAACTTCTTCAATGATGTTTGCCTTTGCATCCCCAGAGAGGGCTTGAATAATCTGTCAACTCAGCAGTGTCTACCAAGGACAGTGGAAATGGAGCTGCAAGGCAGACTCGCGTCCACACTCAGGAACAGCACAGCACTGTTCTAGCGAGGTGAAAATCCTTTTCATGCTGTCTTTGTTTTCAGTATTGGGAGCACGTAATCCAGTGTCTTTTATTTTTTTTAATTAATTAATTTTTTGGATTTTGAGACACGGTTTCTCTGGGTAACAGAGCCCTAGCTTTCCTGGACTTGCTGTGTAGACCAGACTGGCCTTGAGCTCACAGAACACACCCTTCCACCGTCATGTCCTTTCCTATTTTGTTTTAAGTCCACTGAGTCCAGTTAGGTTAGTGCAGCCTGCAGAACGTTGCCTGATATTGGTGCCAAACTCCTGTTAACATGAACATAGCTGTAGTGAGTACAACATCCATGTCATGTCCAGAAGACATTTTATAACAATCTCTCTCCATCTCCATGTCCAGCTCTTATTTTTTCTACCCCCTCTTTGGCAACGTTCAATGACCTCCACCTCTTTTGTCAATGACACCCCTTCTCCTATCCGTGCGTGCACATGTGTGTGTGTGTGTGTGTGTGTGGTGTTGCTATAAATGTCCCATTTAGGGCTGAACACCCAATGTTTACTTGTTCTCACCACTTTGACCAGTCAGGAGTCACTGTACTAACTGCTGTTCATTGCAGTTACACGTTTCTTTGGCCAACGTTGAAAGCAGAATGATTTTAAGAGTATTTTAAACATAAGTAAAATAAAAATGTAGAAAGTAGTGTGACAACATGTCCATTTAGCAAAACAACAGTAGTAAGTTCATGTACTTGGGCCTATGACCTCCAGAGCCAAAGGACTTGAGCTGCATTTTCAGTAACGACCATGAATTCCTTCAGATCCAATCAGAGAGGGGCTGGTTACCTTCATACTGTCATGCCACTATTGCACCAGTGTACACAACTTGTCTAGCAGGTCAACATGGTAGCACTCATTGTTTACGACTGGGTAAGACCATTGATGACCTTTCTCCCCAGCAGACTGTATAACACTTTCTTTATAGGCCTGTGGGAGACAGACACCAAGGAAAAAGTTTTCAGGTCAGTTCCAACTTTATTTCTGTGTGTCCTGCAACCAGTATGTGTGTCTTCAGTGATATTTATATCAAGACACACACACACACACACACACACACACACGCACACACCATGGATCAGAGATGTGGTATCATCGACAGGAGAGGCTTTATTATTTTGTTAGGGTGGGCAAAAAATCAATAGCAATACCCTCTGTTATTTTAGGGGGAGGCTTCAAGGTCCCCTGGCCAACCATGAATGTATAAGGAATTTTCCTCTTCCTGATACTGAGATGTTCATTTAATGACCAATGTCTTCTTGAAGAAGCATTTTCCACTCATTCAAGGATCCTGTAGTCCAACCCTTCATATTTTTCTTTTTGAATTCCTATGCTTTAATTAGCTTACAAAGTAAGTTAATCTCCGTAAAGTTTTAGATACTTCCTTAGTTTTGGCTAAACCACTTCCATCCCCTCTACTCCCCTGATGATGTTCAATTTCTAATGAGTCTAAATTGTTCAGTAAAGTGATATTCTTATCATGCTATAAGTTGCAAATAAAAAATGGGTCTTAGTTCCTTTCCTGTCCACTTCAACCACTTTTAAAGGTCTAATTCAGCAAATTAAAAAAAGGTATGTACTATATCTTAAATGCATAGTGCAAGCTGAGGACCCAAATGCCATCACCAGAACCCACATGAAAAAGCCACATGTGGTGATTTACACTTGTAATTCTAGCACTGGGGACATGGAGACAGGTGCATCCCAGAGGTTGATAGGTAAGCGAGCCTAGTCTACTGATCCCCAGGTCAGCAAGAGAGCCTATCTCGAAGAAAGGTGGAGAGCAAGTAATGAGCAATGACAGCTACATCATCTTGTGGTCTCCGCACATACACAAGTGCACATGCAACCACACACACACCGAAACATGTATGTGCACATGAAAGAGATGGGGGCAGGGAGAGAAAGGAAAGGAGGGAGGGAGGGAGGGAGGGAGGGAGAGGGAGAGGGAGAGGGAGCAAACTAAAGTAGATCCTGCTGGAGGATTTGCTCTCTTACCTCAATTACTCAGTTCAACGTTCACTCTTCCTCCCTTCCTTCCCTGGGCGGTGATTGATGCTGTCAGGGGATGCGTTTATTTGTTCAGTGGTAATCATCTTTGCACCTCAGTGCAGAACTTGAATAACAACTCCCAACTGACCAACCCTTTACTGTTGCCTGCTAGGGATGGCTCTGCCTCTTAAGATCTGTGCAATAATTCCTGTGGCTGCATCAAATGCTTGAGTCTTTAGATGATGTATTTATAATTTTTTTCCTGTCTCTTCTTTTTAGAGAGCAGGGGGTCTCTGAATGCTGTTTCTTCTCATTTGGGCAGTTAAATTCTGACACAGTGGAGATACCATGCTTTCCTCCCTGGAAAAAAACCTGGCTGGAAGCCAGCTGAGAATACCTCCAGCACACTTTCCAGTAGTTACAGATTATCCAGCCCTGCCATCTTCAATGATCAATTGTTACAGAGATAATAAACATTGAGTGTACAATGGGTTGTTGGAAAATGTGGGCCTTATTAATTTTCTTGTATTTTGGCAACCATGTCAACCATATCTAGACTCCATTATTCAGCATTTCCTCATCTGTTGTTTCCAGAGTTCTCTGCTTAGCTAACTGCTTGCTTCTCCTTCACTGTCTATTTTCAGTCACTGGGTTTACAATCACACCACCACCCCACCCCTCCACTTAACCAAGGCTCCCTGAAGCCATTTCTTACCACTGCCTTCTGTTTTGCTAAGTCTGGTGTAGCCTAGAGAGCCTCATGCAATTTTCAGATGACCAAATGAATCAACATATCCTGTTGAATCTCAAGTGGTTACATCCTCAGTGTCCCTGGAGATACTGTGAAACTGACACCCAACTCTTACTCAGGCTTTTACATTCCAGCTGAGCAGTTAGATATTTAAATAAGCAGTCACTATTAATGTGCCAAAAGCCATAATTAAAGTAGAAATGAAGTGATTTGCAGAGTACAACTGTCATCTCCATGTTGGCTGGAAGCCAGTTATAGTATTTTGACATCTAAAGAAATTCTATGTCTTGGTGTCTGGTCAGTCTAAGTTGTTAACAGGCTTGTCTTTTACTCTTGGGGTCTTACCAGAGTGGTGTCTTAGTTAAGGTTTCTATTTCTGTGATAAAACACTAAGACCAACATCAACTTGTGGAGGAAAGGGTTTAATCCAGCTTACAACTGTGAGCACACACTCCATCACCAAAGGAAATCAAGATGGGAATTCAGACAGGGTAGTAACTTGAAGACAGAAATTCATATTGAGGCTGTGGGGTAGAGCTGTCTTGAACCCCATGGCTTGCTCAGCCTGCTTTCCTATATACCCCAGGACCAGCTTCTCAGGGGTGGCACCAAGCACAATGGGCTAGGCCATCTCGCATCAATCACTAATTAAGGAAACATATCACAAGCTTGCCCACAATCCATTCTAATCGGGACATTTTCACACTTGAGCTTCTCTCTTCCAAAATAACTCTAGCTTGTGTCAAGTTGACATAAAACTGGCCAACACCAAGGACAAATTATATGGAACTTCTATTTATAAGCCAAACACCACATATAAGATGAATTTAAGTTGGTGGGGGCAGTCACATGTTTGTATCTGAGGAATTCTTGAGTTGTCTGGCTTGTGTGATACAGTAGGTTCTTGATGTGGTTTGCCCTTTTCACTAACAGTGGTACTTGCATTTTTCTCATTAGAGCAAATATATGAGAACTGTGAACTGTCCTAAGTGAATAGGTTCAATGGCTCAAATCTTTGTAAGTACTTTTTTAAAAAAAAAAATTGACACCTTGTGGTTTTTTTTCAATTTTATTTATTAATTATGTATACATGTTCTGCCTGCATGTATTCCTGTAGGCCAGAAGAGGGCATCAGATCGCATTACAGATGGTTGTCAACCACCATGTGGTTGCTGGGAATTGAACTCAGTACCTTTGGAAGAGCAGGCAATGCCCTTAGCCACTGAGCCATCTCTCCAGCCCCCGTAAGTACTTTTTAAAAAATCAACCTTTTTAGTTTTAAAATAAATCCTTTCCCCCTCTGGGTCTAACTTTGTTTTCTCTCTGAATAAGACCAACTTATAACTTATACCCAACTCCCAATGAAAATAAACATCGATAGCCCAGGAAAGCAACCAAACACCTACCCAATCCCCTTAAGGCAAATGGGGCATTTTTCTCTTAAAGTTTCTTTTGGCTAATTTGGGATGAATAATACCTTTGTAGGGGCCCAAATACAATTGGGGAAAATGGTTAAACAAGCTAGGAATAGCATTTGTAGTCCAGTTTCTAAATGTTGAGGAATTCTGGGCTTAATTAAAGAAAGTCCTGTGCAGGATCGTCTAAATTACTGGAAGAATTGGGATCAGAAGCTTTCTCCGAAGCTAAGAAATTGACTAATATCAGTATCTGGAAAAATATTGAAGTCTAAGTTTTACTGTCATAGATCCCCTGTACGCTTTCTTAGGGTAGTGGTTTATAAAACTATTTGCTTGAATTTATTATTCACAGTGTAACTTCAATGTGAAAATGAAAGCCATTGTTGGTCATGAAGCAGTCTAGGTCTGGAGTCTATATGATTGCATAGGATGTAAGTTTGAGAGACTGTATCTATTCTTTAGGACTCTCTAGGCCAATGGGACAGACACAGTGTTTAGGATTAACTTAATTTAGGGATTCAACTCCAGTTCATAGTTAAAACTGGTATACCAATTATATAAGTGGATTTGGGGGGTTATTAATTGACAAGTAACAGAAATTATAAATACTAAAATGACATATTAACTGCTTGCCTTTGAGATTCTGTGTTACATTTTAAATCTTTGTTAAGAAGATTTGGGATATTTAGAGACTTTATACACCTGGATTCCCTATGGTAAGCCCTACAGCTCTTGTTTCTCCCAAGAGCTCCTTAGTTCTTTACAGTTTACCACTGAATCTAGAGAAATTTTAGCTTTAGTGTCTGTGAGTCTGACAGAACTAGGCTACAATTCTCTTTTTTGTAGTTCAGAGTTTTTCATCTCAGGTGTGGAGAGATGGCTCAGTGGTTAAGAGCACTGTTGCTCATGTGGAGGACCTGGGTTTAGTTACAAGCACCAGTGTGATGACTCACAACCATCTGTTGCTACAGTTTCAGGGGATCCAATGCCATCTTCTGACATCTTCAGACATCAGGCACACATGTAGTACATACAGGTCTCTACACATAGGAAAAACACCCATATAAATAAATGAAAAGTTAAAAATCTAAAAAGACATTTATAAACCCATTAAGTTTCTTGTGTGTTTAAAAAAAAAAAACATTTTCCCTTTGGTTGGGTAGGGGTGTCAGCATTAATTTGTTGAGATGTTTCTGCACTTTCGGTCTGAGAGTCACTTTCTGTTTGTCACTATGAAATGGCTTTCTTGTCACAAGACGAAAATCACCTTTGTCTCCTGATTTAAGCCCTTATTGCCACATTACCAGGATTGCCTAGCCCTACCCTCAGGTGATTACGTTGGAGTGTCTTTGTGTCATCCTTCCTTGTGATCCCTGTTAATTCACTAGGATCCCACATGCATCTACCAACACAAAAGGAAGAAGAATCCTTAGCTATAACTCTGCTATCTGATTGGGACAGCAAAACAAATAAGGCAATAAACCCTTTAACACATATGCCACACCCTTTAACATATATGCCACCAGAAGGCACGGAGCCCAGGAATGTCACTGCAAATGAAACCAGGACACATGGCCTGTAGTAAAAGCATCACTACTTATTAACTGTGTGGCCAGAGTCATGTCACTTGGGTTGTCTGAAGCTTGGTTTCCTCTTGTACATTCAAAGCACAGGCAGCTATGCATTAAGCCACTATTCCCATGTGGGAAAGTCCTCCAACTCTTCTGTTTAGGTTGATTTTCTGGAGAAGTGCTTCATCCTCTGTGGGTTTGATTACTGACTCATTTCCCTACTCTTATGCTGTCAGTAGATTTACCATAAATGCTTCCTGAGAGCCTCTCTTGAAGAGATTCAGGCCCATGTTAAGTTCATCCCAATAAAAATAGAAGCACGAGACGCAGCAGCTGTGGTACCTCTTAAATCTCTTCAAATAACATTGAGCGATTAAGTGCCGGCCACTGTACAGATAGCGCCCACAAAACCAGCAGCAGGGCCCTCTCAGAAGACGATAACTCTAAGTGGCTGTCGGGCCTTGGTCATTTCCAGTAGTTCAGGGGATGTCGCCTTATCTACTGAGAATTCTAAAAGTTCCCTGGGGAAAACGAATCATATACTCTCTCACCAGGACAACAAAATCCACTAAACAAAACCAAAGAAACAGGCCGGTGACCTCCTGTCATCTGAGTGGGTTGGAGGACTCTCTTTCCTCTTCTATCTGTCAGGTGCAGTGTAATGTGCTGATAAAGCGGTACTTTAGACCTGTTGGTTTATTTTCTTGCACCTCTTAAGTGAGTGATTAGCTTTATTTTTTCGTGTTTTCTTAATTTTTATTAATTCATTCATATTACATCTCAATTGTTATCTCATCCCTTGTATCCTCCCATTCCTCTCTCCCTCCTGCTTTCAAGTGATTAGCTTTAAAAGACATGAACAAAGAATTGATTTAATTCCAATGTGCTGTTTTCTGCATTTGTTTTTATTTATGCATATTTAAATATATACATGCACATTCACATATATTTTTTAATTCTTTAAGGACAATCTGAAAACCAACTTATCTCTTACTCTGTAGTAATTCCTTTTATTTAAGGAAGTTACCAGTGAAGAATTATGTTGTTTATGAGACTAAACTCAGAGGGAAAGCCTCTTTGTCAAACCTTAACAGCTATTCATTGTGGAAACATATTTCCCTTTTTCTTAAAGCTAGATTGTACACATCTATTCGTCAGTGACCAGTGTGACCAGTGTGACAACTATTTAAGGTGCCAAGTGTCTTTTATAAACACTTCCTTAGATAAGTAGGGTTTTCACACTCTTTTCCCAAGGGCTAAGTTGGCACACATGGGTTTCAGCTGTATTCCCCCAGAGCAGTAGCTCCAAATCCCCAGGGCAAAATATGTGCCACTCATTTCCCAGACTTAGCCCTGCTCTCTCTGAAGGCTGGACCCAGAGAATCCTGCGGAGACGTTCAGCATGGCATTAGTCACCAGGTAAGCCTATGAATGCCAAAGACTGCACATCACAAGCCCCTCAAGCAAGACTTGTCCCTTACAAGAGGAGCAGATTGACTTTCCTTTAAAACCACATGGCTGGCCATTTGGCTTAATTCAAGATACTTTGGACATTCTGTCTCAAGCATTTTTTTTTTTCTATTGGAGTTCTCTATCCCACAGCTCACCGCTCCCATTTACTGTGTTACAGAAAAGCATCTCTTCCCTCCCCTCTGGGAAAGGTTCTGATATTGTAGTGTGTGTGGTTGTATCATACCATTGTGGTTCTGACAGAGAAAATAGAAAAGAAGATGCCTGGCTGGAAGATGTGTTGAAAGAAGCAAAATGGTGCCCAGAGAGGAAGGGAAATCACTGAGGAGGTGGAGTGAGTCAGCCCATTAGAAGTCCTGAGTTGACCCATGAAGATTAGGTATACCCTGGATTCTGTGTTAATTTTTCAGACTCACGTTGCATTGGCTGAGTATATACTGAGAATACCTTTCTAGAAAGACAAATTGGAAATATTTATCAAGGGGATAAAGAACATCTGCATATTTAGCAATGATAGTTATAATTATAGAGCTTTATCCCAAAATAATAATGAATAAATTTTAGCCCAAAGATGTTCACTAGGATTTTACTTATAATAGTAAAAGTATTAGAACAACTCAGATATATTTGTCATAGGGAACTGATGCCATGGAAATGAACTTATACAGTAAAAGTGACTAAACCAGTTCATGAAATATGTTAATACTGTGATCTCAAGCATATAAAACACATGTGTATAGATAAGGGAATTTTAGTAACGGTTGTTCATGGACACTGGTTGTATCTCTTTATTTCCTTTTATATTTTTAAAATTTCCCAAAATGGTCATTTATTACTTTTATATACAGTAAAACATGATATAAAAAATTCATCTGAGAGCAAGTGTTTGTGTCAAAGTTATAAACCTAAAATACGGGTGTCCTCTGAGGGGGCCAATTTTGCTGGATAGCAAATTCCCAGAGGATAACTGAAGAGCTCTCAGACCCTCTCTTATGTATGGGTCCTTTCTGTTCATAGACTGTAAGTCTATATAAAACATCAGCCATATAGTATGACATCTGGCACCAGGTGTATGATTTTTGGATTAATGTTGTAGCTTACTGTGAACAAATCTGAAATAAAAAACCAATTTGCATGGGGATCAATATTAGGAAATATTTCTAAGCTTTTCTCTTAAACTGGATAAGGGGAAAAATGTGTAAGAAATTAAGAGGGCGACTAGATTAGGTCCTTCTGGGCTCAAATGTACAGGGAACAGTTTTACTCTTTGCTAGTTGTGGGTGTGGGCTCTGTTAGGTTTTGTTCATTCCTAAGGTGAGTCTGTGTCCTGTGTTTTGCATATATCTGTCCTATGCACAGCGCAGGTCTGGCCTCACGGTCCTTTCTCTGCCTGGCATGCATCTCATACCACTCATTGCTCAGGGTGTTTTGTCCCAGGTTAAGTAGTAGGTCTTCTCTGAAAAGCTCTGCAGTTATCCCAAAGGAAGATGATCTTTTATTCCTTGGAATGTTCAGGACACACTTTTGGTGTTTTTTCCTAAAGACTGTATTACATTGGTAAATTTCTATGCATAAGCTCTCATCTTTGATCCCTTTTGCCAGGCCCACCTAGATATGATTTTTCCCCCATAGAAATCCGGTAGCTTGGCTGTCCCAGAGGCCCACTTCACTACTTCATGCAATTTAGACTGATCCAATCTGTTGGCTTTCAAAAATCACAAGGAAGGTTTCAAATTTTCCTAATGAAGTACCTTTCTAGAATAAATAAACTTGGGGATGAAAAGACTGAGTATGGAGCTATCAAATTTACTTAGGACTCTGAATCATTTATTGTCCTTATGGAGATGTGGAGAGCAGACTGGCCTTTAAACATGAGAAATAGAACCTTAGCTCCCTGTCTGGGCACAGAGAAGGTCTTTTGGCTTGGGTAGACAGAGGATTCATCACATCTAAAGCAATCTGTGTTCTTTTGTTTTTCTTTTTGAGATAAGATCTCTCCTACACCACACTGGCTTTGTATTTGAGACCTCTCTTAGCCTCTGCAGTGCTGGGATTACAGGAATTCATCTTTATGTCTGATTGACTATGTTCTTTGAGATTATAGGCTTTCATCATATCTGACTGGCCATACTCACAATCAATACTATGCTCCCTAGACTTTTCAGGGCAACTAATTTCTGGATCCACTCCTCTTTCATCACAAATGTATTCCCTTTGCACAAAAGTGCCCCACCTGCAGAGTTTCTTTGAATATGTTAGAGGAATACTAAACTAGAAACTCCACAGTTGAGTGGAGAGTGGGGTCTGACTTTCACATGAACTCTGGTGCCCCATACTTGACCATGCCCCCTGGATGGGGAGGCCTGGTGGCACTCAGAGGAAGGATAGCAGGCTACCAAGAAGAGACTTGATACCTTATGAGCATATACAGGGGAAGGAGGTCCTCCTCAGTCACAGTCATAGGGGAGGGGAGTAAGGGGAAAATGGGAGGGAGGGAGGAATGGGAGGATACAAGGGTTGGGATAACAATTGAGATGTAATATGAATACATTAATAAAATATATTTTTTAAAAAAGAAAATTCACTCTTTGCAACAAGAGTCTATTTCCCCCTAAGTATATAATCTGTGAATCTTAGACAAAATACCCCCAAGGACTAATCTTTAGTGGTTTAAGATGGGTCACTCAGATTGTACGTCCCAAGGCTATACCTCGCCTTTCTGTTGCTGGTGTTCTGAATCCATCATGAAGGATTAGAAGAAGAATAACATATCCTGGAGCCCCGCTTTGAGGGTAAGATGAGCTAATGTCACCTGCCCAACATAGAGCTTGGTGTAGATAGAGCAAGCAGTCAGCCACAGGACCAGGAAGTTGGTTGAAAAGCTTGAGTTCTTAAAGCACTTTGTAGAATCAGCTCATTCTAGCAAGTCAATGGAATGGAATGACCTTTGTAGAGCATGGCCGTCTTTGGAGGGAGGAAGAGTGTGCACAATTTGGAGACTTGTGTCTCTCAGTGAACTCGATTTGGACATAGCATTAGTCAAGGGACACAAGGGCTTTAAACAAGATCCCAGATGCCAGTGAGACTGAGTGCTGTGTGAGCAGAGACAGACTTTAACCCTCTCAGCAGACAGACCAAGGATGGGATGGATCTGCCTAAGAAAGTACATCCTGCCACCTCGATAGCCCAGGACAACACCCGCCCAGCAATGTTGTTTATACAAATAAAGAGGAGAACTCGGTGGTAGAGAACAGCCTTGCTCTCTGATGGAATTGTCACCCCGGCTACATGAATATGCTATGCTGTAGAAATAGAGTTGTAACCTTGCCCAGACACTGAAAACTAGCTTTTGTTGTATGAAGAATGAAAGCAACTTATAATTTGTTTTGTTTGTCTAATATAGGTATTATGGCTAAACTATTTTCACCGTTCATGGAGTTCTTTCTTGTTTTCCTGCCTTGGCTCTCTCACTCCCTATCAGTTTTATTGCTTTTGTCATTCTTTGTTTGCCACTTCCTATCTCTTGTTCATTTACATTTCAATCCTTTAATCCTTTGGCCATGCATTTCTTCTGCGATTATTTTAAAATTCACATTTTTTTTTTTTTTTTGTCTTCTTTAAAGTTTATTCAACACAACACATTCTCCAACTTCACTGTGGTGGCTGACCACGTCCACGACCCAAGCCGCCTCTAAACTGGAATTCCGTCGCTGAGCCGGTCCCAGCCTCGGCTTTCTTGTCAGCACCAGGAGGCATGGCGCTTCTTCTGTAGGTGTCTCTGTCTGCCTCCCCTCTTGTGAATCTTGCAGGCCGCTCACCCTCTGGACCTTTGGGCCGAGGCCTGCCAGTCTCAGGACGGCTGCGGCGCAGGGTGGCCGGCACAATCTCCGGAGGCAGGTGGGGGTAATCTCGGAGATACTGGATGCCCTCGTTGGTGAGGTACCAATAGAAATGTCTCCAGGCAAACTGCTCCTTCACGTAGCCTCAAGATTTGAGAGACTGCATGACCTTCATCACGTGAAGGTTGGGCACATTCTTGTCGGCCAGCTCAGGGTGTTTGGGCATATGGACATCTTTCTTGGCAACCATCACTCCTTCCTTAAAGAGGAGTTCGTAGAGGCAATCTGGTTCTTCTTGGACATCAACATCGCGGCAGCTGCAGGGACCAAGGTGGAGGCTGGAAAGGAACTTAAATTTGACATTTTAAAAGATGATTTACCCAAGTTTTAACTTTATCTGTATCCTCATGTGCGGTTCTTTGTAAGTCACCTTCTCTTTCTATTTTGTGTTTCCTGCAGTGGGGTTTCCTTGAATATCTGCTGAACCAAGATTGTCCATTCATACTTGTATGTGATGAACTAAAAAGATGTAAGCAACACGCCTCCCAGAAAAAGTTAGGTTGTTCCTGGAGGGTTCCTCAAAATAATCTGAACCTTGAAATCTTTATCTTGAGTCCCTCAGCTTCTGTGGAGCAGAGTACCATTCTTTCTAGGAAGTGTGGAATTAGACGGCACTGTGACCTCAGGGCTGCAGGGTGGGGATTTCACTCTTTATTGCTCCATTGAAGATTTTCCATGTTAAGTATCCTTCTCCAGGCTTCTTCTATCCTGCCCTCCCCTCCCCCACCCCAGTAACCCTTCCTGTCTCATTGTTTTCCCTTCTCCTTCTAACCTTAGTTTGTATGTCATCTGAGTTGCTTAAGTAATTAGATATCTTGACATTTAAAAATCAAGATTTCTTTCTTCTCTCCAATACACACATACGCACATATTCTGACTTCCAGTTTCTTGTGAAAACTCAGGAGACACTGTAACATTGCCCCGCACAGCAGCAGCATTCAGGAGAAATCATCCTGTTAGGATGCTATGATCAATGCTATTTCCCAAGGATCCCACTACTTCCTTCTGCAGGGTACCTGTCTATTTTATACTTTACACTATCTGCCTGCCCTTTAGGCATTGTGGTTTTTCACCTCTGAACCTGTGACCCTGTCTATGGAACTCCATGTTCTTCCGTTAGAAACAGCCTTTGTGTGTTCCCCCTGGCACCTGGGCTGTAGGCATGCAGTAGTGACCCCCATCTCACTTCATTCTTCTAGTCTCTAGAGCATCCCATTGACTTTAGTGCTTCACGAGACCGTGCCCTTCCTTGGTGAGTCCAGGTCTGGTTACCTTGCCCTTCTCAAGATTAAAAGAAAGAAGTTCAGATACCATATAACCCCAGAGTCCTGTGGTAGTTATCTGGCTAAGCGAAGCACTCTGGAGATATTAAGTATGACCCAAGCAGTTGAGCTTTTTTTTCATGAAAAGCCCATGAAGAAAGTGTGTGTGTGTGTGTGTGTGTGTGTGTGTGTGTGCATTCTTCAGATACAACTTAGCCCTTATATTTTGTTTAATTTCTTCAGCACATATGCTATTTAAAAAGCATAGTAGAAGGAGAATCTAATAAGGAGAACACTGGCTATTTTCTGGGGGAGGGGGGCGTTCTGTAAACTCACTGAGCACGGTGTTGGTCACCACCAAAGAACAGATATATATCTGTGTCTGTATGTATTAGAAGCTATTCTGAAGAGAGCCTCCAGTGTTAAAAAAAAAAAATCACGTAAATAAGGGCTAAGAAATCTGAGACAAGTAAGCTTGTAAAAGGCAGGATTACGGAGTGTTTGAGGGTGGGTGAGGGGCACAGGCACTATCACAACCAGCAACTATTCATGGCAAAGAGAATGAGAGAGTACATGACTCTGAAGACCTAAATCTGGTGTAAGGGGGTTAGGAATCCACCTAGGGAAAGACTTTTTAATAATTGTTTTTTTTTTTTTTTTTTTTTTTTGTCTTCCTATTTCACTGCTGTCCTCCTAGTTACATAAAGGAGAATAATTTGATGCTGAAAATTTCCGTCCATGGAGAACATTCTGGACCTCCAGGCAACCAAGAATAAAACGGATGACCACTTGGTGGGGGTGTTGTAGAAGGGATAGGTTCCCCTGATGGCCTAATTATACCAAATGATGACGGAGATTTCCCTCTATTCAGAGACTGGGTACTTGAATCTGCCCTCCAGGAGGTTCTTGTACATTTGAAAATCAAAGTTACAGGGTGGTGAGTGTTTTTAGATACCCTAGGAGTGTATTTTACTCTTTTTTCCAGTTGTAATAATGAAATGCTAATATGCAAGTAAATCTTGGGTTTAAGTATTATTCACACAGGAAAGTGATCCCTCCTTACCAGATCACAGTGCTTCTATATATTACTGGAATAAATTTTACTTCTTGTTGTATAAATTAATCACACAGAGGTCATTTATCCTAAATCTCCTAAAGAATTCATCCCTAATCCTTGTCCCCAGTTTTGGGGTGAAGACCCAAACATATTTTTTTTTCTATCCTGCTAAATTCACAGTGGAAGCTATAAATACTCCCTATTGTCACTTAAAATCATGAATATGCTAACTCTGGAAAATTCAGCTAAGAGGAGCTGTAATTAAATGATTTAGCCTCATTTCTTTCATATGGGATGAAATTGAGCTTTATTAATTTTTCTCCCCAAAGCCTTTTCTAATGTCTTCCATCTGAGCTCTGTTCATTTTCTCCCCAATCCCCAGACCACTCACTGTGTTTTGACTAGAGCACAGTTATTTGTGAGCATGTCTGTTTCCCCCACTGAATGGCAAAGGGGACTATGCCCTGCTCATGTCTTCAATGCCTACAGCACCCATTGTCCTTCTCTGCATGGAGCAATGCTCAAGGAATGTCTGTGCTTTGACATGACTTTTTATCATAGACTCATTTGGTTATGCACTGTACGTTCAGCCCAGCCCTGACTAGGAGAGTGAGGATCAAATGTCCTCTGTAAGATTAGGGTATTCTTGACTTAGC
This sequence comes from Acomys percivali, assembly GCA_907169655.1. Lineage (NCBI taxonomy): Eukaryota > Metazoa > Chordata > Mammalia > Rodentia > Muridae > Acomys > Acomys percivali. The sequence goes on along the minus strand of OU015750.1, from coordinate 84,037,775 downwards.
TGTTATGTATCAGCACCGTTACATGAAAAGGTGCGATCACGTGGCTCTGAATATATAGGATCATGGTGGGAAGAAGAGATGTGTAATGTGCCGCCCACATCCATGCATTTATGTTTGTGGTCTGTGACAACCGTGTCGAGGGCTTACCTGTAATTGTAAAAACAGGCATTAGTTTTGTCACCTACTACAGTGTTGTGTTAGTGCAAACACCAGCCTTTCTGATCTCATGTTCCTCATCCAGCGGGAGCCTTATAGCACCTGCTCACTCTAAGAATCTTTGACTTTACTAAGCTGAGAGAGAGTCCCACCCTCTATGTCATTGTCCTTTTTCTGTGTACTCCTTACAATGCGTAGTACAACTTCAGACAAGCAGCTTAATCCTTGTGTGGCTCAGCCTCCTAACTTAGAAAATGGGAGACATCTAGTTTAGAGGGTTGTGATCACTGTTAGATAAATACGGAGTGTTGGGGCAGAGTCTGATGTGGAATAAGCATTGATGAAAACGTTAATGCATTTATTTAGTTACTTTGCTGAAAATACATTAGTCCACCTCCAAATAAAATTTCAAACAGTTCTTTGACATGGTGCTTGGTACAGGTAATGCATCTGATAAAGGTTTCTGGCCTATTATTTTTTAAAAAAAAATACTTATTTCAAGCAGTACATATTAAATCGCAGTTGTATTAGGTCACAGAATACCTCTGATCATTCACTTAGTCCACAATGTGCCACCTTTATCCCTTACTCTGTGTTTGCTTTCACATGACTAACCTTCGAGTTCTGCCTTGTCATCTTGTGTTGTGGAAGTATAGAGAAACGTCCCGTCCTTATGGCCACCCAGCTCATAAGTAAACAGGCAGACAAGGCTAATCACACACACAGAGATGTTGTCTTTTAGATTTCCAGATCTCATAGTCTGAGAAAGGCGCAGTTAAGGATGGGTCATCTTTATACACTTCACCTTGCTTAGGATATAATGTATGCTGATGATAGAACTGAGAAGCCATCCAGTTCACCTCAGTTCTGTGTTTGTTTAATGAAATAGATTGTGAATCTGATCTGTGATAAGCTCTCATATAGTTTCATGTGTATGAGAATATATAGCCCACTAGAGGTATGTGAGAGCAAAATGGCAAGAGAAAAGAATGAATCTTTAATCTCAGAGAATTTGCATTCCAATGGATGTGATAGTTTAGATATTTTATGTCTGTAAGATAATTATTAATTGAAGGCAAAATTTTTATATATGATACCCTTTACTGTATCAGTAATATTATTTAATTTAAAATTACTATATTCTTATTTATGTATATACATATATGTATGTGTGTGTATGTGTATGAATATATGCACATGTGTGTGAGTTCCCACAGAGGACAGAAGAGACCATCGGATCCCCAGGAGCTGGAGATACAGGGAGTGGTGAGGCATCAGATGTAGGTCTTGGGAACTGAACCCAGATCCTTAGGAAAAACAAGTGCTCTTAACTGCTTTATTATCTCTCTAGTTCCTTATTTAATCTCTTTTTTAGCTTAAAAAGACAATTGCATTTAGAAAGCTTAAGTAATACATCAGCAACTTGTTGACCCAGAAGTCGGCAAGGCCTTCTGACTATGACCATAGGGTACATGTGCCATGTATTTTAAACAGGATAGAGTGAGACTGTGCTCTTCCAAAGGTGCATTGGGTGAAATGTTCTTTTTTGTGCTTCCATGATTTTATTATTAATTTAAAAAGTATTTATGCTTTTCTAACATGATCCACAATTTTTCAGCTTTGAATTCTTGACAGTCATGATTTAAAGCTTCGAGCATCTGATTGTGAGACGGTGGCCATCAGCATTTACCACAAGTTCTCAGCTAGCCACATAGCAGCCAACACACAAGATTTTTTCTAGAAGGAGAGATGGATTTTTCTCTTTACATTTGGCACAACTGTGTGTGAAAACATTAGTAGGGCCAAATAATTCAAATGAGATAAATCGAAAGCTTTGCTCCTATAGGAAGAAACTCCCACTACAGCATTCGCCACGAATAAGTCTGCAAAAATGACAATATTGGCCATTATTTATTAGATTTCAGGAGAAATTTTATAATTGCTGAGCATCCAGGAAGAAGTGCTGTTTCTTGGGGTCAAGTCTACTTACATCGATACTTATAGATATTTATATTTGTTTCCTTTGGCAGACATGGACAAACACATTTTTGAAAAATGCTTTGTGGAAAAACAAGACAGACTACACTTGCAAGAAAAAAAAATCTACCACAGAGTGAATAATGATAGCTTCCATGTCTGGAGACAACAGACAGGCATAAAATATAAAGGAATTATTTTATCTTGGACAAGAAAATTGCTGTTACAGCAAATTTTGACCTTGTCAGAGTCTGGACAATTCTTAAGTTTAAAACTTCTCCCCTGACAGAGTTCAGGCCACAGACGAGATAACTGATCTGAGGCTTAGCAGTATTGGCAAGGTGGTGCATTATGGGATTTAGCGATAGAGCGTTTGCTCCCTAAAGAGAGAACTACAGGAATCTTAGGAACGTGCATCAATCCCCCAGAGTAGAAGCAGTATGTCTAAGTGTATTTCAAGTAAATCCTCAACTCGCCACAGAAAGCTGCAGTCCCACCACGCCTTCAAAAGGAAATTAGCCCAGGGGAGCCAGGCCAGAATGACCCTCCTGCAGACAAATCCACCCTTCAGCTCTTCATGTGACCTGGCAGCAGTCTAGCAGTCTAGTTTAGTCACTTGTAACACACTTAATTCTTCTTCTATTTCTTCTTCTTCTTCTTCTTCTTCTTCTTCTTCTTCTTCTTCTTCTT
>OU015750.1:84000591-84030988 GCA_907169655.1 Acomys percivali | reverse complement strand
TGTCTGTCTGTCTGTCTGTCTGTCTGTCTGTCTGTCTGTCTGTCTGTCTCTTTCTTATGTGTTCATGTTTTTGTATGCAGGTATGAATGCGTGCACATGTGGAAGCCAGAGGTCAATGGTGGGTGTTTTCCTCAGTCACTTTCCATGTTTTTTTTTGTTTTGTTTTGCTTTTGAGACAGAGAAACCTCCTGAATCTCATGGATCTGCTAGGCCTGCTGGTCGGAAGGCTCCTGACATCCTTTCCTTGTATTCATCCTGGCACTCAGGTGAATAAAAGAGGAGAGCTCTGAATTCGAGGCCAGCCTGGCCTTCATGGCAAATACCAGTTGGAACTAGAAAGAAAGACCCTATCTCAAAAAAATTAAAGCTCACTTTTAAAGTAATTACTCAAGATTAATAGAACAACATTTTTATGGCTGTCTTCTCAATAATTTTTTTAAAAAGCCACCAACTCTGTCTCTCAGAGATAAATGGCTAATAAGAAGCTTCCTCTGCGAACTTATTAGAAGCCTAAAGAAGTTGAAGATGATAGACCTGTGTTCTCAAATCAGATATTTAAATATTAGAAAAATTTCTGAAATGGGTGGGGCTGGTTTCAGTGTAGATGCCTTTAGAATCCCCAGCACTTAACTGTTGACTGACATTAGCCAGAGGGTGCTTCAAATGATGTCTGTTCTACCTGCAATGCTGAAAAAACAGATGCACGTTTTCCTAAAAGGGAAGGTGTAAAACATATATAAAATACTTTTCCTAGAGTAAAACCCTACTCTTGGTGTTCAGACTATGAAGACCAAAGATATTTATTTACATCATGTGGCTAAGTATCACCCATGCCTTTATGTTTTCTATGAACTAAAAACTAAATTAATTTTTACTTTCATCTTCTCTAATGCAAATAGATTTACAAATATTTTTTTATTTTATTTTTGTAGTGTGTATGTATGTGTGTGGATTTGTCTTCATGAGTACAATCCCTATGGAGGCTAGAAGAGACTAGTTGACCCCGTGGAACTTGAGTAACAGGTGGTTGTGAGACCCTGGACTTAGGTGCTGGACACCAAACTCCTGTGTCTTAGTTTGGGTTTCTATTGCTCTGAAGAGACACCATGACCATGGTAAGTATTTTAAGGAAATCATTTTACTAGGACTGACTTACGGTTCAGAGCATTAGTCCATTGTCATCATGGCAGGAAGCATGGCAGCATGCAGCAGACATGGCACTGGAGATGGAGCTGGGAGTTCTATTCCCAGGTCGGCAGGCAGCAGGAAGAGAGAGTGAGCCCACTGGCCTGGCTTGAGCTTCTGAGACATAAAAACCCTACTCCCCAGTGGCAAATTTCCTCCAGAAAGGCCATACTTACTCCAAGAAGGCCACACCTCCAAATAATGCTACTCCATATGGGCCTAGGGCGACCCTTTCCATTCAAACCACCACATCTCGTCCTCTGGAAGAGAAGCAAGCACTCTTGACCAGCCGTTGAACCACATCGCTAGCCCCTCTCAAGGAGATTTTTATTCAATAGCCACCTGAACAAGAAGAAAAGGAGAATGTCAAGAACTGCACCTGACTCCAAGAAATTCTGTTCAAAGAGTTCTGGGATACAGGGATGAAATGAAAATAATTTGGTTGAGAAATGATAACTCTTTTCGTAAATATTGAGGTCCAGTGGGTGAAACTTGAAGTGATGCTTAAGATAATAAAATGATAACCAGATCATTGCTCGTTTGAAGTTTTAAAAAATTTTTTTCGCCCTCCCTACTCTCTGTGTATGTTCACCTTTTAAAATTCTCTCCAGAAATTTGCTCAGATTGAAAACTTCATGAAAAATACTTGATAGGTAGGTAATCCGCTATAAGTCTACTAAGTGCTCTAGAGCCATACTTTGCAAACCGATAACTTCGCAGAGGGTGGGTAGGGGAGGGGAAAGATCAGAAGTGAAATGGAGGGATGAGGGAGGAAGAGAAAAAGAGAAAGAAAGGCTGGAGAGATGCTCCCGTCAGTAAAGTGCTTGGATGCAAGGACTTGATTTTCATCCCTAGCTGTCATGGGAAAAGCTGGATTTAGCTGGGCTTGGTGGTGCATTCTTTTCCTCATGTGAAGGTAAAGGGGAATGGATCTCTGTAAGCCCTGGGCCAGCCAGAATTCCACTGTATGGCCTTGTCTCAAAAAAAGGAAAGTCAAAGGTGGTAGCACTCAACTATACTCGGGGGCCAGGGGAGCGTCATTGTATTGGCCTTACAGAAAAGCCATTTTATTAATGTGATTTTGTGGTTAGTGTATTACTTCAATATTACACTACTTGTAAGGTTGTAGGAAAAATTAGATACTTAAGCATGCATATTTGCAAATATATATGCTTTCTGATCTTTGATTTTAATTCCTTAAGTTTCATCTGCCAGAGTCTAAAATCATTAATACATCAGTTTTTATAGATTTTTACTCATCTAACCAGGCTAGTGTCCATTCAGTTATGCTCTTCTTTTGCTGTCCTGATGCTGATGTTTGACTAAGTGAAAATTCAGACTTGGATAGTATACAGGTGTTCCAGTAAATGTAGAATTACTCAAAACTATTTTTGAATATTTTTGTTCCATTTATTTTGTACTTAGGCTACACATAGAAAGATTATGGATGCAATTTTCTTTGCTTAGCACCATCAATCTTAAATTCTCCTTGAGAAGTAGCAATTTAATTTAATTTATTAGTTATATATGTTTTGATATAGACTATCTATCTGTAGTACCCAATGGCTGTGCTTTAAGATGCAAATTGTATCTTGATATATTAATTAATTTGCATTTTATGTTTAACATACTGGTAAACCTTTAAATGAGCTCTAACAATTTCTGAAGTGATTTTCTAAGAAGTTGGGGCAGGTGATTAGTATTTTTAAATAATGGTATTTGGTTTCTTTATCCCTGATCTTTGTATCTCTCTGGATTTTGTCTGTCATAGATGGCACTCTTGGGAGACTACTGGTAGGCAATAATGCCATCTGGTGTCAGCCCTTACCCAATTATACCTCTTATTTTATCCACTAGATGTGGTATTTACATATTTTCATGAATAATACTTTATTAAGTTAGATTTTTTGTTTCTAGCTTCCTAATATTAAAAAAACCAAATCTAAAATTTATGCAGTCTCTTTACATTATTTAGAATTTGCTTTTTAAAAATTTGTTCATATAAAACTGATAGATGATCTGCTGTTGAACTATTCTTGTGTTACAAGGATAAACCAGGTTCTAAATTTTGGTTCTAATGCATGATTTACACAAACAAACAAAACAGCAAAACCAACTATATCCCCAATATGTACTTTGCTAACATTGAATTTATTGGTGTATATTTTTATAAATGTTATCGGTCTGTGGTTTATTTCTGTGTTGTTTAACTTTATTTGATATCAGTTCTATATTTTCAAAAAAGGCTAGATTATTCCTAATCCTTTTCATTCATTGTAAACATTTACGTGCAGATGAGATGGCTCAGCAGGTAAAAGGTGTTTGCCACCAGCCTCATGACTGAATTTAATCTCTGGCATCTACATGGTGGAAAGAAAGAACTTGCCCTGCCTGTTGTCCTCTTACTGCATGCTAACACACACACACACACACACACACACACACACACACACACACACGTGCGATAGTGTGTGCATGCACATGAATGAATATGAATGAATGCATGAATGCACACATACATACACGCATGCACCCACACATGTACACACACACTCACAGTTACACACACACACACTCACATGAGTGGATGTACACACACAGTTACACTCACACATCCATACATAGACATTTACACATGTACAAACATGTGCTACATGTATGGGTAACATGATAATTATCTACTTTTTAGGATATGATAAAATTAATAAGTAGACTGGAATTTGATTAGTTTACAGAAAGCATCCTTAGCATAAGCTACATATTTTCACAAGAGTAATTAGAGTTGAATTTGAGGCTTTGGCTATGGCTTAATAAGTTAAATCAATTGGCAGAGTAAAACACAAGCCAACTATTTAACTAACAGGAAAACAACCAACCAAGCAAAAGGGTTTTGCACCAATTGGTGTTATTAATTATACTTTTAATTGAGATAATCAACCAAGAAAGTGAAGCAGGCAAAGATATCTGTGTTTTCACTGCCATGTTAAGTCACTGGGGTTACTTTGTCATTTTGTAGTGAATTTGTGTAAGTGTTAAGTCTGAAACACTGTGTGCCAGATTTGGGTCAACAGATTGTTCTGTTGTTGTCTGTGCTCATGTTAACTCACTAGAGAGACACAATCCTGTTCTTACCCGTGAAGGCTGGAAGCTCAGAAAAGCCAGTGTGAAAACAGGGCAACAAGACCAAGAAGACAAAACAACTCTCCTGTGGGCCCAGAGTATGTTATTAACAACAGAAATAGATCATTTGGGCAAGCAGATATACAGCATGTATTTAGCATCAGGGTACACATAACAAGTCTACACATAACAAGGAAAGTGCCTTCCATCTTCTGTAACTCTTTTCCCCCTTGTAGAGTGGATTATCCCACAACTCTGCCTCAACTGTTCTCACATTGTCTTACTCTTCTAAAACTGCAGGTCTAAAGCACAGATTCACTGGTTAGAGAATTTGCCGTTTAATCTTCCTTATCACCGTTTTTTGTTTGTTTGTTTTGGTTTTTGAGATAGGGTTTCTCTGTGTAGCCTTGACTGTCCAGGACTGGCTTTGTAGACCAGGCTGGCCTTGAACTCACAGTGATCTGCCTGCCTCTTGCCTCCTGAGTGCTGAGATTAAAGACACCTTCTTAAGAGAATCAGAGTGAGGCTGGGAAGATGGCTCACCAGGCAATGAACGGTGTTTGCTTTACAGCCTGACAATATGGCTTTGATCCCTGGGTTCTACCAACTCCCACAAGATGCCCTCTGTCCTTGACACATTCAGCATGCCACCCACACAAAGAGAAAAATCAAATTCTATAACCCGACCTCTATTTTGTTGTTGCTTGTGTCATGATTCTTTTCGTGTCAAGCTTTTTGTAACTCACTTAACTCAGTGAGTTACAAAAAGGAAGAATAAATGGTAAATGCAAGAGGGAAGAGGAGGGCTTAGGAAGATCATATTTTCATTAGTGAATGAGATGCAGCTTTCTCAGCCTTGCTATGACACATCCCTAAGAGAGGCTTCTACCGGAAGGGGACTAACTGTTGCCTGGATTGTGGATGTTACAGCATTTGTGTTTGATTGTGTTGGTATTAAGTTTTTATTTCTGATGATCAGTGGACATCTGTTTTATTTTAAAATTAGTGGGTGAAGTTTTCTAAGCCTAAATATGAATCTTATGCAGCAAACTCAGATAGGACTAACATTATGACATAAGAAGAACAGTCAGAATTTTTTAAAAGTCAGAGCATTTGCCTCAGAATCCTAGCTCTGCACATTTCACTTGGAAGACATTTTGGTGAACCTATCAAAATTTGAAGTTCAGTAGCTACTTCCATGCAGATAGTGAAGAGTACCTGAGCAGGCTGTGGTGAGGGCCAAGGTAGGCTGTGCTTTGTAAAACACTAGCAAGGTGCTGGGTGCGTAAAGACCTTCAATCCTGGCTTGTTCCTCTTTTTCTTAGTAGCCAAATTAACAGCCCTGGAAGCAGAAACAGGTTCCCGTGCAGGCTTTATTTCTTATGAAGTATTTATGGTAGTTTTCATAATAGTTCTTTTTTTTTTTCTTTTGTTCTCATGTGTGTGTATGTGTCAGAATGTGTATATATGTTCCTGGGCATGTGCCTGTCGTGTATGTGACCTTGGAGGTCCAAGGCTGGCATTGGGAGTCTTAATCACTCTCAGTCTGTACCTTATTCCTTGAGACAGACTCGCTGAGAAGGCTAGCTGGCCAGCGGTTTGCTCTGGGGAGTCCCCATCGTCTGTCTTCCTAGTACTAGAATTATATGTGGGCTGCCACACTCGGCAGCTGTTTTGTAGGTTGGAGAGTCTATATTTTGGTCCTCATACTTGTAGGGCTAATGTTTTCACCACCGAGCCATCTTCAGCACCTGAGCCTCAGTTTTCTTAACTATGGGATGGCATGTATTAGCCAATTGATATATTTGTCCTAGAGAAATTTTTATGGCTATCTGATGAGAAAAGAATATGAATATAACTCTAAAACTACATGGGATAATGCAGAAACATGAGATGGATGGTTGTTTTAAGAAGGTATTAATTTGGCACTAATGTTGTATATTTTTATTTTGGTTTAAAAATGGAGTAAGTAGATTTTTAGGAAATGATTTCTTAATATTTCCCAATAGATATCACAGTCACTTTCCTCACATTGTTCTTGCTCATTTTATTATGCCTCTGTGCAAATGGATTTCTTATGGAATGCTTTTCTGAGTATTAGCATTTGTTCTATTACAAATATAATCACGTATCACTGGAAAATCCCTTGCTTCCTAAGAAACAAGGAAGGCCTGTTGGAACCTTCTAGAAAATATATCCACATAATGACAAAGACAAGATTGGGTTTATTTTTAATGAAAATGACTGGAAAATTTTAGGTTTAAAAAAAATTTAGGTTTAAATGAAAATGAAATTATTTGCCAAAATTAAATAATAAACAACATTGTTAGAAGTTATTTTTAAAAGACAATACCCATCTTAAAATGCAATTTAACAAAGTAAATTTACTTGCATGGTAATTTTTCTTTTTCTTTCTATTTTACTTTTGATATCTGCAGCAGATACAGAAAATAAAGGTTACCCCTGTTCCTGTCCTTCTAATTCTCTCTGAACAATAGAATGAATTTACCAATGCAGAAGACGTGCGCTAATTCATGGCCATAGATTGCTCTAAAAGAAACACTTTGCCTCTTTGTAAAATATGTTAGTTCCCCACCCCAATTCAATTATATCTAAGAGTTTGAGAAATTCCAGCATGTTTCTCATAAACCTTGATTTTTACCTTCCACTTTTGAAAGTGCAATCATTCATGACATTACTTTATGTAATTAGCTGTCCTTAGTCGCACACATAAGCTTTTTTTTTTGCTGGTAAGAGTCCGTGGGAGTGTTGAGAAGTGCCTGGGAGTTAATGTCTAGGCGCTAGGATGGGGCCACTTGACTAGCCATGATCTGAGCTGCAAAACAGTTTTCCCCCCCTCCCTTCAGGATCTAGACAGAGGAAGGTTGGGGTACCAGTTACAGCAACAAAGCGATTGAGGTAGACAGAAAGTAATTAGTTTTTAATGATCTTCTGGAAGTCACTCGGATAGATTGATTTCTGTTTTGATCTTGCTCGAATTAATAGCTCCCTTTGAGTGTCCAGTCCTACTTGAGCGTCCATTGTTTCTCCATTTCACGGTCTGGCGCTCCCACAGTTTTGGTCTTCCTTGGCCTATTGTTCTGTTTTGTATGGCTCTGCCCAGTGTTTTTGTCTTCTCCAGCTTTAAACACAGTGGTGGTGTTTTCTTTTCATTTCTATAGCTGTTTCCTGTTGGGAATTCCACGGGGCTATTATCATTTCCACAGGCTAACAGCCAAATAGGTTCCTAGTGAATTCACCGCACATGAAACCAGGCCTGTTCGCTGGGAAGAACGGATTTAGCGCTGTCCGCCTTGTAACTCAGATCTCTCCTTTGCTTTTTGTGTTAGCCTGGGGTGGGGCCGTGGAGAGTCAGGGAGGTATTTAGAACCGACTTAAGTAAGGAGGTTCCGAGGAGATAGTTTTTGTGAATAAAGCTGCTGTTAGGATTAGAAAACTTTTCCCCTAAAATAAATGGCAATTTGCTGCAAGGACAGCGTGGTCCAAATTGTCACCAGCTCCTGACACTGTCCACATTCCTTTGCTTTGCCTTCCTCTTTAATAACCCCCAGAAGATATTAAAGGCATAACATCCATTCCTTTATTCTTTTTTTTTTTTTTTTGGTCAATCAAATTATGCATGTAATTTTTTGAAAAATTAAGACGATGAAAAAAAGTAAATCAGCCAAATTCTAACTAATCATAGAACGGTCAATCGTGATTTTTTAAAGACTGCAGGGAAAAAAAAATATGTCTTTGTAGTTTGGAGTACTTCCAGGTGGCTATAAAAATCATAATGTAAATAACTGATATGGAGTTGGTCTTAGGCGACCCCTGTGGAAGGGCCATTCGACCCGAAGAGGGTTGAGAGCCACAGATTGAGAGCCACGCCCCTAACTCTTCCCACACTGCCTCTCAGGGCAGAGGGAGAGAGTAAAGCAGACCAGTGGAAGGTAGAAGCCACGCTCCCAGGGGCTAGAGAATGTCGGAGTCACAGTTGGGAGGAAAGCTGCAGTGCAGGAAAAACAAACAAAACAACAACAAACAGGAGCTTTGGGGAATTTGCAGTCAGCTCTCTGTTTAGTATCAGGCAGACACTGGAGAAGGGGCAGTTAGTTCACCCTTGTTATGGCCCTGGCCTCAGCCTGCCAGGCCTCCAGTTTCCAGCAGTGGTGACAAAGAGGGGATTTGAGGGGAACATGCTAGGTGGTGCACAAGTCAGGCACAGCCCTTCTGGGCTCCTGTTCACCAGCAGCTGTTTTAGGGCTACATTTGACCCGGTCTCCCGCTTCTCGGAGTGGTTGCCGCTCTTATTTGGGCTCCACTATACTTACAGCTCCTCCGCTATTTTGCCTACGCTCATCTTCTGATCACTTCCTAAGGTATTACATTTTTAAAACTCAGTCCTTTACTCTCCAAAGTCCAACATCCTGGATCTTTTCATCTGAATCTCCGCCCTAATATGTCATCTTTACATTTGTGGACTATAGCACGGCAGATATCCCACGTGACTATGCGACGTGCATCTTCTTTCTTGAAATGTACAAATACACCTCGTTCAAATCCTGGAAAGCTTGGCCGATGAGTACAAGTAGCTGCTTTTTTTCCCCCTTGAGGTGGTGACTAAGTCAGAGCTTACAAGGATAGCAAAGTTGCATCATCCCAATGCCTTCGGGATAATTTTGGATTTTGACGTTTTTCCAAACTGAAGGATAGAACAATTGTTTATTGTTCATTTGAATTTTACTTCATTTCTAGCCTAGTATTTTGGAAATTTCCACTCTGTCGAGCAGAGTTTGTTTGACTCCAATAAAGACATAGCACACCCTCATCCTGAGACAGGTTTTCTGCCACTAGACTTTTCAGGTGGAAAAGAAATGGCTGACTTAGGCAGTGGGTTCAAATTTCATTGCATTGCTGTAGCAAAGCAATCTGACTGTGATTTTTTTCCTTCTTCCATTTTATTTAAGTTTTAAATTTAATTTATATATGTGTGTATATGTGTGTCCATTTGTGTAAGACATTTATGTGTGTACGTGCATCCGTGTGTGTGTGTGTGTGTGTGTGTGTGTGTGTGTGTGTGTGTTTGTATTTGACAGGGTATCTCAGTGGTCTGGAACTTACTAAGTTAAGTAGGCCAAAAAGCCATTTATTTATTTATGCATGTTCTTGGTGTTTTTTGTTTTTGTTTTGTTGTGTGTGTGTGTGTGTGTGTGTTTTCCAAGGAAAACCATATTCCTGTTTATCTTGGAATTCACTCTGTAGATTAAGCTGTCCTCAGACTCAGAGAGTCTCTTGTCTCTGCATCCCAAGTGCTGGGGTTAAAGGCACGCACCACGTCTTTAATTAAAGACCACACTCAGTTTTCATGCCCAGTTTTTATCATATGGATCCTGGAGTTTTGAACTCAGGTTTCCATACTTACAATGCAAGCGCTTTACTGACTGGGCTACTATGCCCTCCCTCTCATGTATGTAATGATGGAGATCACAGTAGGTACCTCAGAGGGTTGTTGTGATGTCAAAGTGACAACCCATGCGTACTTGGTAAGTTCTTAGTACTACTACCTCGGGCGTTGCTGGGTTGTTTACATAGTGATAACCATTGGGCATAATATCAAAGCAGTTACATTCTGTTTAGGGAGCATCAGTTACCTCCTGGATATATGTGTACTGAACCACAAGGTAAAAACCGTATCTTTGATTGTAGACATGCATCTTTACATGGGTCAAAGGATAAGGATAAGCAGATGGGGGCATTGAACTGGGCCCAGGACGGTAGGTAGAGTTGGATATGTAAACTAAAGTAGAGGTCCAGCGAAAGAGGTCTAGGGAGAAAAACCACAAGCACGACTTTTTAAAAAGTAGGGTTTTTTTTTTTTTCAGAGCTATTTTCCTGGTTATTTTCTTTCTCCTTTTGTATTTTATCAAGTCTTATTTGCTTTTTAAGCCTTAGCTCAGAGTAAAAAACGGTTCATAATATCATATACCTTTATCTTTCGGAGCCGGGGTTTATTGTTTGGCTTACCGCTCATCTGTGGTTTTCTGAGTATACCACCCCTCCATGCCTATTTCTGCCTAAATGTTTACAAGACCGTTTATATCTTAACTGAATGGACTGATGTATATTCTATAGACAGTGTTAAATGTCTAAGAAAAAGCTGTGTTCTGCTAATGAGTAAACATAAACTAATGCTTTAAGGCTTTTCATTCATTAAAGGAATCATAAAATAAACATATCCTGGCTATAAAAAGGAAATATTATAGATATGCCTACACTCTCCGTCATCACCGTCAACCATGCTTGATTCCTCTTTAGGAAGCAGCAACAGTATTTAATTTTGTATGGATAATTTCATATTTTTTATGGCCACAGATTATTCACAGCACCGCCTTTTTTTAATGTGTTGTGCCTGTGCGTTAAAAATGTCAATTCGGTTCTGATGTGTGTTACTCTGCACTTCCTATTCTGTCACATTGCTGTTATAGATCAGATGGGAAGATGATCAGTATTATACTTCTTATGATGACAATTTTATTCTCCTTTTCCTATCTTTACACTTCATTTTTTAATCCTTAGGAGGCAATAATAATGAATAAGTACTGGAGAGGAAATGTCATATTGAACACAGACAGTGCTTCCAAAATGCCTTCATCTCACAGTCATGGCCCTTAGATTGCCTTCATCTCAACTGAGAGAAAAGCTGCAGAGTTAGGAATTGAGTAGGAAAAGAAACCACCCAGGAAATTAGGGGCCTCTTATAAATGCAACAAATTAAATGTGTAATCCTGACCCTCTCTCTGCAGAAGAAGTGTATTTGCTATTTTTCTCATTGTTGTGACAAATATCATGACAAAATTACTTAATGGAGGAGGGGCTTATTTTGGCTCAGAGTTCTAGGGTACACTCTACCACGGTGGGCAAGTCATGTGTCAGTAATGCAAAGCGGTTGGTCTCATTCTCCCTGCTGCTAGGGAGCAGAGAGGGTGAATAAGGTGCTCAGGTCGCTCTCCTCTTTCTATGTAGCCCATGGAATCATGCTGCCCACAGTAACTATGGCTGGTCCTGTCTCACTAAACCAGTCCAGATTAACTCCTCTCGGCCACACCCAGGCACTTGTCTCCTATCCTAGGTAGCTTTAGATTCCATCCAGTGGAAGGTGTGTTTGTGTGTGTGTGTGTGTGTGTGTGTGTGTGTGTTGGACAGGGTGTCTCAGTGGCCTGGGACTCACCAAGTAGGCCAAGGAGCCTGCCTGTCTCTTTTTCCCTACCACAGAGACCACAAGAGTGTGTATCACTGTACCTAGCTTTTGGTTTCGTTTTGATTGATAGATTGATTGATTTTTCCTGCGTGTGTGTGGTTGTTTTTCAAGACAAGTTTTGAAGGCACTTCAAACTCCCAAGATTGTATAATATTTCATATAACAAATTGTAGAAAGGTGATATAAACTATAACCAGCAATTTACTCATTTGAATCTTGTTCTCTATCACTGGTGAACACAGCATGTTGGTTTCTCAGACTGGCTTATGGCCAATCAGAGCACATGACTCTTACTGGATGCCTCTTCACCTGGCCTAGCTACTGTGATCCCTTCCAATGCCCATGGCACCCAGGCAAGTGACTGCGAATACTCACTGTGAGCCTCCATTTCCTAACTAAAAGTAGGGGTGGCTGACGTGACCCACCGAATTGCATACACTCATTGCTGAAAGCATTTTATTTTGCATGAAAGCTCCTGTAACTTAAGGTCCCCTGGTCCTTAGATCAGGGCATCACTTGGAAGCACATGAGAAGCAATGTTATAAATCCAGTTGATTATAGCTTGGAGCTCTGTCTCTGTCCCTCCTGGGCTGTAGAGTTCGAAGCAAGTTCTCTAAGCCTTTTTAAACTTGCTTCCTTCTCTATAAAATAAGGATAACGGCAGTATTTACTGCAAAACTATTTCTTCAAGCAAACATTAAAAGTGTATTTAAATCATTGAATAGAGTAGTTTATAATGGATCATCACCAAATGCAACTGGTATTCTAATACCTAATCTAGTCTCCACTGTGGACATCCTAGCCCTTGATTCATCCAGCTTTTGTAATCCTTCTTGTCTCTACCCTGAGGTGGATATTGTCGACATCTGGGTGTCTGAGCTACCTGCGGGTGTTCTATGAGAAACCGAATGAGCTGCTGGGCATGGCTCTGCTTTGCAAACTGGGAAACTATGGTCATAGTAAGAGCGGAAGCAAGCAGATTGTATCAGATGACACTTCTGGCCTCAGACAACCAGAATCTGCCTTTTACCATCAGCATCTGCAGGACCAGCTCCTTGCTGCGTACTACTCCTTCGATGGTTAGGGCTGGAGTTTCTGGAGAGTGGGCACAGTTGCTGATGACCTAGAAGGCTTCGTCCACAAAGGCTGGCCAGTCAATTTTCACTACATCTCCTGTATCTGGTAAAGCCACTCAGCTTTAGAGTTGCAGTGACTGCGGAGTGGCAGCTGATGCCAGATAGTGCAGGCTGCATCATTCTTCTCTTGGAGGTTGTTTTGGTGTGAAGATTCTTTTGGGGCTGGAGGGATGGCTCAGAGGTTAAGAGCACTGTCTGCTCTTCCAGAGGTCCTGAGTTCAATTTCCAGCAACCACATGGTGGCTCACAGCCATCTATAATGTCATCTGATGCCCTCTTCTGGCTTGCAGGGTACATGCAGATAGAGCACTGTATACATACTAATAAATAAAATCTTTTTAACAAAAGATTATTTCTTCCTGTTTTGTACTTATAGGATCAACTCACTGGGCATCTGGCCTTTGTTAGAACTTCCTGCGCGGCATTTAATACTGTTCTAATAACCAAGCTCTGAAGTATGCCTCAGCACTCATA
Source organism: Acomys percivali (assembly GCA_907169655.1). Classification (NCBI taxonomy): domain Eukaryota; kingdom Metazoa; phylum Chordata; class Mammalia; order Rodentia; family Muridae; genus Acomys; species Acomys percivali. Next base: position 84,017,812 of record OU015750.1, on the reverse strand, counting down.
GTTACAGCCAACAAGACAGACGCCCAGTAGCTCCCCCAATAGTCCCTAGGGAGCTGGGACGCCAACCCCTATTGCTCTTGAGTGGAACATGGGCTCTTCTCATTCATTACCTTAATATGCTGGCTATATTATTCCTTTAGAAGAAGTGTAGAGAAAGGGCATAGGAGGTTTGCCCTCAATCTAGGTTAGCATTGCCTTAACAAATACTTATAAGAAATTAAAGTGCATCAGTCACCATCATGCTTGTGTTAGCAGTAGTTCTCAACCTGTGGGTCGCGACTTCTTTGAAAGCTTCAAATGACTCTTTCACAGAGGTTGCCAACAACGAAGAAGGAAAATATGGAGGAGGAGAAGGAAGAAGAGGAAGAGAAGGAAGAAGAAGAGGAGGAGGAGGAAGAAGAAGAAGGGATGTTTATATTATAGTTATGGAGTAGCAACAAAATAACTTTGTGGTTGGGGGTCACCACCCCACAAATGAGGAACTATATCAAGGAGTTGTAGCATTGGAAGATAGAGAACCACGCAGTGGGGTAAAGGATGCTTCTGGATTTGCTGCCAGGTAACATGGATGCTGAATATTCTGTAATACTCAGGATTAGGAAACTGAACGGTCTTTCATCTGGAATGGCACTCATATTTTCTCCCTTTTCTGAGTGGACTGTGTCTATGCTAAGGTGAGTATATACTGAGGTTTTACTCGACTGCTTGCAATAATGTAGGGAAACCTAATCTGTACTTCCCAATTTCCTACTGGGGTGTTTTGTTTATATATACTAACTGTTATAATAATAGACTAAATCATTCTAATTCATATCACAGAGGCAAATGTGGAAAGTCAGGTATGGTGGTGCATGCCTATAACCCCAATATTTGGAATTGGAGGCAAGAGGATGTTTACAAGGCTGGTGGCTGGAAGCCCAGGCTAAGCTAACATTTCTAGTCCTCTGTCTCTGAGGACTAAATGCAGGGATTATAGACCTGAGCCATCAAGCCTACACTAAATATTACTAATACTTGGGAAATTCTTAATGTTGGCACCAACCATTTCCAATTACTGACCATAACACCACAAAGCTACTTGAGAAACGACACACATTTCCTTGCATTGTTTATGAGCCTTCAGTAGGATCCCTTCGCAATTAAGGAGGCGCTAACATAAGAATTAAATAGTCACCATCGTTACCATTGCTCCCCTTTGCTCCCCTCCCCAGGAATTTCATTATTTACTACTGTCTACATTTTTCATGGAATTTATTACTTTTCTCACTATAATCATAATCATCACCTTTATCTTGGAACTTAAGGTAGACCCAAGTACAGGCCAGACAAGAGATTTTCTGAGACTTGTCTCTGTCTCTGTCTCTCTGTCTCTGTCTCTGTCTCTGTCTCTGTCTCTCTCTCTCTCTCTCTCTCTCTCTCTCTCTCTCTCAGCTAGCCATTGTTATTCCCACTTTCATAGTACCTTGACTCATTTATTTCCTCCCTCCCTCCCTCCCTCCCTCCCTCCCTCCCTCTCTCCATTCTCTCTCCCTCCCTCCCTCCGTCCCTCCCTTCCTTCATTTGATGTCCTAGAACTGATTGTGCAAACCCAGATGGCCAGCTACTACTGAGTGCTGGGAAAAGAAGGTTGTCACCTCCTAGAGTTCTTATCACCACTGGGAGCCCTTCCCACCAATGGTTCTTGGGGTTGTTGTTGTTGTTGTTGTTGATCTGCTATAATGAACTTGTTTTCTGATTTTTTTTCCTATTTGGTTCTTTTCTCCTATTGGCAGTGGACAGGGTAAATATGATGGTAGACCACATTCCCCCATGCTAAGAAGCTTATACTGTGAAACTTCATGACTTTCTGAAAATAAAATAAAATCATGGCATGCTGCCACATTGTAAGTTATGTAACTTTGTTAAGAAACAAACCCCCCAAAATCAAAACAAAACATGCACACCAAAGCCCCAAATGAATACGCACAATTATGTCTTTTTCAGACCTTTCAAAGAAATAGTGAAGAAAAGGACAGTGGCATATATTGTGATCTCCAAGGCACCAAGCTAAACTCATCATTAGCTTGAGAATGTGTTTGAAAGGCTGACAGGATGATGATGTGGGAAGCCAAGGTCCTATGTTCTCATGGAATTATTGCTGGCTGTCACAAAGGAGAGATAGCGGATTATGCCACAAAATGTAGAGTTAATTAATAAAACAATGAAAAATAGAGAGGTGGTCATCACTGGCTTTTTAAGGTTGACGAACAAGTTACGGAGGAAATAGAAACACTTGTTCATCAGGACAACATGAGAAACAGAGCTAGTTAGGAGGCCGGTATTAAAAGATTTTTCCAAGTCTGGACCCAAATTCTTCCAGCTATGCATAACAGGAAAGAAAGTCACCCGTGATGATTTGGATGGTGTGGAAGGTCAATCTTGATTTATTATTTTATCTAATTGATTAATTTAACTGTGTTGGGGATCAGACCCAGGGCCTTGTGTATGCTGGGGAATCATCTTTGTAGCATTGAGATTTGTTCATTATTTTAGTGCATACACCTTTCATCTCCCGCAGTTACCATAGTTACAATTCAAGCACTGAGGAAAAGAGAGGGATTGGCTATGGTGAGGTTATGGGAGAAGGTGTAAGGTCTTGTGTTCTGATCTCTTAAGGCTTGGAGTCATGTGACTGAATTTCCAAGTCTCAGGTACTTCACCTACAAACCGCAGACAGTGATGATACACAATTCTTATAATTCTAGGTGCTTTGAGGATCTGCAAAGATGCTAAAATGTCTTAGAAACATCACAAAGTTTATGAACTTAAAGGGGCAACTCTTAAGAAGGCTGCCACATAGATGACATTACTTATCCACATTCTTGGGAGAACTGGTTTCATTGTTAAGTCTGGTAGCCTTTTATGTGAAATGAATTCATGGTGGTTAAACACTTCCCTAGAGTGTTTCAGTATAAACATTGCAAATTCATGGGGATTGTTAGGTAAAACTTTTGACAATGAAGGAAATTGAAAGGAGGTGTTTCACTAGTTTTATGCTGAGTCATTTCCTTAAATTTGAAGGGTAAAATGTACATTTTACAATTTAAATAACAACATAAAATGTAGCTACAAAACTCTAAAGAGACTGTCTCTTTAAGGTTTCGTTACAAATGCTGAGAACCATTTTTAGTGGGTTGAGCATTCCTGATTTAGGCAGATTAATTGCTTAGTTGCCAAAGGCAGATTGATTTGCTTATAAACTCCTTAAACCCAATCTGCACACAACCACATCGCAGACAATAAAGTGGGAAGAGATCACTCAAATTGTCAGTCTGTATCCACTCACCGCCTCAGTCTTATTAACGTCTGGTTTAACTTCTTGGGCAATGTGCTCCCCATTGCGTGCCTTACACAAAGTATTTTTAAGTGTTGTGTTGATGGTTGTTAGCCACGTGTGCTGGTGTGTCTGAAAAGACTTGATGTGAGACCAGAATTCCCACTTTAGTGACATACCAAGGCCGGGCTACTGTTAATGAATCACTGTTGCTGCATCAGTGTGGAAGCCCCCATGTGTGGACTTCCAGGCAGCCATCCAGATGCCAAGCATGTTTCCTCCATATTGGTGCCAGTAGTGCAAAAAAGGAGAGTGTGCCACTCCCTGGTTACTGGCAGTTAAGAACTTTCTTCCACCTTATAAAAGCCTCTTAGGTTTAAAATGAATAAAACTTAATTTTGTTCACCCTCATTTATCTAATGAGCATGTTAATAACATATAGAATTATAACGTTGACGAGGTTGACATTTTCTTTAGAGGTGATTCTTAGATTTCTGAGTAATTTTTGTGATGGTATTGTGGTGAAAATATTAGATGTCTATGATATAAATTAGGGGAGAGGGAGGGAGGGAGAGAGAGGGAGAGACAGAGAAAGAGAAAGAGAGAGGGAGGGAGAGAGAGGGGAGAGGAAGAGAAAGAGAGGGAGAGGGAAGAGGGAAAGGAAGAGGGAGAGAGAGAGAGAGAGGAAGAGAGGGGGTGGTTTAAAGGGCAGGAGAAATTGTGTTTTTTTTCCAACAGATGATAGTACTGAAGTACTTGATGCACTGCAGCTGCTAGAAGTTTATCCATCACAATGGAGGCAGAAATATCTTTTCATTTTGTCTCAATTTGACCCACTTGTGTTTTAGGCAAAATGATGTACCTAGTCACTTCATTTCAGAGGTTGGCTGTTCATCTGGAAGGACTGTCCCATCCTCTTGATGACATCTGACACAGGACGGAGTGGAGGACATCTACAATTGTGGCTGTCTTGCCAGGGCTCAACTCTGGTCTTGGCTGTCTTTCTCATTCCTACTGGTCTTGGCCAAGTAGCATTTGGGCTGTCCTGATCGCAGCCTGAGAATTGTCTTTTAAGTATGCTGCTAATTTCTATACCTTTGCCTGATGGAGACAATGTAATTTCTTCCAGCCCAGAGGCTTCTTAAAAGAACATTCTCATATTGGATTAAGTGACCATCATACTCCAGAATGACTTCATCTTAATTTACATTTTAATCACATCCTCAAAGACCCTGTTTCACTTTGAGGACACAATTCCAGACACCAAGGCTTAGGACTTCAACATATCCTTTTGTGGGATGCAATTCCCTTCGCAGAAGTGATCACACATAGTGTGTGTGTGTGTGTGTGTGTGTGTGTGTGTGTGTGTGTGTGTGTGTTTGTGTATCACTTAACCCTAATGGACTATGGCTACATTAATAGCATGCTGGACTTCACTTCATGGATGCTGGGAAAACTAATTTGTTTTATACTTTTGTCCTTTCAATGGAGTTTTATTTTCAGAGCTTCTGATGGTTGGGTTTAATGATTATCTTGGCAGATTCCAGGATCACCTGAGAAGAAGGCCCCTGGGCGTGCTTACGAGATGGGGCTCTTGTACTGTGTGGCACGGAGAGAGGAAACTTAGAAGCACCACGCTTTCCTCCCAGGCAGTTTCCTGACTGTGGTTGTAATGTATGCTCCTATTCACACTCCTGTTGCCTTGACTTTCCCATGATTATAGCGTGTGCCTTGAACAGTGACTTAAAATCAACCCTTTGTCTCTCAAGCGGTTTTGGTTTTGATCAGTTTTTTTTTTTTTTTTTTTTTTAAATCACAGCAACAGTAAAAAAACAAAGACAGAGCTTATTCATTAAGAAGGACTAGATGTGCACAACGCACTGACAGCGACTACCTGGTAAACCCATAATTTTGGTTCTAACAACATTAATTTGCTATTTTGTAGCAAGCCTGAAAAAAAATAAGCCTGGGGATCAGTGACCACTGAGGAGGTACTGCTCTTGGGATTTATGTATAATTATGTCTTTAGTCATGACTGTTTCTTAAACATATTCAAGTAATACCTCACAGAAACCTGTTTCCTGACATTCATACACTTAGGAGGCTAGCCTTCTTTCTCTCACCTCAGACATGCACTTGAGGCTAGCATCGCTGACTTCTAATCAGGAAGCTGAGATGCTCCCTGTGACTTTGGTTCCCAGCTCTGTCTGGAAGAACTCCAGCTTAGCCCAACCTAAACATGCTATTCAGGAGCCTGTGACATTGTAAAGCAAGGAGGCTCTGGATGATTTTTGTTTTTGCTTGGCTTTGGGTCAGAGCCTCCCATTTACAGTGGAATGTGGGACGGATGGTTTCAGAAGACTGACATGGACCTTCTCAAGGGCAGCCATGGTCTGGGCTTGGTGGCAGGGGGGAGGCCTAGGGTCAGGTTATCATGTTAAAAAAATAACATGTTTTTCTTTATTAGCAAATATCGATGCTGGACAACAAGGCCACAGAAATTCTCTTATACTGGAAACCTCAATCTTCCCAAACCCTGCAGACTCAGAAATCGATGTATGGTGCGAGTACTGTGTCGTGAGTTCTCGGGGGCTTTTTTAGCATTTGACCTTGAGTCCAAAGGAACTCTGTAGAGGATTTCATTCTAAATCCAACAACCAAGCACATTCATGATTGAATAACATCACTGGTGAATGTGCAGAAAGTGTTTCCAATAGACAGAGCGGTAGGAATACTAGAAACGAAGGTGAAATCCAGATAGCTGTCTCCTACTAATTACCAAGGTCATTAGGTAAGAAGTGTCACCTTTCACCTTCAGAGAGGTCTCACAAAAGTCTGAATCAGTCTTGCCTCTTTATGAATGAACATTACTTGTGACAGAGCTTTTTATCCCAACCATTATGTCTGATCCTTCCCCTTTTGATCTCTAAAGGAAATTTTCCAATTTCTTTTAAGAAAATCCAGGATCTAAACATATCGCAAGACCCCATTGTGACCCAAACCAGCCAAACAGTTCATGGAGACTGCACAGGACAAGCTGCACTTCTTGAATTGTTGTTGTAAAGCTAGTGTTCGCAATAGCACCATGAATACACAGTGCATGGCCTAGTGCAATGGAGACAGTGATGCCAGCTGCTAGTGTGGACCACGTGTGTATAATCACTGTAAGCCAGGCTACCCATGTCCACAACCTGAGCTGCCTTTGTAAAGACAATGTCTCATCTTAGTAGAAAAAACTTCAACATTCTTTTTGGTTTCCTTAAGAACACGTTTTTTTTGTTTTTGTTTTTGTTTTAAGTAGGAAACGAGCCACAGCCAGGGAACGGCCAGAACTAAGTGAGCAGTGTACATTTAGTTTCCATAGTGACATCTTAAAGGAAGATGCTTCCCTCGAAGGTCACCCTTCTGGGCACTGCTTTCCAGAGAAGATTGTTAGTCTGAAACCTTGGTGTCAAAAGAGCCCGTTCTCCATGCTGCAGTGGCCATAGCCACACGGCCACATGGCTGGGGAAGCATTTCTAAGTCTCTTGGTATTTTGCATTGGGCAAGAGCAAAGGAAGGCCTTTCTTCTTTGCTGAGCCTTGTTCTCACGTCTCAGGGAGATGGTAGACTTGGGGGCTCTTGCTTCTCCTGTAGAGGATGCCAGAATTCTGTGTTCAAGCGAGAAGGAAGGAATCAGATTTTCCAACCTAAGAAAATGTCAGATGAAAACCCATGACAAGGAAGCACAAACTCCTTGGTCACTTTTACTACTGAGTTAGGTAACTTTCACACGCACTCACACGTCTCCTCCGTGCTGCTACCTTCCTAGGGTTTTGGCTCTCTCGATCCATTTTGTATGGTCCTTTTCTGGGAATCCCTCTGTCCCATTAGCTTCTCCTTCTGTGCGACTGCATTTTCCTTTTATTCTAGGATCTGTGTTTAATTTTCCAGCTCACTCCTTTTATTCTTATTTTCCTTTTGTCAACCCCGGGGTCCTTTATTTTCTGTGTATTGTTATTTCATTTCTCTCTTGGTACCCCTTTCATGGGCTATTGTACAGTTAGTCTATTTCTCCCTTCTCTTCAGCTTTTAAATCCTTCCACCATACATTATGCATCAAAACAACAGCAAAAGCCCCACAACATGGATACTTATAATAACTCTACACTGTAAATCAATTTTTTAGACTCTACATTGTCAAAATCCCACTATAACTTAGTTTCTTTCAAAACTTTCTATGGAAAATTAGATTTATTAATTTTTTTTTTTTTTTTAGGGAAGGAGACAGAGACAGAGAGAGAGAGAGAAGGAAGGAAGGACTGAAAGAAAGAAAGAGTTGTCCTTTTCAGTTGGCGGTGATTTCCTGGTCACCTTGCAATGAGTCCTTGTGTTGGGTTCCCTTCTTGCCTACTGTATTCTCTTTAGGAAGTCACAGTATTTACTTAATCATTAGCGTCTTTATCCCTCAGAGTCAGAGGGGCAACTTTCTTGCAAATCAAAAGTGTGTCTTCAACTAGCCACACTTGTCAGGGTCTCCTCCCTCTAGAACTTCCTGACTCAAAACTGAAGTGCAGACAGAGCACAAACTAGATATTCTATCAGAGTTCTTCCAATGTTGGCTTTACTAATCACTGCAAATCTATTTTAATAAGAGAAATGGCTGAAATAATTTGTTAATGTAACACTTGTGAAAACTGCCTTTAAAAAAACTTTTTTTTATGAGTAGGACCACGCGGAAAGCTTTGATGCCATGCCCATGGTTCCAGATGCCCCAACCCATGGGGTTGCTATTTTGATACCATAGGTGATTTTCCCTAACTGACTGCCTTCTACTCTAGCAGCCATTGTAGCATTTACCTCCTTCCCTGTTATTAGTGCCACACGCCCAGGGTTGTAGTTACTACAGAGACCACTGAAGTGCTTTTTAAAAATCTGCTTAAGTCCACTAGAATTTATTATGGGGAGAAAAAGGAAATAATCATTGAAATTGTGCTGTAGGTATTTTTAGATTACTATCCAGGAGCAAAAAGCCATGCTTAGATTAAATCTGTTTTCTCAAGACTCACTGAGATATTTTCTAATAAGGGGATGTTTGTGCTAACAAAGGGAAGCAACCCAAGGTGAGTGAAGGATGTGGCATGAACTGCACGCTGCAGTGGAAACATTTGTGGGATGCTCTCATTTCATTACAGCATGGTGCTGATGCTGACCGCTTAGTGAACATTCAGCGCCCAGCTATTTTTAATTATTTCATGTTGTTGAGTTGCAGCTGATTTAAGAAAAATTGAAACCAACAGGGTTTTTTTTTTTTCCTTCTTTTAGCTTGGCATTATAGTGTTTAATGTGAGAACCGGGGACGGAGTAGTCACAAACCAGCTTGTCCCAAGAGTGGAGGGAGTGACAGTGCTATTAAGTGGAGATTCTTTCATGTTGCAGCCTCTCAAACGAGGCCTTGAGAAACCGTGTCTTCAACTTTATTGTTTCGAAAGTTCAAATGTTTTCCGCCAGTGCTCAGTGAGACACCCAAGTAGATGACGACATTCCGGGAGTGGGTGAATTGCTTGATCAAAATTAAGGAGAAAATATGGGTAAGTGGTTTTGGTTCAGTTAGCACCTTCCCTTCTCAGTTTTCACGCTCTGAATTACTTCGCTTTCATTAAGCTGAGCCGAGGAGGAGCCAAACTCTTGTTATTGTGTGAGGGCAGCAGCGTCCCTAAGGTGTCACACGGACACAAAGAGATACGTAGGGCAATGGCTTGCCGGCCTGTTCTGGAGCGTTACCCTACGAGTTATGTGACAGAGAAACACTAATTTTGGAGGCCATTTGTCTTTCTCATCAGTGGCAGAACACCCAGGCAGAATCTTTGGAAGGACCAGAGGAGAGTCTCTGAGGGTTCTGTGATTCCTACCTCACAGATTGTTGAGTGTCACATAAAACCCAAACAACTATGACCTTCTCCTGTTTAGTGTAGCTCTGGTCAAAAGCAGAAGGACATTGGAGAGTACGTTTCCTTCTTGACAGCTCTCTGTGTCCCCTTGCTCTCCTCATTGCTACCTTGGTGGGACAAAGTTATAAACAGAATATCTGAAATTCCTCCAGGTCCTCGGCCATCACTCTTTATTTATCTGGACAAGGAAATAATAAGGTTGGCCTCTTTTTGTCGTTAGCGCACTCTTGGCTTTATACTGTATGATAGACTCCCTTCTCCTGAGTTTTCTTCATCCCCTTTTAAGGAGAAAGGAGTTAAAAAAACCTTTTAACCAAAGCTTGAATCAGAGTGTAACAGTTTGGCTAGTTTTCTTTATTTTGGCGGGGGAAGGGGGAAATCCAGAGTAGTTCTTGACTTGTCTCTCATTTTGAAAGAAAAGAACTTAAAACAACATGTATAGTTATTATGTTTTCTTAAACCAACATTCTTGTTTATTTATTTTGTGTATTTTTGTTTGTGTGTGAGTACATGTGTGCTACGTAGAAGTCAGAGGACAAGCTGTGGGACTTAGTTCTCTCCTGCCATTATGTTGGTCCTGGGATTAGACTCTGGTTGTCAGGCCTGGCAGCAGGTGTCTTTAAGTGTTGGGTCATCTTACCAGCCCTGAAATAAAATAATTTTATAAATAAGCCAAGATGTTTCCATTCTTTTTTTTTTTTTTTTTTTTTTTGAGCTTTCTAAATAGAAAGTATGTTTCCCAGGCTTCTGCTTAGGTAGATGGAGGGATGCAGCTGACAGCTGTGGTGCAATGTTCTGGAGACAGGGCTTCCATGTGGAAACCAAGTGAGTCCCACCATTCTTTCCCATTGTTGATGTTCAAGGTTTTTCACGTTTTTTCCTAAATCTTTGAAACCAAAGCATGTTTTGTGATGTTGAAATTTAGCTATGTTAAAAAAGCAAATGACTCCATTTTTCATAGACTCAATCTTTGGTTATAAAAGTAAGATTGATTTTTATAAATGTTACTTTTATGAGTCTGGACTCTTTTACATTCTAAGTTGGTGAATATATATATATATTCATACATACATATATACATATATATATATATTGAATCAGTCTGTTTTCCTAGGGTTACCAAAGTAATGAGCTTGGCTGGTGAACCAGTTCTACAAACCAGAGGGACACTCAATATAAGTGACTTTAAGGGCTTCCTTTTTTTTTTTCCTAAGGTTGCTACTAGGTTGTGGCATAAACACTTTACTTAGAACATGCTCTAGCCTTGTGAAAGGCCCTGTACTCTGTAACACTGTGGAAAATTTAAAGAACAACAATAGATTTGGTACTTGTTCAAATGTAATTTCTCCTGAGAGCATTTGGAGTTTGCAGTGGCTTAATGAAAACTTCAGTCACTATTCCAGCTCACAAGGTTTCCCTCCCGGCTAATAGAATTTTTCCACTACTCCCAGGCTTAAGAGGGAAATATGCAATCATGGGCCCAACATTTGAGATGAGTGGCTTATTTTTTCCCCCCTGCTTTTCAAATATTTGTCTTTGCTGCCCTATTGGCAAGACAGAGGCTTGAGACAGTGGTCAGATCTCCAAGTCACACCATCTAGGAGCTACAGACTGCTCAAATCACACTCTTAATATATGTGTTGACATGTGTTAGAAGGTTCCGTGTTCAGGAGTCCGTTATGAAGAAAAGCTAGCCCATCCCGTGCTCCCTGAAAACACGGAGAGTAGCAACACTAAACTTCTCTGTTCTATGAGGCCCCAAATTCCCATCTTTAATGCTCCTCCTTCTGTTATGACCGTCAGTAATGTGCAATAGGCGCCCAAGAAGGCACTAATCATCGTCATGTGCTAACACACCAAAGAACAATTGCATTCCATCATCTAGAACAGGAACTTCTTGTAACGCTCTTTCTAGAAGTGTCTCTGAGTGTAGAAATGGATGAGCTTTGAGTGGATCAAAGCTGTTCTCAGATCTCAGATCCAGTTTGTTGCTGTAGGTGAATGCGCGCCCCCCAGTGGCTATAGGGAGTACTTGGAGAATAGTGTAATGGCTTGTTCTTTTCCTACGCGTGGGCTGAAAATTGCTCTGTGATGTGTACAAATCAGCAAGAATGCAGAGAATGCCGTAGAAAGGCATAAGGAAGAGCTGTCAGTTATCAGGATGAAAGTAAATCAATGCGGAAAATACCTACTGGGAGGTGGTGGCGCACACCTTTAGTCCCTGAACGCGGAGGCAGAGGCAGGCAGATCTCTATGTATTCAAGGCCAGCCTGGTCTACAGAGTGAGTTTCCAGAGAAATCTTTTCTCAAAAAACCAACCCAACCTAACCCAACCAACCAACCAAACAAACAAACAAAAAAACAGGAACAAGCTGGGAAAGGCTGATAGTATAAGAAGCATATATGAAAGATATGGGTGCATCAGTTTTGCCACGAGGACTCATTGTACCTTCGTTAACATTTTGAGCTAGCTAGATATCAACAGGCACTTACCGAGCTTGACAATTCCTGACTTCAAGAGGCTAATATTGAATTTAGGGAGAGTCCTCCTCCTACTGTTAAATTTAAGGAGTCTGTTTATAGCAAAAAGCACCAACGAGAGAAGTTCATGTAAAAATATATGATTTGTCTTGGCAAACCTTCTTGAGGCGAGATTATCATGGTTTAAAAAAAATACTGAATAACATGTAACATTCTTTCCATTTCCACTTTCTGTCAGGTCGCAGGCATAAATCACAGATCTGGCCTTCATTCGCCCTCGCATGGCTATCTGTCCTCCTGTGCCATCCTCCGAAGGTGAAAGGCAGGAGGAGGCTGTTTGCAAGGTGTGAGGAGTTGTTCTGCTTTGGTTACCAAGGAATCTGGAATTCCATCTATCCTGCAAAGCAGCCGACGAACACATTACAAAGAGTCGGGTTGGTGGGTAGACCCCGAGATGAGGAGCATATGGAAAATCAAGCCCATGAGTTGCGACTTTAAAACAAATGGGCTGTGAGTGGATTTTAAATCCTACTGTAAATACACAGCTATGGTCGGTGGCTATTTTTGTGGAAACCAAAGTACTTCGGCAAGTCCCAGTGTCTCGGGGCGACTATGCCCTCCCTCCCACCGGGAACTAAAGAATGCTGTTTGTCTTTTGTCTTCAGATGCCTGTCTTAGAAGCTGGCAGAAGTTCTAGTGGTGCATCTTGTCACCACTGTGTTGTACCAGGAGACTGTCTGGGAAAATAAGAGTGAAACCTAGGAGGAACTAGGTGGGAAGCCCTGGTCCTGGCTCCTTGCTGCTGGGAGCTGGCTAGATTTGCAGGTTTCTGGGTCTCAAAGTCTGGCCTCTATAGTTGGAGCACTGGCCTGGGGAATACACTCCCCCCCCACCCCCCGTCTTTCCCCAGGCTTGCTCCAGTCACCTGTATCTTCTAGGCTACCCTCAAGAGCAGCTTTGGAGAAGGGCTGGGTGAAGAGATAGGACACAACGTATAATTCTACTCTACATTAGGATTTCAAATGCAAAGGGTCTTAGTCACAGAAAACAAAAGAACAGTCTTGTTTTAGACACATCTACACTCTCTGCTGCTTGAGCATGACGAATCTCACAAGAGGCACCAGACGTTTTGGGGTGTGAAGTTTGAATCTGTACTGTTTGACATCTGTTTGGCTGCCATGACCTTCAATTTAGCAAAATGTGGAAATTTCATTATGGTGTTCTAGCCATATAATGAGGAAAACTACGTCTGTCTCAGTCCCGGATCCCCAAAGCAATGCAGTCCTTAACCACACTTTCCCATATAGCATGTTACACACAAAAAGTAAACCAAGACATTGGTTCCCTGAGTGCTAATATAAATTAAGTTTACCTTCTTGTAAAATAGAAACAATATCAAGACCCATTGGATATCACAGATCTCTTGGGCAGAATAAAAAAAAGACTTCATTAAAGTGTGAGGCAGGAAAAAGGACTTCTTTCTCGCTGTACATCCAAGCTTGAATGGTCCTGCCCTTCAGGCCCAACCACATTTACTCTTGGTGATAGTAACTACGACACAGACAAGTGGGCTCTGGTATGATGAGACCTCAAAAGGACTCATTTATATGTGTGACGTTGAGGCAGCTGTCCTAGGTCACTTTAAATAACCAACCCATGATTTTAACATATTGCCTTCAGCCAATGGAATACAAATACTGAAATATTTTATTGTTGTCCACAGCCCCATTGTCTCCAAACTGCAGCCCTGAGCAGTCACTGAACCCAAGTAGCCCTGTCAAGAGGGACCGGTACAATTCGGAAGCAGACTAGGTTACCGAAGAGCAAGGCTCCACTGTCACTTTGTCTCTTTGGGAATCAGAGTAGCCAGCAGCCTCCACAGCTCTACACGCTTGTCCCCTTTGCTGCTCATAGGTTTATAAAGTTTTGTGTGCATGTGAATTTTTTTTCTTCATTCCTAGGGGTTTGGCTTCATCAAGAAGTCAGTTGTGAAGCCAAAATACCAGAGAGGCTATTTTTATATAAAAATTAGTTATCTTGTGATTGGGACTGGGAGGGGAAAGGGAAAGCTAAAAAAAAAAAAAAAAAAAAAAGTCTCCAGATATCTGATTTAGCTAATTACTTAAATGAATTTGAGAATTTCAGATACGCACTATTTAGACCACAGAGCTCTACTGGGTCGGGGCTTGCTCTGACACTGGTGGTTTAAATTCTTTTCATCTTTCCAGCAACCCCAGGAGTGAATGGGACACAAAAAGGATTGATTATATGTGGCTGAGCAGATGGTTCAACAGCTAAAACACTTGCTAAGCAAGCATGGGGACCTGAGTTCAAATTCTTAGCACTGATGTACAAAAGCCATGTGTGGTGCTCAGATGTGATGCCAATACTGGAAGGCAGAGACAAGAGCATCTCACGGTCTGGTCACTTGTCAGTCTAGCTGAACTGATCAGTCCCAGGCTCAGTGAGAGTCAGTTTTAGGAAGTAGGATGGAGAAAGGTGGAAGACAGCCGATACCACGTTCTCCTGTGCACATGCATGTGCTAACTCCACCCTAATACATATGCGTATAACACACATATCACATACAAATAACAAAATGTCACCATTAAAATTATGAACATCAGGCCAGGCGTGGTGGTGCACGCCTTTAATGCCAGCACTCAGGAGGCAGAGGCAGGTAATCACTGTGAGTTCGAGGCCAGCCTGGTCTACAAAGCAAGTCCAGGACAGCCAAGGCTACACAGAGAAACCCTGTCTTGAAAAAACAAAACAAAACAAAACAAAACCCAAAAAAAATGAACATCAATGGAGATGTTTTTAGTCAAGTTAATGCTCTGCAGATGCCCTTGCTGGTATAGTTTACTCTGGAAATGATTAGAACTAAAGGTTACCTTGGTGACTTGAAACTGTAACTCATCCAAGTGTCCATTAAAATGAAATTTGGAGATGCAACATTCTAAAGATAATCTGGCTTCCTGTCGCGGCCGCCATCGGAGAGCAGCAGCCATGGCCCTGCGCTACCCCATGGCCGTGGGTCTCAACAAAGGCCACAAAGTGACGAAGAACGTCAGCAAGCCGAGGCACAGCCGGCGCCGCGGGCGCCTCACCAAGCACACCAAGTTCGTGCGGGACGTGATCAGGGAGGCGTGCGGCTTCGCGCCCTACGAGCAGAGCGCCATGGAGCTGCTCAAGGTGTCCAAGGACAAGCGCGCGCTCAAGTTCATCAAGAAGCGGGTGGGCACGCGCACATCCGGGCCAAGAGGAAGCTGGAGGAGCTCAGCAACGTGCTGGCAGCCATGAGGAAGGCCGCGGCCAAGAAGGACTGACGCCCCCTCCCTCCCTCCCTCCCTCCCTCCCTCCCTCCCTCCCTCCCTCCCTCCCTCAATAAACGTCTGTGCACAGAAAAAAAAATAATAATAAAAAAAAATAAAATAAAGATAATCTGAATGCACATAATCCTGACAATGCTCCCTGTTGTTCATTAGGAAAGCAGACCTGGAGGCGGGAGGGATGGCTCAGAGGTTAAGAGCACATGCTGTCTTGCAGAAGACCTGAGATTAGTCCTGGTACTCACTTAAGGCAGCTCACAGCCACCTATAGGATGGATCCCGGAGGCTCTGGCACCTCTGGCCTCAGTGGGCTTAAGCAACCCCTTCGCCAACATGCACATAATTCAAAGTAATAAAAAACAAAACAAAACAAAACAAAACAAAACAAAACAGAGGTAGCTTCCAGAGCCTGGAATGTAGTCAAACAGTAAAGCACTCATGTCGGAAGTGCCTGGGCCTGGGTTCAATTGCTAGTGTTCAACAAAGAAGTCCTAGTCACCATTTTCCCTCTTTGTCACAATCGAACTGAGGAGACACAAAGACTCAGCTCTGCTCAGCAAATGACATTATGAAGCAGCTTTTGGCCTATGATGTGCAATCACCCAAAGTCCAGCTTGTTCAGGAGGCTGGAGGGAGCAACTCTGCCCCAGTGGGAGGGAAACTGGTGCAAATAGACACAACGGAGTTGGGAAGAAATCATTGCATTAATAACATACACGCCTGAGCTGGCATAATCTGTGAAGCCTTTGGAGCCTCTGGGCAAGCGAAGGAGTCAGCCTGCAGCAGCCCTCAGTGTAATCAATCCTTCCCACGCTCAGGCCGATAAATGTATTGGTCAAACAGAGCCCAATCAGCAGACATTATCCACAGCTGTACAGCTCAGCTCTGGAGGCAAGAAACGAATTGAGTTGACCACCTAAGAAAGGTGGTGGGTTATCTTGTCTAATTAATCAATTAATTTAAATTTAATAAAGGAACCCTTCACTTTTGAAAGAACTTTGAAAATCTTCTGTGATGTGTTCGTAAAAAGACATCCCAGGAACTGAAGCCAGAGCCTTTTCTTCACGTGGGTCTTTCTTGTTTGCCTAGTAAGAGAAAAGGAATCAGAGGCCTCTGGAATCCTTGTGATGCTCTCCATCATCAGAGGCCCCTGGAATGCTTGTGATGCTCTCCTGGATGGATCGCTTTGAGAAGAGCATCAATAGTTTATTTTCACAGATCAGTCTGATCAGCTTGAGTTCCCTTCTATGAAATGAATGAACAAGAAGCCTGTTAAAGTGGTTGTAAAAACCCTTCTTCTTAATTGTCTCCTCGGTTCGGGTGAGGATACGCGACAGCGTCGTGTATGATGAGTGTATACTCGCTGACATCGGCAACATTTACAGTGGAAGAATGTGGCAGTCCCTCAACCTTTCAACCGTGCATCCAGGACAGATGTAGAGCTCACAAGGAAGTAAAAACTAAAGTGACCTTTATCAAGATGCTGGAGATTCCTGCTTCTTGTTTAACTGGTGGCCAAAGAAACGTGAGCTAAGACAAAAGGTAAAATGACCAAGTGAACTAATGCTACTGTGTTTTATCAGAGAACAGAAAATTCAATAACTGTTAAAAAATGGAATTAAATCGTCAAAGAAGTCCCTAGTGTAAACACCATTGACTTACTGTATCTTTTTCTTTAGCAAGCATTATAAAATAGACATTTTAGCATTATTTGGGCAAATGCTTCACAGTGATCGGATGCAATCATTATTATAAAACATTAATATACTCTTTTTTATCAATTCAAAGCAAGTATATAGTAGAGGCATAGAATTATAGTATTCATGTGAGTGACATTCCAACAGCATGTTTTAGCCTTCTCCAACCCTTGTTGTGAACACTATAAATTTTTGTTTAGCTATTTCTTCTGTTATTTAAAAAATCTAAAAAGATGTTCAAAACATGATCATGATGTTCTTTCTTATATATGCGTGATTAAGCTTTAGACATATTCTGTCACTTCCTCTCAAAGAGAAGACCCCCAGTCTCAATATCTCTTTCTACACCACTGACATACACTTCCTATTTCCTCTTATTTCAGACATATTTGCCATTTTTAGCGTGCCCCATGTTAAGCAGGTCATTCTGGGCACTCACTGCCAATCTTTTAGCTTGAGTCTTCTGTC
>OU015750.1:83989586-84000581 GCA_907169655.1 Acomys percivali | reverse complement strand
TCCTCCTCCTCCTCCTTTTCATCTCAGGAAACAATGGGTCCTGTGACTACTGTATGTGTTATTTTCTTGTGTTAGATATATATATTCCCCTCAGTTTAACTACTTTTCTTTCTAGAAGTGCCCACTATTTAGATACTGTTCTCTAATTAAAAGAATTATTCAAACTGTTCTCTAAGTCTCTCATTTAAATTTATGGTTTTCTGGTGTGTCTTCTGCCTCATATGTGAAACTTAAAAATTCAATTTTCATCACTTTAAATTTCGGGAGCCATGCTCTGTTCTTAAAATTCTCCACATCAAAACACTAATATTATTTATTTTCTTGTCCCACTAGATACAATGATGCCTTTGTTTCATCCTCTGAAGGTATTCATTAGTTTCTTTAAAGGGTTTGTGGTAGACAGTTGATGCACACTTCAGCTTATCCAGTAGAGAGGAACTGATTTCCCATGACTACCTCCCTTTTGGTGATGCCCATATCTAAAGACAGGAGGGCTCTGAGTCAGTCTTGGGCTAACTTGATCTCATTCTGAAGAGCTGTCCTAGGAACAAAGATGGAAGCTGAAGCTGTTTTGAAGTTAGATTGGTATTGGCTTGCTTGTTTTGGCTTTGTCTCCTCTCTCTTTGTCCCTCACCCCACTGACAGAGTTTCTCTGTATAGCCTTGGCTATCCTGCTTGCTTATAGACTAGGCTGGCCTCACAGAGCTCTGCCTGTCTCTGTCTCCCTTAGGATTACAGGTGTGCTACATTGCACCACCTCTTTGTCATCTCTTAAGACATGCCCCAACAAACCCTTAGTATGCGCAAGTCAGTTTCAGGGCCTGTATCTTAGGGAATCAAAGTACTGATTGCTTTCTTCCTCCATGGAGTATATTTGCTTCTAAATCATTATTATTTTGCTTGCTTATTTTAAAATCCAACTTTTGTTCAAGGCTTCCTACCAACTTTATTTTCTTTTTTAAAAAATTAATTCATTCAGATTACAACTCAATTGTTATCCCATCACTTGTATCCTCTTGCTCCTCACTCACTTCCGCTTTCACCCTGTTCCAATCTCCTAGGTCTGTGACCGAGGGGGACCTCCTCCCCTACTATATGGTCATAGGCTATCAAGTCTTATCTTGGTAGCCTGCTTATTCTTTCTTTGAGTGCCACCAGGCCTCCCCACCAAGGGGAGGCGGTCAAATATGGGGCACCAGAGTTCATGTCAGAGTCAGTCCCTGCTCTCTAATTTCAAACAGAGTTTACTGGGAGATTGAGGGTGCATTTTGTTGATGTTTTGTTTTGTTTTGTTTTGAATCTCGAGGTAGAAACACTGAGGAAACCAGTTGTTTCTTTGGAGTTTGCAGATCTTTTCCCATGGCTCAGACCAATTCTATCATGGTGGTGAGGATAACTCTCAATAGCAGCTTCCTAGAATGTCACTGGGGGACAGGGCTAGCCAAACATTGTGCTGGCAGTGTAAACGTTTCAATGTTAATAGTCTGCGCTTTTAGTCTGGAACCTCACCCTCAGTTTCAGTTCCACCTGGAAAACCTATTAAGCTCTGTTCCCAACAATCTCAGAAATTCTCTTTGCTTCTATTTTCAGCAGGGCATGGCTTCAGAATTTGTGTATCATGACCCTATATAGGGCACTGTAACTAAATATGGGCGTCATACAAATTTTGCCAACATTAATAGATTTCTGAACACACAACAACCGAAAGTTAATTCAAAATCAGGCACATAGTGACCCAGAGGTGTATTGACAGAGCTTGCCTGTGCTGCGTCACCTGACTTCACTGCAGGCTGTGTTGTGTCACGTGATTTCACTGCAGCCTGCGCTCTAAGAGGCCTAGCATGAGCAGTTTCCATGGCTGTGCAATATTAACGCATGCGTTCTTAAACAATTTTGCTCAGGTTAAAACTATTATATGATTTGAATTGAAGTATTTTTTTTTTAAACTGTACCTGCTTTTCTGCTCTTATGGAAATCTAATGGCTCAATTATGGAAAACAAAAATGTAACGATTTTCTACATTCATCCCTTAGCCTGTAACGATCAGAGATACTCAATTGATCTTTGCATTGTGTTGTGTTATGCTGCTGGCTTTAAAAGCTATTTAAGGTTGCTGACTTGAATTTTAAAAAGTTAATTATATAGATTTTGGCATAAGATTGGGGCTGAATTTCCAACAATTTCTGACACGGTTCCGATAAATATTCCTCTGCCATTTTATTCAAGAAGTTTTCTTAACAGTGATGATCATAAGATGAAGCTGTTGAAAAACTTTGGAAAATGTGTCTTGCAGTATCAAATATTCAAGCAAGGTTTACTTCTTTACATAAAAATAAAACAGCACGTCCGAATCAGCAAGAGACCCACATATTTTCTCTTTTTCATGAAGTATGAAAGTCAAGTACTGTCAAATATAAGTACAGTTTAATTTTAATTTTCTTAATAATTAAGCGAGAAAACTGTTTTAAAAGAAAATAATGAAATTATTTTATCTATAACACTATCTTTTACAAATATTTTATTTGATCCTCTTAGATGACCTGCCCAGAGGACCTGCTTGGAATACTCATCAAAATAAGAAAATACACATGCCTAGGAAGCAAGAGTACCCAAGTTTAAATCACTAGATCCACATTTGAGAAAAAGCTGGGCACAGGGACATTTATTTGTAACCCCAGCGCTGGGGACACATAGAGACAGATGGATATGTGGGACCAGACAGACCCCCTTACTGGCGCTGAGTGCCAGGCCAGCGAGAGACAGTGCATGAAAAGAAAGAAGGTGGATGGACAACTTCTGGGAACTGACATCCGAGGTTGATTTCTGGTCTCCACATTCATGCACATGAATACCGTCTCATGGAAACAGACAGACAAACGCGCTCACGCACTCACGCATGCACGCACGCACGCACGCACGCACGCACGCACGCACGCACGCACGTATATCTTACTGAACTCAAACCCAAATTTAGTTCAGTCTGATAAATATTATGTACAACGAACAAATAACTTTCTTAAAGTGTAAACTGGAGCAATATGTATTTCTCAGGTTGAGTACTGTTGAAATCCTAGTAAGGCTGGGTCAGGGAATAACATATGGAAATGAGGCTGATTCAGGTGCTTTCAACACGACAGCAAAACTGCCAAGTGCCTGTGTATTCTTAAGAGTCACACCCTTACGCAGCGGACAGAGCCTGAGATGGATCTCATGCTCTCGCCATTGGCCACACTGTCCCAGAGTTTATGAGTCCTGGGACTTGCTTGTCTTAATCTGAGTGCTAAAGTCCTGCCCCATTGTCTTTTCACATAGTAGGAATGTGGCTCCTATGACAAAGCCCAACTAATTACACACCCTAATTTAATAGTGTAAAGAGCAAAGGGTATTCCCTGAGCAATAAAAATCTTTTGTTTGGACATTTTCAAACAAATTATGTCTTACTTGATGTTTTATTATTTACGTAATAAGTATTTACAAGAATACAATTTTCTCAACGTTTGAGCTCCTCATTGTTCCATAAATAGGACACACATCTGGAAGGACGGGGTTCTCGCTCCCTGTTAAGGAATATCTCAGTTTTTACCTCTGCCTGTAGACACACAACGGGCTTACTGCTCTATGATGTTGGGATCGGGTCCCGTGTTATTTGTCCAGCCCTTTCTCTAAGGTTAATAGCGAAATGACATTAATGACAGGAGGGAGAAACGGGCTAGGCAGTTTAGGGTAAAGAGACCCCAAAGAAAAATGACTGCTTCCTTTTTCAGCTTGAGGCCAGAAATCCTCAAAGGGCCTTCAGGCAGCTTCATCTTTGCTGAAGGCCAGAGAAGCCAGAAGTGTTTGAGCTAAAAGTGTTTCTGGTTCCACCACGGCAAGAGGATTGAGCTGCCAGAAGGGAGTCTGGCTTCTCCTTATCTGTTTCCCCTAAAGCAGTAAAGTGCTCCGCCATCCCACCCCAGGAAATCATACCCCCCATCCCCCACCTCCCCGCCCCAGGAAATCATGGTGAGGACAGGACTGAAATTGCAATGCAGCAGCACACCTGGACCAGGCACTGCACTGACTAGCTCATCTCCACTTTCTTGTCTCTGTTTAGAAAAGCCTTATTAATTCCAAGGTAGTGAAGCTCAGCGCTATCCCACTTCCAGGGATTCCCACCTGCTGCCCAGGCACTCTGCCTCTGTCTTCCCTGTTTTTCTTTTCTTTTCGACAAATTTCAGTAAATTTTATTGAAATTTAATATTACCCATGAAAGCCATTAGTGTTGACATTCATTAGTGTTGACAAATGCCCAATCTCTATTATAATGCTCAAAGGATGAAATATCTGACTTCTTTTCGTATATTTTATTAATTTATTCATATTACATCTCAATTGTTATGCCATCCCTTGTATCCTCCCATTCCTCCCTCCTTCCCATTTGTCCCCTTACTCCCCTGCTCTATGACTGTGACTGAGAGGAGGGTCCCTGTTTTTCTTAAGCTCTCTGTAATAACATACCTCTTTCTGAAACTCACCTTGAACTCTCAAGGCAAGAACTGGAAAGCCACTGGCTTGGGCTGCCTTTGGTAATCATGGGGTTTCTGGGAATTTGCCCTTTTCAAGAGAGCTGAGAAGGTAGCTACTGCTTCCAAAGACACGCCGATGCTTCCTGCTCCCGTATAAATCTCACTGGTAATACTGATTTTAATTAAGATTCTGTGGTTGGGGGAAGTTTCCCCCATTCCTTAATGATAGAGCTGGTGTTTCCCAAGGCTGGGGTGGATGTCAGCATCCTGCCAGCTCAACATATTCTAAGCCCTGATCTGTTTTCAGAATCGATACAGTTGGAACAGCTTCTGGAGCGCCAGTTCTCATTTCCTTTCCTTTATTTCCTTCACGGTTCCCTTACTGTCATGATTTTTCATCAACACCCAGAACAAGGAATGTGATCTGCTAAATGCATACCAAGTCACGTCTTCAGACAGCCACCCACGTCAACAGAGGACTCGGTCAGGGTGAGGAGAGAAGCTGAAAAGCAGGTGTAGAGAGTTCCCACTATCAGTGACTTTCCTGGTAGCTTTTTTTTTTCTGCCAGAATTTGGACTCCGCATACCACTCAGAGTCCAGCACACGGCTGCTGCTGCTGCGCCTTGTGTAACGGGGTTTAATTGGCAAAGACCTCAATGGGTTTTCGTTGTTTTGTTTGATCATTTTCTTTTGTCATCCCTGCTTGTGGGGTAGATGGCCTCCTGTGTTCCTTCTCTGACCACTTGGTAACGATGAGGCTACCTTTCCTCAGTTGCAGGATCAATGCATTCATTCTGGGTGAAGGTAGGAAGATGGCTTTGAAAATTCACTCTTAGTGGAATTACGGTTTGGACTGTGTCTCGTGGCAGTCTGAGCTGAGGATTTCTTTGCCAAGAGAAGTGAACAGGAACTCTGTCTTTGACCCTCGGATGGCTGTTAGCCATTTTACACCTACTGAGATTTCATTTGTATTTTCTATAATTTAAAAGGCCAGTCTCTGGGCTGGGGGGAGTAGCTCAGTGGTAGAGTTCTTCCTAGGCTCTTCTAGGCCTGTGTCAGTTCTCAGCAAGGAAGATAATGATTACAACAACATGAATGAAAACTTGGACCGATAGTGGGGGCAAGATGACTTATTTTGAAAATGGAATTGAAACTTTCCCTTTTTAGGGGCAAACATGCTCTGGCAATATTGTCGGGCTTAAGCATATTAGCTCTTGTGGTCAGAACATTAACAGGGTGTTTTGTTAATGCCATGGTCAGGTCATGAAAAAGCAAGAAGAGCTGAGCGCTTTTAAGAAGCTGTGTCTTTCCAGAGAGTGCCCCAAGTGGAAGGAAGCAAGCAAAGCTTTCTCCTGTAAACAGAGCCCCAGGATGAGCCAGGCTCCAACTGTGCAGGATGGGGAGATGTGTTTGGGGTGCTGCACTGACCAAAATAATCCACCCCATAAAAAGCAGGAAACAACTGGTCAAGCCACGAAGTGCAGGTCTCTCTAAAGAGCTGGAGTGAACAAGGGTCTAAGACTGGCTCAGTAATTAGCCTTGCAAGGCAGCTTTGGAGGGTGGGGAGCCCTTTAAGGCCATCCTCAGAAGTGCTAAGGGCCTGTGGAGTTTACTGCTGTCCTCATGACAATGGTGCCAGACAGGGAATTAGAAGAAGAGGGTACTGTTGTCTGCAGATCACCTGCTTTGGGAATTCATTTTTATGAAACTTTCCCTGACCATAAACCACGCCCCAACCCCCTGTCCTCCCTGCCTCCCCGCCCCATTCCCTGTCCCCATCCTCTGTCTCCTGTCCCCTCTCCCCCCCGACAGGCTTGCCTTCTGACTGTGACATCACCTCAGCATCTTAAACAAGAATGCAAGGTCAGGAGGAAAGCTTCAGGGCTTTGTCCTTTCACTACACAAGGGACATTGGAGAGGGAGGGAGGGCGCTGACGCCACCCATCCTGGACAGAGGTGGCTAGCACAGATCCCAGCTTTGACTGTGTACTGTCTGACTCAGAATAAAGAGATTCTGTTTTGTTATCTGTCAAATGAAGGAAATTGTGTAAGATGCTATTTTGATATTGAAAATATACATATGTTTATTGGTGTCCTAGCATCTACTGTTTGCATTTATGGTTACTCTCTAGCGAAGCCCAACAGAGGACACTATCGGAACTTTGCCAGGGCACGCTCTGACACTCAGGGCTCAAGTGTTCTGAAGGACAGCTAATAATACCCTGCGGAAACCAGGGCAGCCATCCAGGCCTTCTTCATTCCGGGGGTCATTCGACACCTCTCAAATTTGAAGGCAAAGAGGGAAAATCATGTATTGGTTCCAGCTCTGCATTAAAATCCTGCTGACTGACTGACCAATGTGGAGTCTACCTCACTGAAATCCTCCTGGCGCAGTGTCTCAAGTGCTAGGATCACAGGCATAATAGCTACCTGTAACGTCTTAACATTATTGAGTCCACAAATTCGCAAACTTTTTTTTTTTGCCTTATCAATGTTTCATAAATTTTAGTGCAGTGTCTTGCTCAGTTTCCATTCACCTCATTCTCAGGCACTGGAATTTTTAATGACACCACAAAAAATTACTCCTCAGTGTCTATTCTCTAACTGCTACCAATGGGCAAATATTTGATTTTCTAGCCCATGTCAATCTAATAGGTTAAAGTTTGCCTAAATACAATTACTAGTTCCTATGGGCTTTTTGTAAATTATACAGGGTTTCCTTCATGTGTGATCACAATAATCTGCCAATCAAAACAACTTTCCTTTTAAGCCTGTGTGAATTTCTCTTTTTCTCATTCCTATACTGGTGAGATAGGTACCATGTTGAATTAAAATGTAAGATATGAACTGGAATTCTTACCCATGTCAGGTTAAGGACGTTTCATTCTAGTCCTTATTTACAGATAAAATCTTAATCAGGAGTAGGTGAGTGACCTTGTAATGCATGGATAAGTGGCTATTTCTTTCTCAGTCACGAGACTCAGAATTCAAGGTCACTATTGTTCACGAATCTCAGCCCAGTACTGTGTGTGTTCTTCTAACAAGAAACCAAGAGATCTTGAGGAACCCTCAGAATCAAAGAATTTAAGGCAGAATCTGGAACTGTGTCAAGAATTAGCACCAAGGGGAAAGTGATTAGATGTTAAAATATCTCAAGTGAATCTCAATCATGTGCCCAGTGGATGTTTCATTTGCTAATATGGTGTTTGAAATTGCACTCAGGGCCTTGCACATGCTAGGGAAGTGTTCTCTGTGCAGGAAATACATATCCTTAACCCAACGACAGATTCTTAAATGATAAATTTGGAAACCTCTGAAGAAGTTGATAAACTCTGAAATTTAAGTTGAAATGCACAGAATGCAACACAGTCAAACACAATCTTAAAAAAACAACCTAGTGTAAAGATATTCTGTACCTTATTTTAGGGTTTGTTACTAGGTTACAAGTAAGCAAACCAAATTAAGTAGATCAATAAAATCAAATAGACTTCAGGAATAATCCGGATGTATACAGTCAATTGCTTTTTTTTTGTCAAGACATCCAGGCAGTGGGAACTGATTGAAGTGGACCTTTGACATAAGTAAAATTATCTTAATTTTTATTTAATTGCAAACGAACATCAGTTTGAGACACATCATAGTCTTGCATTTAATACTGAACTGTGAAAGGTGTTGAAGGAGACCAAAGGAGGCTGCCTTACAGTGAACACAGATTTTTTTAGGGTAAAAAGCTTGGGTTACGGAAATAAAAATGTCACAAAATCAGCTTTCTTCGCATGAACAACTTGTTTACCAGGACATCTTGGGCAAGGGCTAAAAGAACTGACAGATGTATTGCAGATCTGGAGAAATAATTCTGAGTGCACAAGTCAGAGAAAACATTCATCCCAATTATACAGATTTCCCACCAATGGAGAAATTCCAGTAAGAAATAGATAAAAGAGTTAAGCAAACAATCCACAAAGGAATATTAAGAACCAACAAAAAGGGATTCCACATCCCTGGTAATCAAGAAAATGTAAGTTTAAAGCACTGTCAGGTGTCATTTTATATCTACCAGAATGGTTAAAATGAGAAAAGGCTGGCAATCCCCAAGTGTACTACAGAGATAACACAGCAGCAGGGGTTGTTTTAGTATGCTTGTGAAATTGGTTAAATTTTATGTTTGCGCTCAATTCTGTTAAAAGTGATTTAATTCCTGGGGGAAAATTATTTTGGAAATTTTTTTTTATTAGTGGTACACTTACCTAACAATTATGTACTTAAAATTCATAGTGAGAGAAACAAAGCCCATGCCTCCAAGGGGCACAAAGACAGGCTTGTAAATTGAAGCCCTTCAAAATCAGCCACATTTTCTTGATGCTTGGATACTTATATTAATCTACAACCAATTTCAAAATCACCTTTGACAACTGATTGAATTTCCTACCAGTAATTTGTTTTTTAATTACATCAACAGTACACATTACAGTTGAGGTAACACACTAACTAAATCTAACTATTATGTTCAAGTCAGTTTGTTTTTCTGTCTGGAGGAGGAGGTTAATATTAAAATATGTATGCAGTGAAAGATGATGGAGGAAGGGGACCAGAAACAGGGGGCAGGGAGGTTGAAGAAAAAGTGGCAGAGAGGCTATGTATGGACCAAGTGCAAGCCTGTGTGTGTGTGTGTGTGTGTGTGTGTGTGTGTGTGTGTGTGTCCTTGTGAAATCCATTATTTTCTGTGTTCCCTTTAAAGAAGTAACAATAGAAATGCGATGACTGTCTTGTTGCATTTTAAGAAGAGCAGCGACAGACTCACATGGAACTATAGATCCTTATATCTTATGTGTGTGTGTGTGTGTGTGTGTGTGTGTGTGTGTTGGGATTTTTTTTTTTTTTCATTTCACACAGAAACAAAAAAAACAGCCATTGAGTGTCCAAAGCTTGAAAAGGTGACTTAGTGAAGGGCTGGACTTTGGGAGGGTCTGAGAGACCTTGGTACAGAGCCCTCGTTTACTTGAAGTGCAGGCCAAGTGCCTTCCTTGTGAGGGTTTTGGTTTCTTTGTAGCGACGATGCCAGACTCAACCAGGAGTGCTCAAGTTCTCTGAGGTTTCAGTGTTCCAGGACGGTGCTGCCTAGACTACATGTAGGTATTCTTTAAGTTGAAACTCTTATGAATTAAAAATGAATGACTTTGATTAGTATCACAGTGTTAGTCAATGAGAGCTGAGCACAGGGCCTGTAAGACCGAGTGGGCTTGTGGACTGCTTAAGAGAGACAAGCAGCCTCTCCAGGGCACTTCAGCCACTAAACTATGGAGGGTGAAATGGAAGGAAAGGCCTTCCCTGTTTGATTAAAGTTCAAGACTGATTAGTTAGCAGCAACTAAGAAAATTCTGCCACTCTGCAGAATTTTACCAGAATGACAAACTTGTTCTATAAATTTTCTTTTTTAAAAGGCCATTTAACAGTTTAAGGTTAAGTCAGGCTAGCAGTCTCCAAAGTAATTCACAAAGCCACAGGCGTGTAGCTGGGGGAAATGGCTTAAACAGGAAGCATTATGACTTGCTTTTATTTTTGCATGCAAAAGTGTCCCAACTCTATCTGTTGGCTCCTTTAAGTACTTTTTTAACCATGCAAACAATGGATTAATTTTTCTAATCTTCATCTTTATACTGATACTTTATTGCTGAGCAACAAAGACTTCTGGAAAACTGCTTGGTTTATGCCATTCTGCACACATCAGCCTGTCCTTATCCAAACCAAAGTAACAATGTCATGCCTACACGACGTGCCTTATGGAAGTACTGCCCGTCACCAACTGAAGGGCTGTGTGCTACACAGCCATGCGTTTCCATTTCTCTCTGTATCCATAGCCCAAGGAAAGGAGCAAAGAGACTAGTTTCCCCAGAGATCTTGATTGTCTTTAATTGGAAACAGGCCTGTCAAGAGGGATTTTAATTGAGACAAGGGATTACATAATGCGAAGAGAGTGAAGAGGGAAAGCCAGTGCCACCTGCGAAACAATGGGAGAGAGGGGAACAGGACTCTGGGACAGTTGTGTAAATTGCTTATGGTATTCATTCCCTCAGTCACCAAACAATTGCAGTGCAAGACACTTTAATAGACAGTGAACCTATAAAGTTGCCCAAATCTTTGAAGGAATTGGTGATATACCGGGGAGGCCAATTCTCAGTAAAATATTAAGATAGTGCAATGGAAAAATCAGAGACCATAGCATCGTGTATGTTAGGAAGCTTGGGTGGTGAAGGGCAGCACATGATTCGCTAAAGGAAGTTAGAGTCCCTTGGTGCAAAAAAGGACAGTCCTTTTCAGGGAGAAAGAACAAGAGGCTAAAGAAATAAGCATGTAGCGTATAGTATGCTTCGGAGATGGCATCTGTCTGGACCCATGGAATGCACAGTCATCCGGCTGGATTAATTTCTAGTTCTCTTAAAGGTACTGTGTGTGTGTGTGTGTGTGTGTGTGTGTGTGTGTGTGTGTGTG
>OU015750.1:83938044-83985715 GCA_907169655.1 Acomys percivali | reverse complement strand
AGAGAGAGAGAGAGAGAGAGAGAGAGAGAGAGAGAGAGAGAGAGAGAAGGTACATGAGAGGCCTAGCAGCATGTAAAGGTGGAGGACAACTCTGTGAAGTTAGCTTTCCTTTTCCTTCTTGATGTAGGTTCCAGAGCTTGAACTCAGATCATCAGGCCTGTGTGGCCAACATTTTCAACCACTTGGGCATCTTACTGGTCTCCAAATTACTTCCAACTCCAATGTTTAGGACCTGTGTGTTTGGGGATCTGGTACAAACACTGCTGGATATGAAGATATTCAAAGGGTTTTGAGTTCTAGGAGGAGCAGCCCATGACAGTTTTCTATAGCATGTCCACATAACTGAACATCCATTAAATAAGAAAATGTCTGAGCAGAGATAGCATTCTTTGACAGCTATGGGCACCTGTCCAAAAAAAAAGGGCCAGAGGGAGGAGCACATGTTGTCATGAACACCAGCTTTATAGGCAAGCCATGAGTGGTAGAACCATCATGGCCACAAGTGTGAGCAGGCACTTCATTTTAGCTCTGAATTTAGATTAAATATGCTCTAGAATTTCTTCTCCCCGGTGATAGCCAGGCTTGGCTCTGCATATTACCCTTTGAGTGTCCCAAGAGATCCTCTTTACTTTGGCCAATGATAGATGTCCATCTCACTGGCCACATGACCCACTCTCCAAAGTTGGAAAGATTTGAGGATGCTTCAGAGTTCATATACATTAGGCTCAACCAGAGATGCTGATGTCAGTTTCAAAGTACTAGTTTTGCAAAAAAAAAAAAAAAAAAAAAAAAAAAAAAAAAACAGAAGTGAGATGAAGAAGGAGTGAAAACTCATGTCAGGTTAAACAGTCTTGGTCATGGGTGTGTATTATGGGCAGCTACTTGGTTGCAAATCAAGGAGAAAATGAATCAACACAGGGTGGCATTGGTTTTGGCAGTAACCATGGTAGAAGAGGCATGGTCATGACTGTTAGAGATAGCAAAGATAACCACACTGGGTACTAGGCTACAATTTCTAGGACATTCTCTATTCTTAGTTTACCTTATACTCATCCAGAGACTAGCAGTGTCATTTTACTATACAAGGCATAAAATACAACACATTATATATCTCTAGGGTTTATACCTTGCTGGTTCACTGGTTGGCAACATGAAGGGATGGGACACTGGTGTGTAGTGTTTACATCTCCACTCTAGTCTAGCACATATTAAGAAAGGCCTATTTATTATTGCCTGGCCAGGGTTTTCTGACTGGGGTAGTTCTCTTTATTGAGGCACTGGATTGTAGATAATGCCAGAAAGGTTTCTTATTGTAGAAAGTGGTATTTATGCAGAGACTCCTAACTGTTCAAAGTGCTGACAACAGCCAACTGTGAGTGTTCAGCTACAGGTTGGAGGTTATATTATATATACCCTCCAAAGCTCAGGGAACTTCACAACAGAGGGGACAGAAGGTATTTAAGAGCTAGGACAAGAGAGAAAAGAAAGTTCAGTGGTTAAGAGTGGGTCTTCCAGAGGACTGAGGTTCAATTCCAACACCCACTTGATAGCTAACACTGTAACTCCAGTTCCAGAGAATCCAAAACTCTCTTCTAGTCAACTGAGCACCAGGCACAGATGTGGTATACACACATACATGCAGGCAAAGCACCCAGAGTAGAAAAATAATTTTTAAGCACTTAGGGTGGGAAAATGTTTACACAGGGACTGTAGAGATCTGTCCACACACATAGTTTTAAATGCAGGGAAGTAATAATTCAAAATGAGTTGCCTGCCAATGTCCTGTTCCATAAGAAATTTTGGCATCCCTAGCAAGTGATGTGTTTATTGATTCAGTCTCCCTGGAAACTCACTTGGTCCATGGACAAGTGCTTCTTTATATCTGGATTGGCTATGGGAAGGGTCATCATTAGTGTTTTGAATATCAGCCATTGATCTTGCATAATGATGGTTAAAATTTCCATCTAGTAATAAAATTGATTCTTATTTTATTCTAAATAACTGTTTGGAAAACTACATTCCTTAAATAAACTAGAGGTATGAAACTGGTGCTAATTTACTTGAAAAGACTTGAAATTAGGAGGGAGATATATTGGGAGGTGTTGGAGGTGGGGAAGGTGGGCGGTAGATAAGAGAAAAAGTATATTGTATATTATTTATGAAATTGCCAAGGAATAAATAAAAATATATGCTGAAAAAGCAAGTAGGCTGTAATAAGGAATGCAGTCTTCTTATTGTCTATTCTGCCTTCTGTCTGTTCCATCATTCTCCATACCTCTTGAGGGAACACAGCCTTCCAAGAATGACAGTGTTTCCACAGATGTCTGTCCCTTAAATTAGTCCTGATTCTTTCAGTCACACAGCCATCCCAGGAAATTACAGAATAAGCCTGCTGTCCCACTTTTGCACAAATGACATTCGGCAGCACCACCTGTATTTCTCCATTGCTTTCCTTCTTCAGGCATGTGACCTTAATAATTTCTTTAGTCCTTTACAATAGTTTACAACTTAAACCTTTTCTTTTTATGCCCCCTCCCTTTCCCTCTGTCCTTCTGTGTGTTTTCTCCTTGCTTGACTTTCTTTCTTTGTTCTTTCTTTTTAATTTCCTTTGGTGTTAGAGGGTGAACCCAGGGCCCTGCACTTATTAGCTTATGCTCTACCACTGAGCTAGATTCCAAATTGCAGTCATAACCTCTCTTAACTTTTGTTTCCCTTTCTGTTGTTTTTTCTGTATGTAGTTCACCTCATTTTCTCTTGTATTCAGATTATATAAGTTACTGCTTCTTTTGTTATTGTTGCTGTTCCTTGCAGCTATGATTGAACTGAGGACACTTTCATATTCTGCTTTGCACTGTATAGAAGAAAGCTTTGGTGACTTACTGCCTGTTTCATGGAGCCTGGTCCTACTTCACTGGGATGCAATGATTATAATCACTCAACTCCTTAGCTTTCCCATTGTATTCCTTGCAGAAGAAATCATTCTTGATTATGTTTGTCTTTGTATTCTCTGGTGTCTATTCCTGAGAAGATACTTGGAAATGTTTGTTGAATGTCAGAAAATGTAACATTGATTAAGCATTTAGGTAGACACAGAAAGGTTCAAACCTACATCCTTAGTAGCCCTTTTCAATAACACAGTGATATATAGTATATATATCATAGAGTAGGTAACCCAAGAGTCTATAGAAAAGCTTTGATTAATAAATAATCCAACGGCAGTGCTATACTGACATCTCATTTTAATTTACTGTTGCCAATATAAACATATGTTATGCATGATTTTGGTTAATTTACTCATATTCTGGAGCAAACTTTACTTGCAAAGAGTATTCAGGTTGCCAGGGGACAGTCGCACATTCTTTTTTTATTGAAAAATAATTTTTAAAAAGAGTATATTCAGATCACAGTTTCCCTTCACTTGTCTCCTCTCAGATCCCCCCTCCCAACTTATCCAACTCCACTCCTCCTTTATTCAGAAACAAGCAAACAAACAAAGCAGAATAAAACAGAGAAAACAGACAGAGGGAAGAGAGAGGAAAAAACAAAACCACAACGACAAGAACCAAAGAAGCCTGAGCATCTTCTACCCCCTGTTGCCCAAACCCATCAAAACACAATATGGAAACCATAACCAATAAGGAAGTAACAAGTGAGATCAGAAAGATGTCCAAAGAAAGCATCATGAGACAAACCCAAAAGTACCTTTTTATTTTGTGTTGGCTACCCACTGTTGGGCATGGGGCCTCCCTTAGGTGTGGTTTGTGTACCCAGTGAGATCCATTTGAGATAGTAGTTAACTTGAGATATCGTCTAGCTTAGGGATGGAGGCTTGTGTCCACTTCCCCTCTCAGGTCTGGGACGCCATCTAGTTTAGACCTGCACATATTGCCACTGTCTGTTGTGAGTTCATTGTGTGCCTCAATCCTGTTGTGTCTGGAAGTTACTGTTTCCTTGATGTCTTCTGTCCCCGCTGGCTCTTAAAATCTCCATGCCCTACTTCCCCCTCTTCCACATAGTTCTCTGAGCCCCAAAGGGGAGGGACTTGATGAAGACATCCTATTGAGGACCAAGTGTTTCACGGTCTCTCGCTCTCTGCACATTGCCCAGCTGTAGGTTTTTGTGTTAGTTCCCATCTCCTCACCCTCTGATACTGGCTGAGGGACACATTGACCTATGTGTCTAACAAAATGTCTTCAGGAGTCATCTTATTTCCACCTTCTTTAGCAGAACAATATTATTTGGTTTTCACCTAGGTTCATGGCCTAGCTAGTCTCAGGTTTTGTCACTTAAGCAGTGTCAACCATGCATGTGTTCCATGTCATGGGGTGGGCCTCAGATTCAATTAGAGAGTGGTTGGTTACTCCAACAACTTCTGTGCCACTACTGAGCCAGCTTATCATATAGACAGGTCACTATTGTAGACTATAGGGTTTTAAATTGGTAAATGTAATACATTACATAAACAGGCAGAAAAACAAAAATCTCATGATCATCCCATTAGATGCAGAAAAGGTCGTTGACAAAATCTAACATTCTTTTATGATAAAAATCCCAGAGAGGCTGGGATACAAGGGTTACACTGCAATTACCTTCTAAGGCTTGCATACCTTGCCTGTATTTTAAGCCAGCATTACTTCTTTTTTTTTTTTTAATTAATTTATTCTTGTTATATCTCTATGGTTATCCCATCCCTTGTATCCTCCCATTCTCCCCTCCCTCCCATTTTCCCCTTATTCCCCTCCCCTATGACTGTTCCTCAGAGGGATTACCTCCCTCTGTATATGCTCATAGGGTATCAAGTCTCTTCTCAGTGACCTGCTGTCCTTCCTCTGAGTGCCACTAGGTCTCCCCTGCCAGGGGACATAGTCAAATGTGAGGCACCAGAGTACTTGAGAAAGTCAAATCCCTCTCTCCACTCAAGTGTGGAGACTGTTCTGTCCATGGGCTAGATCAGGGTAGGGGTTTAAATTTTACCGCCTGTATTGTCCTTGGCTAGGGCCTTAGTTTGAGCGGGACCCCATGACCCAAATCTGCCTATCATAATGTTCTACTTGTAGGTTTCTAGGACCCACTGGATCCTTCTACATTGCTATTCTCCCATTGTTCTCTCATCTAGAGTCCCAATAGGATGTCCTCCCCTCTGTCCCTGTTTGCTGGTAAGGGAAGGCTTTCGTGGGACATGCCCATTGGGCTAGTATGCAGATATAAGTGAGTATATACCATTTGAGTCTTTCTGCTTCTGGGTTAACTCACTCATTATGATCATCTCTAGCTCAACCCATTTGTCCACAAATTTCGGGAATTCCTTGTTTTTAATAGCTGAGTAGTATTCCATAGTGTATATGTACCACAGTTTCTTTATCCATTCTTCTACTGAGGGACACTTAGGCTGTTTCCAGGTCCTGGCTATTATGAATAACAGCCAGCATTACTTCTGACTGCCTATCTACATTTATTTCTACTTTTACTCTGTAAGTAAGAGCATAAAAGGTTTTGGCTTGCAGCAAATATACATTTATTTTTATTTTTATTATTTTTTTTTACAGAAGCCAAGCCAAAAGTAATAGACAAAGGAGGCATTGAATATAGAACATATTTTGGTTGCTAAATGTTAGCATATTGCCTTATTTTCTTTAGCTATGTTGATTCCTTTAACTCAGTATCAACATGTAGACCACAGATCCCTTTTAAGAAAAAAAAAAAAGAAAAAAAAAGACTTAAAAAATGAAAGTATATCATTTTTTTTTTTAATTTTAAGCATACACTAACCAACATTCACAAGGTTGTGGGATTTGGGAAAACAGCAATAGTGGATGAGCTTTGTATTTCAATGAGATTTTTGTGGAGTCATCATCATTATTGGGTTAAGTGTATCAACTGTGGGTATAAACTCTGCACTGTCAGATGACGAACTTATCCTTTTGTAGGATCTTTTGTGGACAGGGAGGAGAGGGTGTTGGGATGCAGTTAATAGCATGTGTCAAATAGTCACACAAGTAGATCATAGAGAATGCTGTCTTCTCTTTCACAAGGATATTTATTCCTGAGTAATAAAACTGATGGGTGACCCTAGGCATGACTGAGTAACCATGGCAGATAATCCTTGGGTGAGCGTGTGTCCAGCCTTGTCTCTATACTGGATACTGCGACTGTACTGAGCCCTAAGCTAAGAAGACCTCAGGCTTGATGGCATGGGTTGCTTCTTCCCTGCACTGTGTTTGCCTTTCTTTGTGATTTTTTTTTTCATAGAAAGGCTCCACATTTGTATGTTGCACTGAGACTTGTAAGCTACCTGCCTTGTACTGCGTAAGGCTTACCCTCCAGACATATTTCAACATTTGGAAACACGTTTTCTCACATGTAGGATGTTTTATGTAGAATGTAGAAAATATTTAAAAATGACATGCAGAGAGAGAGCATATCTGTTTCTCTTCTTGTTGCTATGACAAAATTATAGACAAAAGCAAATTAAAGAAAGAAAAGTTTATTTGAGCTCATGGATTGAGGGTACAGTCCCTTATAGAGGGAAGTCATGATGACATGAGCTGGTGGCAACTACTCACACTGTATCCACCAAACAGGAAGCAATGGCTGCTGATATTAAGCTAAGTTTGTCCTTTTTATTCAGTACAGGATGCCATCCCAGGGAATGGTGCTACTTGCATTTATGCCAAGTCCTTCTACCTAATTTTTACCTTAATTAATCAATTCTAAAACAAACAAACAAGCAAACCACTTACCTTACAGACATGTCCAAGGATTCATTCTCTCATGTAATTCTAGATTCTTCCAAGGTGACCATAAATATTAGCCATCACAATGAGTAAGAAGGTTACCCTTTCATCCAGGACCTCCAAGTGTAGGAATCTGTTTTGTTATGTTAGCTAACCCTGGTCACCACTGAGTGTAATCCCATACTTGGGCAATGTAGTTTCTTCAAGGCTGTCAAATATAAATAGCCAAAAAATTAAGAATGTAACATTTATATAATTCCTGATTGTGTCATGGTTTTTATTGCTATAGGTAGTTTATTGTATATATGTGTAATATAAATGTATATGTAAAAAATAAAAATTTTA
This sequence comes from Acomys percivali, assembly GCA_907169655.1. Lineage (NCBI taxonomy): Eukaryota > Metazoa > Chordata > Mammalia > Rodentia > Muridae > Acomys > Acomys percivali. Next base: position 83,978,636 of record OU015750.1, on the reverse strand, counting down.
ATAATAATAAAAAAGAAAACCGTTTTCATTGTAACAAAGATTATTTTGAAAACAACTTATAGTAATGTATCTGAGAAGCTTTGACATGTATTTTTGTCAACTCATCAATTCGACACTTGGGTCAGAGGTGGAAAAGCTCTATGGATAAGCATGCTCATTTCAGTATTGTTAATGCTAATAAAATAGGCAATTATTTGAATGTCCATTTCATTCCAATCAGTTCAATAAATTTTATTGGACTTCATGGCACATCAAGCAACTCTTAAAATGATTTTATGGGTATATAATGTTAAATATTGAGATATTAGAACATATTATATACAATATGATCTATTTGAAAAAATCTATGACTACTAAGACATTAAAAATCTATTAATACAACATAGTTATCTCTGGGTGATGTGAATAATAATTATTTAGAATATCAAATATCATTATGTTTCAGATTTACTATGAGGTTGTAAAGCAGTAATATTAATTAAAATTGAGCAGCTGGCCAAGTAATCACAAACCAATCGACCATAACAAGTTTTTCTCCATTTTCAAGCATGTGTTGCTATAACTTGTAATATTTTTTCTTTATACACTGTTGGCTCTGAAGGAAACAGTGATGGCTTAAAGAGAAAGTCTCAGTGTGGTATTACTTCTTCCTGTTACATAGGTCATGGTCAGATCCCTATTTTCTCCTAGCCAGCCAACTTGGACCCACTACCTCCTGGCTTTCCTCTGAACCATCTCCAGAACTGTGGCAGGTGCCGAGTGCATCACCACAGCTGTTCCTGTGTGTAGGTGTGAAAGACGTGGCAAAGCCTCCATCTGTGAGTTGTAGAGCTTGCCAGTTTCCTAAGGGGATTCTGGACCCAATTCTGGGCTTAGGCTTTGATCCTCCCTTACAACTGTGGAAGGAAGGATAAACATATGAGAAGGACCACGTGTCTTTCGAATTCGTCGACCATCAGGGGTGACTTTGCTATATGAGTCCATTTACCCCTGGTCCTGTCCTCGAGTGGTGAGAAGGTGGGAAGTTCAACATCATTGTTTGCATCACTATGCATGTTCCACTGTATTAGGTCTTGAGGTCTTGATTCTGTAGGTCAAGAATAATGGAATATGACAGGCTGCCAGGAACCCAAACTTGTCCTGGAGTGGACAAATTTCATTTCATTCAGTGTCGATAGAAATGGCTTATACAATTCTTTTCGTCTATCAGAAATTGATGTCAATATTACAGGGCACTGTGTACTACTAAGTGTACAAAATCATATACTGTGCCTTTGCCTACAGCACTATTAATATTCACTGAGCCAAAGGTCAGTCAGCAGGTTGCGCAGGACCAGTGACTTAAACCAACTTGTTCCCTAACTGGACTGCAGTCATGACAGGATTTGCTATTGTGTGTGTAAAATATTTATATTTTTAGATTCTTTTTATTTCTACATTCCCATTCAACTTAAGTAGCTCTTTAAAGAAATCAGAAGCACCTCCATCCCCTAAAGTCTGATTAATATATATATTATTTTTAAATGAGTGATGGAAACACTTGTATGATTGCAATCAGTGATGTATTTTAAGTATATTCAGATGTTGGTTTAAGTTTGAACAGATGCATGAGTTTGTAGAGGAAGGAAGTGCAGTTTTTCATTTATTTCTTGTTTTCTGCATATCCATGAAGCAAAAAATTTAGAATTTTTATTTATTTACTTATTTTGCATATATTTTTCTTTTATCCTGTATTATGGTAAACTTATTCGTTGAGAAATTCAAACATGCATACCATATATTTGCTCACATTCACCCTCCTTCCTCACCTCCCTCCTCCCAGACCCCTCTTTCAGGTCCCCTTTTCAATGTTATTTCCTATTTAAAATTTCCATTTCAAAGAGAACCCACTGAGTCTTAACAGTGCTGCCCATACATGCACGGGGTTGGGGTCAATCACTGGAGCACCATCCACCTATCAGAGGCTACACTCCTAAAGAGGACCCACTCTCCCTACCCTAGTACCCACCAACTGTCAACAGCTCCTCAGCTAGGGATGGGACTCCTGTGCCCCTAAGCCAGCCATGCTGGAATGCTCACTGGTGTAATCTCATGCAGGCCCAATGCAACCAACCATAGCTTCAGTGAGTCCATGTGCCCAGTGGTCCTGTCACGGCCAGAAGACAGCATTTAACTCTTGAACTCCTTAGCCTCTGGCTTTTAAAATCCTCCCTCTCCCTCTTCTGTGATGTTTCTTGAGCCTTAAAGGGACAAGTGTTACAAAGTGATATAGATGTTGCCTCATCCCTTTGTCCTAGAAGGAAGAGTCATACCTTGTAGCTCTAGCTTGCATGGAACACTTGGTCCTCTCGCCTCAGCTCCTCCACCCCCCCCCCAAATGCTGAGATCACAGGCCTGTGCTAGCACTTCCAATTTAAAACATTTTGAGAGGACCACATGCTAAATGATTGTTCCACTGGATCCCCCAACATATTTGTAAGCTAATGGAGAACTATGGTGTGAGTGTGCTAGTTCTCATGAAAAACTGGGGCTAAAATGTTCTCAGCGCCACGTGTTAGAGGTGAGATGTTTCAGGGGTGTTTGCTTTTGGGAGGCTCTGCCCTCCTGAAAAAAAATAATGCCTTGTGTGTGTGTGTGTGTATGTGTGTGTGTGTGTGTGTGTGTGTGTGTGTGTACGTGTATGTGTGTGTGTGTGTATGTGTAAATACCATCTTGCCTGTCTGTTTTCTGCCACGAGTTGAAGCATAACATAGCCTTCGTCAGGGCTGAGCAGACGTTGACCTTGGGCTCATGAACTATGATGATAAAGTTCATTTCCCTGTAAGTTACCCAGTCTCTGCTGTCTTGTTTGTGTGACAGAGATAGATGGCAAAGCCCAGTCTATTAAGGGAAACTCTTTTTAAAGGAAATTAAGGAAAAATTACTTTTTATGCAGGCTTGACCTTTATAACCTCCACTTCAATTGTGTTTTAATTTAGGAAGCATCTATACATTTTCCTTGAGTATAAAAGAATATGGATGGGAACAGTATAGTTCATTTGAATATCCTTTTCTTTATTTCCTGTTGGCAGGAGGAGTTGGAAGACATGTGCTAGATGATAGAATTGGAGAGACCATCTTGGAGGTATGGTAGGACAGAAAAAAAGGCAGATAACAGAAATCTCAGACACGCACATCTGACAGACTCAAATACCTTCTCAAAGATTTCACCAAGGACTCTGTTGCCAGATTATAGGAGCTTTGTTATATAAATGTAATCTTGGTAATACTGGGTACAGCAATTCTTTAAAGGATTTGCTTCTCTTTAGAATTCTGCCTTTCACCATTTACAGTCCAGGGCCCAGGGAGGTAGCTCGACAGCTAAGGGCACTTCCTGCTCTTGCCGAGGACCAGCGCTCCACTGCCATCTCTCAGGTTCAGTGGCTCACCACGGCCTTGACTCCTGCTCCTGGGGATCTGATGCCCTCTTCTGGGTTGCATGGGTACTGCACACACAAATACAACACTGCCCCCCACACCCCCTCCCCCTCCCGCCCCGGCCCGAACCTTCACAGGTACAGATACTTCATACTACAGAGGCAAAAGGAGGCAAAGTTCTGTGAGTTCAAGGCCAAGGCCATCCTGGTCTTCATAGTGCATTTCAGGCTGGTCAAGGCTACGTAGTGAGATCTAGTCTTAAAAACTAAAATAAGTCAGTCAACAAAACAGCAGCAGCAGCAGCAGCAGCAGCAGCAGCAGCAGCAACAACACCCAAAGAAATAAATAGGCAAAAATGAATCTCTCTCTCTCTCTCTCTCTCTCTCTCTCTCTCTCTCTCTCTCTCTCTCTCTCTCTCTCTCTCTCTCTCTCTCTCTCTCACACACACACACACACACACAATTAAAAATAAAACTAAATTCTTAAAAAGTGTTTAATAATAACTTTAAAAATGCAGCTCACTGCAATGGTCCCTGTTCAGTGAGCTCAGATGGCCTGACCAATAAAAGCCCAGTCCTGCTTTTGAATTTGGCTACTGGCATTGTTTACTTTATGTCACTGCAACTCAAACTAAGTATGTGTGGGGTCTTTGGTGCATCCCCAGGGATCAGTTAACCTGCCGAGTCTGGTCTGTCTGGTAAGCTGAGTAGGAAACAGAGAGTCTGCATTTATATCAAGCGCCAAGGCGATATCAAAATGGCCAGAATGTATGCGTGCACGTGTGTGTATGTGTGCGTGTGTGTGTGTGTGTGTGTGTGTGTGTGTGTGTGTGTGTGTAGCAATGGTTACCTTGCTCCAATATGGCTAGAAAGCAAAGTGCTGCTCCCTGCAAATTTCAACACTGCAGTGTGATAAGTGTAGGGGGATGCCTTGCTGTTCCTGATCAGCTACTAAGCTAACATCCCATGTTGGCTCCCAGTGTTGGCGAAGATGCTGATTTTAGTCTGTGAGGTAGTTATTAACTGTAGCACCCTCATATTTATTGGCCTCTTTATCTTCCTTTGAGTCTGATATCTATGCCAAAGGTCCAGCTTCCCTCAAAGGACACTAGTGTGCTTTGTCTATCAGAAAATACCTGACTGCTAGCCATTTCTTTATGAAAAATTCACCAATTTAATGTAACTTTGCAGCTTTGGTTTGAATAGAGCCTACATTCCTTTCTTGACCCTAACAAGGTGGGAATTGTTTCTTTTCTATACATTCTATGAACTGAATCAGTGTCTTTTACTGATGTATCCTTTTTTATTCAAGTATTCTTGTTGGTTAGAAAAACTTAAGGCCTTATGTTATAGAATTTAATGATAACTTTTTACACTTATGTTAATATCTACACTGAACATAGTCTCATTGTTTCTCCTGTGGGATTCTTCCCTCGTTTGAGAGTTTAAACTCTCTACCTCCCAATTAACGATTCCGGTAGGGCCTCCTTTCATGGTACTGTGCCTTTAGGGACGTGGAGCCAAACACAAGACCAACTGCATGGTTGCATTTCCTAATCTAAAAAGATGCTTTCAAACCAAGAGTCAGATTCTCATGACTTGCTCTATTTGCAGGTGGAAATGAAAATTCATCTTTTGTGGATTTCGGAGCTGATGGGAGATGGATAAAGGAACCAGAGGACACAGATTGTGCTGGGAAAAAGCACAACCACCGAAGACTAGCAGAAGTGGGCAATGAGTGCACAGACAGAGGAGAGCACGGAAAGAGCCACTGGCTTGCTGGGCTTAGTTAGTGAAGGTCTGAGTTGCAGTTCCCTTTAGCTCTTCTTTCAATTCCTCATGCTAGTCAGATTTCATGAGCATGGGCTGAAAAGCCCTCCTTGCCAAGCCACTTTCAATTGGTGATCTGCGCCTCATAATTGAAAAGCGTCTATTTAATAATATCCAGTGCCCATTTATTGAGACAGTTCACTGAGGCGCTTTCCCATGGCCACTGTGTTTAAATGCAACATGCAAATAGTAGTCAGAAATAATGATGAACTGAGGTCTGTTTGGTTTGCCAGAAATCGCATTGCATTAGCAAGTGGTACCCCACAACCAAACTATAATGCTATTGATTGTCACAAGTTGACTGAACATGAAAAATCTGAAGATAACGTTAGGTGTATTAGGTGAACATTAAATTTAAACCTACAATAAATAGAAAGATACATTTTCCTGGCTCCCAAAAGTAAAGGATGTCAGGCCACTTAAAACTGAACACAGGGAAAGGCAGCTTAGCACAATTTTAACTCAAACAATTTAATTGAACAATGACTTGGCTACAAAGAAGAAACACATCACTGTGTGTAAAGCACAAACCAGAGCACTTTTTATAAGTGCATCCCTTGACCCTGAAGAGGAGGAGGGCAACGGAGAGGAAACTTGGGAACAGAGTTTTCAACCACCTGATGGTATTTTCTAACCATGTGTTCATGTGCCTTCTCCATCTCCCCCGCCCCTCCTCGGCTTTTTCCATATTATTTTCTGAAAGGATATGTGAACATTACCCCCTTAAATGTCAGCTCCATCTCTTCAATACCTATATGACTCTTTGACCTCTAATGCTTTAATAAAAACAAACTAACAAATGTAATTTACCTCACTGTTGCATACTTCCTTACATTCCCACACACCCTCTCATCGGCCTTGTTCTGTCCTTGTGACTCCTCTTATGACTTTACTCTTGAAGTACACTTCCACAGTGTACATTCTGTTGGCAAGTCATCATGTGCTGTTTGAGCTCACCGAGAAGCTGGTGCTAAAAGCAGGGCTGTCTCCCAAAGCCAGAGCTAAATGCGTAGTCCTTCCATGGGGAGCTCCAGCTAGGTGCTTGTGGGGCATCCCCAGTCAACTCCTGCTGGATATTTTGAGGACTCAATTTGAAGGTGCTTTGCTACCTACCTGCCTATCACTTTCTACTTATTATTGTGGCTCGTGGTATACTTTTAAAAAACTTATTTTAAACCAAGAATAAGGCTATTATAAGCAATTCTCCATGTCTACTATTATTGGGTTCCAAAGCCATTGCATATAGCAGGATGATGGCAAACAGTTTTTGGATGCTTATATATGTATATCTAAAACACTGGAAAAGAAAGCCAGGCAGATAATTTACAACATGGTTTAAATCTTTTTTTTAAAAAGCAGAAATGGATATAATGTTCTTCCACTAAATGGGATAATGGATTATGAAAACTAATGTGTATAGCCTTTTAGAACACACTTTGAGGTACAAGTTTTGGAGCAATAAGGAAATGGGTCTTCTGCCATTTCAGATGATCAATTTAGAGCACAGTAGCAACTTTAAGACTGCACATCACTGCACATCAGGAGGGCCTCTGGCACACCCTTTCAAGGTGTGAATACCCTCAGGCTTGCACACCCTTTCTAAGTGTGATAGGGGTTTTGTGAGAATTGTTTCCCAAAGACATAGAGAATTTTCAGTAGTCCTCACCACATCCTAAGATATAAACAACATAAGGACATGCTGAATATACTCTTGATAATTTTCTGAGTAAAACGCTTTAGTCTCAGCATAGACTTAGTCAAAGAAAAGAAATTAGTGTGGATTTCAGAGTGAGGAGAGATGTGGCCCAGCCATTCACTGGCTGACTATCTTTGGCAAAGCCACTATTGTTAGTATTATCATTAATTTAGTAAGGACATTTTGTTAAGGTATTTCTAAGTTTTAATTTCATCTTTATTCCATCTTAGATTTTATTGCAGTATGAACCAAAAATATCACCTTTCTCAGACTGTATCAAATTTTTTATTGGTTGGGAAGCCTGAAATAGACAAAATGCTTGAAATACTTGGGTGTATTATGATTAATCCTATTGGACTTTGAATTATAAAAATAAAAATAATAAAGCTTCTATTACTGAGTCTTAATATCAGACATTTATATGCTCTTGTGGTATTTTTGTTTTCTCAGGCTCCCTGTTGAATTATTGTTTTATGGTCATCATTTTTCATATAATATCTCACCTTTTGGATACGTACTGTAAGCAGAAGTGTAAGGTGGCTTTTAAGATTGCTCTCCACTGGGACACATGTGCTGTACCTTTCTCTCCTACTATTGGAAGTAAGCCTTAAACATGATATGATTTCACCTCCATTACTAGGTTACACTCAATGGAAAAGTTCAAAGGATCTTTCACATAAGACTGAGGATGTCAACATTAACCACTGTTACTTAAATGTGAGTTTATCCTAATTGGACCTAACAGGATGAAAAGAGGCTCCTAAACTTTCAAGTGAGCATCATTCAAAGTGGAGAGTTGGAAATCTCATTGAGCTGGTAAAGTGAAGTCATAGATTCTGGGAAGGGTCCTAGGGCAGGGAATAAAGGTATCATTCAGGATCTGACAGTTATACGTCTTGTGATCCCCTAAAATGTAATTCTGCCAATAACGAATGGGCTTGGGAGAAGATCTTAAACCTCGGGTTGTATTGACACCTGGTCACTGCATGTGAATCTCAGCGCAAAGGAGACAGTCTACTCCTGCTTGGAGTCCTGCACCACCGGAACTCACATAATAGATGTATTGTTTTAAGTGGCTCGGTTTGTGGTAACTTGTATTGCAGCAATAGAAAACTAATACAACATGACTGTAATTGTCACCACATGAGTCATAAATTTATATCTCAGTGAGACCTTCCCTTGTATATGCAATGGTCATTTGACATCTTCTCTTGGCTGTCTTGAGGCTACCTCAATTTTAATATGGTCAAAACCAAACTCCCATTAATTAATTATTCTCCAGTTAAATCCAGTTAAGGACGTTTATCCTACCAAGCTGCAAAGCAAAAGATTAAGGAATCTTTTTAATACTTTGTTTATTTTCACGCCCCCTCCCATTTTTTGTTTGTTTTTGAGACAGAGTTTCTCTGTGTAGCCTTGGTTGTCCTGGACTCGCTTTATAGACCAGGCTGGTCAGATGTGAGTTTACTTTCACCCCTTATATTGAATCCATGACAAATTCGAATCCATTATACTTTGTGGCAGCTACCTCTGTCTGGCTTACTCAACATCTACTTCTTTTCCTCCTATCATGCTTTTTTTTTTTCAGAGTTAAGCCCCCAAAACCAAAGAAAATCCTACTGCTGTAGCTAGGTCTTCTCATTGGCTTAGGTTCTGTGAGGCTCATGCAAATGTTGAAAGAGTCGTGGTGGTCATATTTCAAGTGAATATTCCCACCTCTATTCAGAGAATGCTGAGTTGGGGAATGTTTCCAGTGAGAGACATCTCGTGCATCTAAAAGGTTACCAGCTACTGTCAAAAGACGCCATTGCATTGTGTTACATATTTTGAACTGTGGAAATTTGCTAAGAAAGATGGTATAAAGTTGGAAAGATTAAGTCTGCCTCATTGTTTTGGAGAGTTTAGCCTGTGGTTTGCTCGCTCTATGGCTATGGGCCGGAGGGAATGAGGAAGAAAATCATAGAGACAGGTTATCTCAAAGGAAAGCTGCTCAACTTATGAGGGCTAGAGAGAAAAGCAGGGGAGCCCAGAGGACAGGAAAGGGGAGGGAAGGAAGAAAAAAAGTGTGGAGTAGACTAGATTATAGGAAGGAGCAGAGGAGAGGAAAAGAGAAGAGATGAGTGGATGAGAACAGAAAGATCCAGGCACAAGAGCTTCAAACTATGCCCGCAGTGACCTACTTTCTTTAAGTGAATTCCACTTCCCAATTTCTAATCACCCCCAGGTAATGCCAGAAAATTATGCATCTATCAATGGACTAGTCAGAGCTCTCACAATCCACTTCCCTCTTCATATTTCAAAGCATCATATAAACTAGAAAGTTTCTTGTCCTTTGTATTACTAGAGCCAATAGAATAGTCAGTCTTGCAGGGTGGGTGAGGTTTTCTTTGTTGTTGTTGTTGTTGTTATTATTATTATTATTATTTTACATTGTTCCAGCTATAGAACATTCCAGCTTAGTGCTTTTGACCTTACATGAAAGTTTTTAAAGTACTTATTGTCTTGAGATGATTTCCTTCTTTTTTTGTGTGTGCTTATACTAGAATAGATGAACTAATATATGTATGTATAATTTATTTTTACTCTACGTAGATTAATGTTTTGCCTTAATGCATTTGTATGTAGATACAATAATATATATATACCAAAATAATGCATAATTTTGCTCTACCTCCAGTACTATTACTCCAGCCGCTTTACAAGCTGTCATCATCCATTACTAGGACTAAAGCAACAGCTTCTTAGCTGTTGATCTCTGTGCCCTTATAATGTTGATCTCTTATACACCTTGTCTTCCACTTTCCATTCTTCATCATAAGCCATCTTTGTATTATATAAAGCAATCTATGTAAAGACTTCAACAAGTGCCCATTATTCTTCAAGTATAGACTAAGCTATTCACTGCCCTGGAAAGCTTGACGTTCGTTTATATCTCTCTCGCCTCATCTTATAGGTATCTTTCCTGACCCATCATCCCAGCTGAAGGCATTAGTTACTTCTAGGTGCCACGTATCTTTTGTCCAAAAATTCTCTTCAGTCAAGTCTTTCTTACCAAATTCCCCCCGCCCCATTAGCCTCATGCTAAGTCTTCATCTCCTCTTCTGAAGGAATCCTTTGATGCCTTCCCTGGCTCTGTAATTACGTCATATGCTTTTGCTGTGTCATTGATTCCTGAGGATCCCAGTGTGATGAGTGCAGTTTTTTTTTTAATAATTTGATTAATAACTGCTTTTCCCATTATATGCCTGAAACTTGTAAATAGGTACTATTTGTTTATAGATATAGGGGAGTAACCATAGTTATTTCTTTCCCACCTTAGAACAAGAGGAAAGAGAGTTTCTCTATATTTTCATCAATTATAGTCTGGGTTTTGATCAGTATTTCAAAGAAATTGCAAGCCAAAATTACAAATTTATTTAAGATTTATTGTTTCAGTATGCAGAAAATACTTCCCAAAATACAAAAATTTAGGCAGAGAATTATATAAACTATGCTATGACCGATGCAGGAGAGCAAGTCCCACCTCTTGCAGGCTGCCACAAGTAGGAGAGCTGTCCCTGTCCCTCACCTGGGCAAAGCAGGTGACCTGGCATGGTGGAATGAGTGAAGGAAAGATGGCAGGATGAAGAATACACCACCACCACAGCCCATCACAAATAACATCTACCCCATCTATGAACTGCTGCATCACATAAAAGGGCTGGCTCTGAAGATCCAAAGCTGCAGGGTCTCCATGACACAGTCCCACCGCAGGACATCTGAGCGGATCCTTAGTGAGGACCCAGTACTGAGAGTGTAGCAGAAGCTAGAGGCCTTGTACCAGACCAATGACTCATTACAATGAACATTTGTGAGTGAAGATGTGTGGACAAAAGGGTATACTGTGGGACACACCATGACACACTGCATCTTCCAAAGCAAGATGTTTTAATATTTTATTTGTTTATATTATTTTTCCCCTTTTTATATTTCCTTTTTATTTTTTAGGGGGAAAATTATAAGGACAAAGCGCAGATATTGGTGGGGGGGATGAAGAATTGAGTGAGAATGGAATGCATGAGGTGAGAGTCATAAAAGAATCAATAAAAAGTTAAAATAATAATAATAAAATAATATGCATACTAACAAATTTCTCACTTTGTTTTCCTTGATAACATGTAGCAATACATCATAATAAATCCTAGAAGGAAATGTATATAAAATAGAATTTATTACCTATTATAGAAATGCAAATATTAGAATAATTGAATAATATTCTCTGGGATGTACGCTCATTAGAGCAGCAGTTCTCAACCTGTGGGCCACGACCCCTTTGTGGTCAAATGACCCTTTTATAGTGGTTGTGTTTTAGACATCCTGCATATCAGATATTTAATTTTGATTCACAACAGTAGGAAAATTGCAGTTATGGAGTAACAACAAAAATAAATTTATGGTTGGGCATTACCGTAACATGAAGAACAGTACTAAAGGGTCTCAGCATTAAGAACGTTGAGAACCACTGTGCTAGAGGAAAGAAAAGGATAAAGTATTGTAAAAATATCTCAGTCCTGAGTCAAGTGTTATGGCTCAGCCCTGTGTGCTCAGCACTGTGATGCAGAGGCAGGAGGATGAGAAAGAGTTCTTCAAGCTCATCCTACGCTATTCATCAATAGAGCAAATTTGAGGACAGCTTTGATGGTATGGGGGACCTGTCCCCAAAACTTAAATATATAAAAGAAAGACCAGCAGCTATACTGGTATTGGATACATATCTGTATTTTTCTATACAGATATACAAACAGACATAGAAGAAAATACAGATATGTATCTGTTTCTATTAAAACTTTCTTTTTCTTTCTTCTTTCTGGATTCTGTATTCCTCATTTAAAAAATGTATATTTGTAATGGGCTTGGCGTAAGATGGTCATTTATTTACATTTTTTTATTTTAAAGCATTTCTTCTTAAGCAAGCACTGTTATCTGCAGCAAAACTCCACAAAGAACTGTTGAAAATCCTTGGCTAAGCCAAATCTGCAAGGAAAACTCAAGTGGACCTCAGTGCCTGCTTCATGTCAGAAGGAGAATGTACACTTGGCCTTGGACAGCCATGGGGAAGCCTGCTGGAGAAGAGGCCATCTGTCTGAGTGACGCTCTGCCCACTGCCTGGTTTAAGATTCTGGTTGTCAGAGGATAGTTTAATTCTTCGCCAAACATGGCCGCCTTCTGCTGAAGTCAGCCACGGAGACATACGAACATCTTACCCAGCCAGGATGCTGACTTTTCTCTTCCACTGGGCCTGGATTTAAGCGTGTTCACATCTTTCCACAAAACATGTTCTTGTTGAACCATATGTGAAAACTGCATAAAAAAAAACAGAGTGTGGCCTGGCAAGATCCTCAGCCGGTAAAGCCGCCTGCTGCCAAGTCTGACCACTTTGATTCTTGGAATCAGCATGGTGGTAGGAAAGACTTGGCTTCTGTAAGTTGTCCTTTGACCTCCACTTGCACGCTATGGTGTATTCCGGTACACAAGCTCACACGCACCCCCCTCCCCCCATGAATCTGTAAAAACATAAAAAAAAAAAAGCCCCGATAGAAAGCCACATGTGCTGTGGTAGCAGGAGTCTATATACCAGCCTTTAGCAAACTGGAGGCAGGAGAATTAGAAATTCAAGATGACCCGTGTTAGAGAGAATTGAAAGCCAGTCTAGCTTTATATGAGATCTTGTCATGAAAAGAAAACAAACAAACAGACAAACAAAAAACCCCAAACCAAATACCAAACAACTCGACCCAAACCACAAACAATGGGGAGCCAGAGCTGATGGTGACACCGCCTCTGTCTGCTGAAATGAACATATCAGGTGACATGGGATAGTGTTTCCATTTGGCTGCTAACATTGCCAGCTGATGTCTCCCATTTAACACTAGTTACTGACCAGACGTCTGTCCTCTATCTTCCTCTGTGCGTGTGAGCTTGTGTACCGGAATACACATCTCCTTTCGTATGACACTAAATCCAGCCAAGTTCCCTTGAAAAGGAGGCGTCTTCAGGATAAGTGGTCCTATGGTATCTGGGAAGTAATGTCAGTGGGGAGCATGCATCGGACCTACATAGGTAAATTTTCCTGCTTAAAAGATGTATAGATGTCTCAAAACAGGAGAGCCTGGCAAGAGTGGTGGTGACGTAGGAGTCGGGGTGAAGTGGGGATGGTGGGAAACAGTATAGTAAGTTTTGCCATGTGCTTTTTCTCTCTTGATCTGTGTTTTAAAAGTCACTTTTGGCTACTTGGCCAAGCTGCACTTAATTACCTGTGCTGGCTGTAATCGCCAGCCAGCTAGCAAGTGTGGCTGGGCTGTTCCTCATCCCTCCACCAGGCCCGGCAGACTGCAGACCTGGGGTTGAGCTGATCCATTACAACTGCCCTGTGGACCAGAACAGTGTATGTGTCTTTGGGGGATTTTCGCTAAGGGTCAGGATACCAGCTCCAGTCTTGATTGTTTTAAATGGCTTGTGCTCCGAGGCTGGAGAGCTACTCATTAGAGACCCTAGAAGTCCAGTCTCAGGAACAGACTGAACTGGGTCGCTCTGCTCTCTGCCAGCACAAGCATTAATAAGAGAAACCACGTCAATAAAAGTTCCCTGGATGAAGCCACAGAATGAGGCACTTATGGGCGATTATAAACAATTTTTTTTTTTTGCCCGTGGTAACTCCCCTCTATCAACCCTACTCCAAAGTTGATAAGCGCTGCCTCTTTACGGGTCATTAATTTCCTTGAAAATTTAAACAGTTGTCACTGGTGAGCCTCCTCAGGTGCTCGTGTGGGAGAGATTAGCCCGTGTTTATAAGCTGGTCTGTTCATTAAGCGCCTGCTGGCCTCCGCAGGCAGCAAGCCAGGCTACAGATCTCCCACAGATAATTGGGGGGCTGCTGCGAATTACACAGAGCTGCGGCCCTCGAGGATGGTGCGTCTTATTAATATCAGCTGGGTAGACTGCACCGTTTTAATGACTTGTAATAAACCAAGGCAAGCCCTCAGAACTTCAGGAGCCTCTGGGCCCTGACAGTTGTAGGAGCTGTGAAGGTTTGGGTTTCTGTAATGATTGGCAACTTCTTTCTCATTACCATTTGAAAAAATCAAGGTTTAACACTTAGAGGTGGAGCAAATCTCCCAGGGTGGGCTCCTAAGGTCAGGTGACTGGTGTTTTTTTTAATGCCCACTAAACCACTGGCCGATTGAACATCTGCTGGAGGAGGAGGAAAACGGCACTTCTTCAAGGTGTGTGGCTTCCCATATGGGAAACGAATTTTGGCAGGAGCTTTTGAAATCAGGAAACTCACGTTTTAAAATAGTATCTATAAATATACTTATTCTTTGATGCTACTGAGTTCCGGCAAACTGACAAAAAGTTATGTTTCTCAACATAATCCCAAGCCAACTTGAAAATTCTTTGTTTAAGGTATGAGTGTATATATGTGTGTAAATGTGTGTACATGTGCACATATAGAGTCCAGAACAGAACGCCGAGTGTCTTCATCCATTCCTCTAATTGCTCTAGCTCAACACTATTGCCTAGATATTGTCTGTCTTTGAACTGAAAGCCCAGAGTCGGCTAGGCAGTCCAGACAGTTGACCAGCCAAGTTCTTGGGACTCATCTGCCTCTGTCCTCCAGTGCTGAGATAACAGGTATGGCAGCCAAGCTGGGGAAATTTGAGTGGTCCTCATACTTTTTTGTTTTTCTTTCTTTTTTTTTTAATAAACATTTTATTGATCCTTGTGAATTTCACATCAGGCACCCCAAACCCACTCATCTCCCCATCTATCTACCCTTAACACTTTCAACCTCTGAAAAAAAAAAATTTCACCTTGGAAGCTGTGATGTGTCATGACATGTCACGCAGTATAACCTCTTGTCCACACATCTTTACTTGCAGATGTTCATTGCAATGAGTCATTGGTCTGGTTTGAAGCCTCTGCCTTCTACACTATCAATACTGGATCATCACTGGGACTCCTCTTGGTTATCTTGTTGTTGCCCTGTGTCATAGAGATCCCACAGCCATGGATCTGCAGGATCACTCCTTTCCCACACTCCAGCACTTAATAGGCAGGCTGGATGTTGAGGTGTGCCAACTCAAAGCCCTGGATCTGGGCCTGGTTGGTCAGCTGAGCTGGTCAGCCTGTCAGCTCTCTTGAGCTCTTGGGGCCAGCTCTTCATCCTTACACTCAAAGTGTTCTCACTCCCTGAAACATTTTCCCAGACCCCGTTTAAAGTATTTTAAAAATAGATTAGGCAATTTATTTTCAAGTCTAATAAACATACAGTTGAAGGAAAGATATGAGACAATCTTTAGAATAGATGATCGATCTATGTATCTATGTATCATCTATCTATCTATCTATCTATCTATCTATCTATCTATCTATCTATCTATGTTTATATGCATGTATGTATTTATCTATGTAGCTATCTATGTATATATCTATCTATGTATCTATCTAGTATCATAATGCAATGAGTAGTATGGAACACAAAGATCACTGCATGACTCAGCCCTCATCAGAGAAACATCTTCCTGCAGTAGACAGGAACTAACACTAAGATCCACAGCTGGACAATCAATATGCAGAGAATGAGAGATCTTGGAATTTCGGTTCTAGATGGGATGTCATTATTGGACACCTCCCCCCCCAGGGATCAGGAGACTATGTGGAAGAGGAAGAAGGTGGAGAGATTCCAAGAACTAGAAGTGATGGATGACTCCAAGGAAACGGCCTTTTCTAGACACAACAGGGCTGATACACATATAAACGTGCAGAGACTATGGGCACACACAGAAGACCTGCATTGGTGCAGGACAGACAAAATGCCATCCTAGAGAAGTGGCAGGGGGCATTGAAGTCCCACCCTCATGCAAGGTGCTGTGTGTAACTTATTTTCTGGGGAAGGTAAAACCATTTTCTCCAATGGAGAAACATAGGATAGTCCCACTACACACTCAGGCAGGCCTCATGCTAAGGAATTAATCAACACAAAGTGGAATCCATGCGTTTAGTGATTTTTTTCACTGTGGCTTGGTGTGTTTTTTGTCTTTTTTTGTTTTGCTTTTTTTTTTTTTTTTTTTTGAGAGATCATGAAGTGGGGTGCAAGGATCTGGAAGACTTGGGTAGGGAAGAATATGATCAAAATATATTATATGAAAAATAAAAAGGTAGATAAGTCATTCTTTTAAAAATAATGTGCTATAGGATTTGATTTTTGAAGAACAATTATTTATTCTCAGTGTTAGAATACATATAATTATATTTCCTCTGTAGGAGCAATCAACTCCAAAATGTGAAACATTCTCTTCTTTGTTTTTCATCCCAATCAAAATCTTCTAAAACTCTGCCATGCTTTGAGGTTCCATTTTTTTAAGGCACACTGCTTATGATCTATCACTTAAAGAATACCCCAGATTACTGTATTTCTATGAGTGTTGGCCATGAGCCACACAAGAAGCAGCTTCTTGTAGAAGGCCAACTCTTGTCAGCTTGGCTTCCAGTTTTTTTTTTTTTTCATTTTTAATTTTTGAGTGTTTCAAGACAGGGTTTCTCTGTGTAGCCTTGGCTGTCTTAGAACTAGCTCTATAGACCAAACTGGCCTCAAACTCATAGAGATCCACCTGCTTCTGCCTCCTAAGTGCTGGGGTTAAAGGCGTGTGCCACAACAGCCTGGCTATTGCAATCTTCTTGAGACAGTGACATCATTAATGCTTCTACTACAGTCTCCAAAACACGTTTCTACTAAATGATGTATACATTATTGCAAATCTGTATCATTTATGTTTTATTGTTTCTTTTAACTTCTAATAAAGAATAGTCTTTGTGCATTTCGGTCAAAAGAATTTGATAGATACTGTATGCTGCAACTTCAGGGAACATCACTATGTTTATCTAACTTGGACCACTGTCAACAGCAAAAAGAAGCTTTTCTAACCAAGATCAAGAACAGCATGAATGCATAGAACATTTATGCTTTAAAGAAAAACGTATGCGAGGTAGTAAATGTGGCAAAGCAGGATATTCTTAGCCTATAGGTCGTCAACAGTATACTTGGTTAGAAAACACTCAAAATATGCAAGAAGTTTTAGAATACTTTGCTTGAGATGAGAAACAAAAGAGGGAATATTTCATATTCTGGAATTTCTAATACTGTATTTTTGAAAGATAGTATAAGATAGATTTTATGAATATTATAGAGGTCATTAAAGAGGAAATGAATATAACCTCTTAAAGAAATCAATGAAAACACAAGCAGTGGAAGAAAATGAATAAAACAGTCCAAGAACTGAAAGTAGAAATAGAATCAATAAAAGCCAGACTGGGGAATCTAAAAACAAAAATTTAGAAACCTGAACAGGAACATCAGAGGCAAACCTCACCAACAGACTACAAGAGATGGAAGGGACACTTTCAGGCATTGACGACACAATAAAAGAAATGAATACCTCAGACACGCCCCCAAAACTTAAAAAATACTGACACTGCTTGGATGATCAAGTACCTGAAACTAGATAGCCCAGGGGAGTAGGGTGAAAACAAGTGCTATTCTAAAATCAACCAACCAACCAACCAATCAACTGAATCAATCAATTTTGAAATAAGACTCTTAATGACATCCTGCATTCTGCTATACTCAGATCAGTGCCTTGCTCAGCCTGTCACCACAGAAGTGTGTCCCTGATGTAGATGGGGCAAATATAAATACTCGCTGACAGACCATTTGCAGAGAATTAGAGACCCCACAAACATTCTAAATGGGATACTTTCAAGGAATTGTTATTGCTTGTACAATTTTCAGGAGAGCTCTTCTGAATACTGTAATTTTCAGGATTTCTTTTAGACTTGCAAATTTTGTTTCTTCTTGGGTGTTAGTACCTTCCAGGAGGGACAGTAGGATATATAGGAGGATGATCTAAGTAAATTACACGCTGTGTGAAAATGTTGATGTGCAACCAAGAATGAGGGAGGGTCAGTAAATATATACCTTTAAAAATGAAGACTTATTAGTATGGCATCTGAAATAAGAAAAGTCAAAAAAAAAAAAAAAAAAAAGAAGAAGAAAATCCATGAAGACATCACCTATGCCTATCTTGAATTGGGTTGAAATTGGAGTATCTTCAGATATCTAAGGCTTAACAAATTTCTCCTATGTAGGTCATCATCCAGAAGACAGGCTAAAGCGATTTACCCAAGAAACTAAAGTAAAGAGTTTTAAGAAGGGGGAGGGATGATGCCCTGATGCACAGTGTTCAGTCTGTGGTGTGCTGATCGGTGTGACACTGCATCCATCTTTTGTAGGACATATACACAAAAATACCCAGAAATTATGGAAGAAGAAATTTGGAATATGTACAAAAATGCTTTGTTCTGTGTCTCCAGCTTTTCCGTGAGTTAATGAATGGTTTCAAATAAACACAATAATAAATAAATAAATAAATAAATAAATAAATAAATAAATGGAATGGAATGGAACAAAAGCTATGTAGTAGGAAAAGGCCAAAGTCACCTTTCTAGGAATCTCTTCCATCTACTATTCCATCCACAGCTTCTGTTACTTATTTCTTGCTCCACATTTATAGCATCCATCAGCAATTGGCTTATTTCATATTTAATTGTTTATGTTTCTTGTCTTTACCTCTGCTTTCCCAACCAGTATTAACCTGTTATAAAGAACTCGTTCATTATTATGGCTCCTGAGCTTGGCACACGGCCCAATATATACAAGCTCTTGATAAATATTTGTTGAATGAACTAGCAATCTCATTATTACAAAAATTAGTGATAAGTAAAAATGTCATTCTTCACAAAATATTAATACTAAAATTGTAGCAGTGCCTATTATTTGGGATTACCAATTTTCTTTGCAGTTTCTACATGGAAAGATGTCTACCCAAAAGCTTCTTGTGAGATTACTGTCCTTTGTCACTGTCTTAAAACGTGATATCCTCTTCAATCTATCCAAATGCGTTGTGTGTGTGTGTGTGTGTGTGTGTGTGTGTGTGTGTGTGTGTGTGTATAAAACAATTTGATGACACTAAGAAATTGGTTTGATTACATCATTCTTTTTTTCAGAGCATGTTTTAAATAAAATTTTAAGATAAGTCCAAGAATATTTAAGAAACAGCAAAATGAAGTGGAAGTTTCTGGTTTCTTTGAAGACTCAGTTGTGTTATATGGTGTTTTTTTGAAAGCTATCTTGTGAGAGGTCACATGATGTTTTTTTCTGGAAGAGAGAACATGTGATGTTTTGCTGGGAGCACACAGTGAGAGGGTGATTAATGGTGGCAGGAGTATAAAAAATGATGGGGAGACCTGGTGGGGCTCAGAGAAAGGATAAGCAGGCTACTAAGATGAGACTTGATAGCCTATGATCATATAGTGGGGGAGAAGGTCCCCCTCAATCACAGACATAGGGGATGGGAATAGGGTGAAAGTGGGAGGAACAGGAGGATGCAAGGGATGGGATAACAATTGAAATGTAATCTGAATAAATTATTTTAATAAATTAAAAAAGAATTGAAAATGAATATAAGTTGCTGGGGCTGGAGAGATGGCTCAGAGGTTAAGAGCACTGATTGCTCTTCCAGAGGTCCTGAGTTCAATTCCCAGCAACCACATGGTGGCTTACAACCATCTATACTGTGATCTAGTGCCCTCTTCTGGCCTGCAGGTGTGCAAGCAGACAGAGCACTGTATACATAATAATAAATAAATATTTTAAAAATTAAAAAAAAAAAAGAAAATGAATATAAGTTGCAAGTCATTGACTTTAAGTCATCTGTGAGGAGTTGGAAAACAAATGTAAGATAACTCAGAAAAGTGCTTGTGCAAGCATAAGGACCTGACTTCAGGCATGGTATAATCTCACTGCTCAGGAGGCAGAGATAGGAAGGTTCCTGGAGTTTCCTAGTCAGCTGCAGGCACCAGTGAGAGACTCTATTAAAAAAAATAACAATAAAGTAAAAAACAACAAAGAGACAGCTCCTGAGGAATGATGCCTGAGGTTGATCTCTGACCCTCTACATGTGTGCAGCCTTCCTACTCCCATCAACACACAAGCACGCACATTCACACAGCCACAGATTCGTCAGAAAAGCAGAGGACAACATTAGTGCTTAGAAATGGCTTAGGTTAGTTTTAGTTTCAACTTTAAGAGAACTTATGCATGATTTACCTCTTGAATGTTCACTGATTGCTGGCTGTACTATATTAGCAAGTCCTCAGTGTCCTTATGCATTTTCTAAGATTTCCTCATGAAGTTGATGGGGAAAAGGGATGAAAGTATCTGTGACTGAATTCCTTTTTTGTTCTAGGGACTGTTGTGATTTTAAAGTTTATATATGACTTGCTCAGTACTGCTGGTTACTCCAGCATAGAGTCTGAACAAGCACAGGTGGCTGTAATTCTCTATGTGCCATCAAGTATCTATGAGGACGATAAATTTTCATTGTCCTTAGAGTAAGTGAAATGAAGGGGTTATAACCAATAATGTATATTTAAATAGTGGACAGCTCCATAAAGCTTCTTGGCATATAGTAAACTAATTGGTTAATTTGGGATAGTCCGAAGATTAATGTCACGAGTTCCAATGCTAGAGATTGTAAGTAGCATACAAAGAAGATTCATGGAGGCCTTGGGTCCTGGGTTGTGAAATGTGATGATCATACAGCCTGCGAATATGGATGGCTATGAGATAGTTATCAACGTGAAAGAATTACTTTTCTTTTTCCATGATTCATAGAACTTGAAAGATAAGATTGTTTTTAATCTATTTTTCTTGGCATTATACTTTTTTTTTTTGCTTGGGATCATAAGTCAGCAATGTTAAATGCTATTTACCGTTCTGCTTTGAACTACTAAAACCATAAATCTGATATAATCCGTGGATTTGGGAATTGATGAAACCTCTTCCTTCTCTTCCGTGATTCCTAAATCTAGAGAACATTTGAAAAAGCTTTTTAGCATCTTTTTTATTGGCTTCCTCATTCCCTGTAATGAGCTAGTCACACATCCTCAGTTTGAGGTTTTGTTCCTGTGACAATGTGCTGACCTGCAGACTGTCTTGCTCTGCAGTCATGGCAATGAAGTAA
The DNA here is from genome assembly GCA_907169655.1 of Acomys percivali. Taxonomy (NCBI): domain Eukaryota; kingdom Metazoa; phylum Chordata; class Mammalia; order Rodentia; family Muridae; genus Acomys; species Acomys percivali. The sequence goes on along the minus strand of OU015750.1, from coordinate 83,957,574 downwards.
ACAGAAATATCCACCAGTAATGAGACCCAGCCTGTGACAATATAGCTGTAAATACTCCCTTCTGGGAGGGAGAGGGCAGCATCACAAGATGCTCACCTGATATATGTAGTCATGTTTCCTGCCTTTCTCACAAGCATGTGGTTTTGGGGGCCAATAGAACACAAGGCGGGAGGATGACACTTGTCAACGTTTTACCAGTTGTCACTTCTTGGGGTGGCAATTTCCACTGACACTTTCTTTGGGTTGAGCATGTTCCAGTTAGTAACCTTTCACATGTGCATCTGTAAGTGACCCCGATTATCTCATTGCTTTGCTGATAGGAACTGACTTGGATGGAATCCTTTCTTTCATCTGCTAGTACACTCTCTCTCTCTTGGGTGATTAGATGATTTTTCAAGTCTCCACAGAAAAAGTGTAGCTTCCTGCTTTGACTGCCATGCCATTCCAAGCTTCCCAGCTGCAATGGACTATTAACCCTTGGAACTGTCAGCCCAAATAAACTCTCCCTTCCATAAGTTGCCTTGGTCATGGTGTTTTATTGTATGAACAGAAAAGTAGCTAATATAAAAAGTAACACAAAGTATGCAGTTAAATCTAAGACACATCATAATGATCTGATGCTAAAGACCACTCTCATTTCTAAGAGCTTTTCTCAGAAGTGATTTTTTAAAATTAACATATCACAAGTGTCTTTCATTTTTTTTAATGAAAAATTTCAAAGATGCAGAAAATTTGAAGAATCATACAGTATTAACTGTCTGGAAGCTGATTTTAAGGAATTGCAGGCAAATCGATTTCTTGATAGTGACTTAATACCAGTTCATTTAACTAATACTTGTATACCATTTCTTATATCAACTCTGGATTAAATAGTTAAAAATATGCCATGTTTAACTTTCTACATATGTAAGTTTTCTCTTCCTTGAATTAGCTAAATCTAATTTGAGGAAAAGATATTCATAATATTTCTGTATTCTTCTAACTAAGCATATCTTCTTGTCTAATATCTTAAGACATTTAATTTATTTTAAAGTTATTTAAATCAGGTTATACATATTCATGACTCTAAATATTCATTGTCTCTTAGCGTAATGATTTTCTTTTGTTGTAGCCTTTTGAAATGTATTAAGCATTGTTATGCATAGTTAAGCTACAGCCAGGAATTCCTGCTTCTAACTGTAACTTCATATCAACTGGTCAAATTTCCTCTACCCCACCACTCTCTTCACCTTCTGGTCACCACTATTCTACTCAAAACTTTTATGAGATTTACTTTTTAAGATGGCATTTATGAATAAGATGTCATTCTGTACCTATCTTATTTCATTTAACATAATAATCTTCATTTTCAATAAAGTTTCTGCAAATGACAGGATTCCTTATTGACTTCATTTCCTCTGGGCATATACTCAGTAGTAGGGTTAATGGATAGTGTGAGGGTCCCACCTTTAATTGGTTTTGGAAGAGTTGTAATAGTGTTTTCTACAATGGCTGGGCCACTTTATAGTACCATCAACAGTGTTCATCATTCTCTGTTCACATCCTCCATAGCACTTATTATATTCAGTCTGTCTGATGATAACCATTCTTACTGGAGCAAGTAACTGACACCCTGTGGTTCTAATTTGAATTTTCCTGATGATTTGGTCATAATCATATATTTTTATTGTCCATTTTAATGTCTTCTTTTGGGAAATCTGGACTTAGGGCTACTGATTATGTACTAGTGTGTTGTTTATTTTTGGTTTTTTTGTTTTTGTTTTTTTTGAGACAGGGTCTCTCTGTGTAGCCTTGACTGTCCTGGACTCACTTTGTAGACCAGGCTTGCCTCGAACTCACAGCGATCCACCTGCCTCTGCCTCCTGAGTGCTGGGATTAAAGGCGTGCGCCACCACGCCCGGCTATTGCTATTGAGAATTTTTCATTATTTATTTGAAACATGATCTTACTTTGTAGCCCAGACTGGTTTTGAACTCATGAGACTCTTTGTACGTCAGACTCAGTGCTGTGATTATAGATATGAGCCATCCATGCTTTGACTTTTTTTTGAGCCTATATTTATTGTGGTTGTCAATCCTTCATGTCAGATCCAGGATGTAAATGTTTTCTACTTCACTGATGATTGTCTCTATATGTTGGTGACTGCTTCTTTGCTGTGTGGAAGGTATTTTAAGTTTTGCATACTCCCATTTGTCTATTTTCCCAGCTCTGCTCATTGTAATATTCCAAGGCATTTCCCCTACATTTCCCTCTAGCAGATTCACTGTTTCACTGTCTAGATTTAAGTAACTACTGCATTTTGAGTTGATTTGGGTTGCTTCTTGGGAATGAGTGTCTAGTTTCACTACTGTGTGTGCAGATAGCCTATTCCAGCATTATTTACTGAAAAGACAGTTTTTTCTCAAGTTTATGGTCTTCACATTATTGCTGCAACTGACTGGTTGCAGATGTGTGGGTTAATTCCTTGGTTCTCTATGCTCTTCCACTGGTCAATGTGTCTGTTATAAGTCAGTCATAATGCCATACTGCTTTGATAACCACCACATTGTATCATGTTTTGAAGTCTGACCATGTATTTATGTATGAGGACATGAAGTTGGGAAGAATGAGGTAGGGACAATAGGAAGAGCTCAAGAGAGATAGTGGTGGATAGATAAAATAAAAATGTATCATATAAATATATGAATTATTTAAAGATGAATACAACACATTTTTGAAGGAAACATGGGCACACAGATATCTTCTTGGTATATAAACTTTGTTTCCTTTGGGCATATACTCAAAGTGGAATGGCTAGAGGATATAGGAAAATCTAGTTCTATTTTTGCTTTTCTGAGGAGCCTCCATGGTGATTTACATAGCGGTTGAAGTAATTTAGATTTCCACCAGTAATTCACACCCTTCTTCTGCTGGCTTTGCAGACTTGGAAGTCATGATAGAACAAAGAAGTTGTGTGGATTTGGAGGCAAAGATAGGGCTATGACGATAACCAATTCTATAGATAGGAGGAGAGGAAGTGCAAGGGCTGCCATTTATTCTGACTGTTCCAAGAACATTGATTTACTGATCTGTCTGAGACCTTATGAATAACTGGCTTACAATGAGTAATCAAAACACACTTATAGTTCAGCAGGCTGATATTTATGACATTGGCATTTAAACACAAACTGATAGACCATTCTTTTTCCTTGGCTGAGTACTTTGGCTTTATGGGGCCAAAAACTGCAGAAGAGGATTTAAAATACTTGGTAGAAATTGCAGACATTCCATTCAAGGAAAGCCTAGGGTAGCATAGTGGAAAGAAATCAGTCTATGGATTTCCTAGAACTTACAATTTTGACCCTGCTATTATTAGCTGTGAACTGAGCAAGTTACTTAGAACTTTCTGGGTATGTTGTGCCTTCATTTTCATTGAATTCCAGAAAGTCTTTAATTTCTTTCTTTCTTTCTTCCCTGACCCAGTGGTCATTGAGTAGAGTTGTTTGGTTTTCATAAGGTTTTAGGCTTTCTGTTGTTTCTGAGTTCCAGCTTTAATACATGGTACCCTGATTAAAATGGAGTAATTTCAATTTTATTTTGTTTCTGTTGAGGCCTGCTTTGTGATGAGTATATGGTCAATTTTGGAAAAGGTTCCATGTGGTTCTGAGAAGAAGATACATTTGCTTCTGTTTGGTGAAATGTTATGTAGATATCTTTAGGTCCATTTGATTGATAATAATGGTTAGTTTCATTATTTCTTTGCTTAGTTTCTGTCTCTATGACTTTCCCCTTGGTGAGAGTGGGGTGTTGAAGTTTCCCACTACTAATGTGGGATTTAAGCTTAGGTAATGCTTCTTTTATGAATGTGGGTGTCCTTGCTTTTGGGGCATTAGATGTTCAGAACTGAAACATCTTGGTGGATTTTTCCTTTTCTGAGTATGACATGTCCTCTATCTCTTTTGCCTACTTTTGCTTGATAGTGTATCTTACTAGACATCAGAATAGCTACTTCTGCTTGTTTCTTGGTTCTGTTACTTGAAACCTTTTTCCAGGCCTCTTAGGTAATGTCTATCTTCGCTGCTGGGGTATATTTCTTGCATGTAGCTGATTGATGGTTCCTGTGGGTTTTTTAAATTTTTGTTTTAAATTGGGGAATTTATTCCATTGATACTGAGAGATATTAATGACAAATGATTGTTGATTCCTGCTATTTTGATGGTTGTTGTTGTTGTGGTGGTGGTTGTGGTGGTTGTGGTGGTGGTTGTGGTGGTGGTGGTGGTGGTGTGTGTATTTCCCTTCTTTTGTTTTTGCTTTTGTGTTCTCTTGGGTCTAATCCTCCTTAAGTTGGAGTTCTCCTTCTAGTATCCATGAAGGACTGGGTTAGTGGAAAGATATTGTTTAAATTTGGTTTTGTCATGGAATATCTGTTTTCTCCATTCATGGTAATTGAAAGTTTTGCTGGATATAGTATTCTGGGCTGGCATCTGTGATCTCTTAGAGGCTACACGTAATCTGCCCAGGCTCTTCTGGCTTTTAATGTCTCTGTTGAGAAGTCTGATGGAATTCTATTAGGTCTGCCTTTATATGTTATTTGGCCCTTATCCCTTGTACCTTTTAATATTCATTCTTCTGTACATTTAGTGTTTTGATTATTATGTGGCGGGAGGATGTTATTTTTTGGTCCAATCTACTTGGTGTTCTGTATCCTTCTTGTATGTCTATAGGCATCTTATTCTTTAGGTTGGGAGATGTTTTCTTCTATGATTTTGTTTAAAATATTTTCTAGGTCTTTGAGCTGAGAATCTTCTCCTTTTTCTATTCCTATTATTCTTAAATTTGGTCTTTTCATGGTACCCAACATTTCCTGGATGTTTTGTGTTAGAAACTTTTTAGATTTAATATTTTCTTTGACTGATGTATCTATTTCTTCTATCATATCATGTATTCCTGAGATTCTTTCTTCCGTCTCTTACATTCTGTTGGTGATGCTTGTGCCTGTAGTTTTTGCTTTCTTTCCTAGGTTTTCCATCTCCAGTATTGCCTTAGTTTTTGCTTTCTTTATTGTTTCTCTTTCTTTTTTCAGGTCTTGAACTGTTTTATTCATTTTTTTCTCCTCCTTGCTTGTATTTTTCTGTATTTCTTTAAAGAAATACTCATTTCCTTCACCTGTTTAATTGTTTTTACTTGTATTTCCTTGAGGGATTTATTTATTTCCTGTTTAAAGGCCTCTATCATATTCATTAGATTAGATTAAAGGTTGTTTTCCCACACTTCAGGTGTGTTTAGGATGTCCAGGGCTTACTATAGTAGGGTAGCTAAAGTTTGGTGGTGCCATATTGCCCTGTCTTTTGTTGAGTGTGTTCTTATGCTGTTCTTTAGCTTTCTGGTTGTCCTTGGTGTGGGCCAGTTTCAAGGTCCCAGGTAGTCCCTGACCACTATCACTTCTGGTAGTCCCTGATGGCTGCCATCTCTGAGATTGGAGGCAGAGCTGAGACCCGGGAACTGGCACATGGAAGGCATAGGGCAGACCCCACCTCTGCTGGCAGTCTCCAACTGCTGTCTCTGGGTCAGCAAGCAGAGCTGGGCCCAGGAACTGGAGCAGAGTGGATGAAACAGACTTCACTGCTGCTGGTCATCCCCGATCTTAGATCTTATTCATCTTTAAAATTAGGTTAATTTTGCCATTATAAATCTTGATCTTTATATGTGTATTTTTGACAGTACAATTCTCGCTTTTATGTTTTTCTGTTTAGTCCTTTTGGTGCTATTTTGTTTAGGCTTTGTTATTTTTGGGGTTTTGTTTTTCTTATAATGAAATATTTTGTCCAAATGCAACCTTTTCTCCTTACCTGATTTAAGAAAGTAAGAGTCTGATTCTTAGTATTACTCTATGTCCCTCCTCCTCTGTTTTCTTTCTCTATTGACAATTACCCTTCCAAGAGCAATGCACTTTGATAGTAAATTTAAATGGCTACAAAGTAACACTTTGTAGCATAATATGAAGTAGATTGAATGCCTTCTTCTTTAAAGTCACTAATATATATTATTAGATATTAATGCATATTTATACAAATTAATCAAACATTCTGTATACTTAGATGTCAGCTTTATATCTACTCCACCTTCCCTTCTGCTCTCTTGTTCCCCCTCTCTCCCAGGTAATTTCTCCTTTTTAAGTAGTTCCTCTTCTATTTTCAGGTTATCTTGGTTATCTTTTGTTCTTTTTGTTTGTCTGTTTCATGCGACACTTGTGTCTTAGTGTTATGTTGTTACGAAGAGACACCATGACCATGGCAACTCTTATAAAAGAAGCATTTAATTGGAGGCCTGCTTACAGTTTTAGAGGCTTAGTTTGTTATCATCGTGGTGGGGAACATGGCTGCATGCATGATGCTGGCGCGTAGCTGAGAGCTACATCATGATATGTAAGCAGCAGGCAGAGCTGGGCCTACTGTGGGCTTTTGGAGCTTTAAAATCCATTCCCAACTGCCTCTGACATGAACTCTGGTGTCTGTGATTGGGTCACTTCCTCTTGGTGGGGCAGCCTTGAGGGCACACAGAAGAAGGGCATGCAGACTATCCTGATGAGACCTGATAGGCTGAGATCAGACAGTGAGGGGAGGAGGAGCCCCTTGTCAGAAGTCTAGGGGAGAGGAATAGGGCAGAAGAGGGAGGGAGGATGGAAATGGGAAGATAAGAGCAAGAGGATAACAATTGGGATGCAATTTGAAGAAATTATAACAAATAAAAAATTCAAAAATATCCTCATATCTCCTTATCCTTCTCAAATAGTGCTATAATGACTAAGCATCCAAATATATGGGCCTTTGGGGGCTTATTTTTTGGTTTGTTGAGGCAGGGTTCTCTGTGTAGCCTTGTCTGTCCTGGACTCACTTTGTAGACCAGGCTGGCCTCGAAGTCTCAGATATCTGCCTGCCTCTACCTCCCAGAGTGCTAGGATTAAAGGTATGTGCCACCATACCTGGCTTATGAGGGCCATTCTTATTTAAACCACCACAACTTGTTTCCTGAATTTAGCTAGTGTTTCCCAATATGTTGATTATTTTTTTCTATCCATTTTCTTGTGCATATCACAATCCCATTCTTTATGCTGAATAAAACCTTACTCACACAAATTATATAAATATATATTATTTTATATATTATATAAATAACATACAATATCATGTATTCTATAAACACACATTAAATTAATTTATGTAAATACATGCCAACATACTATGTATTCTTATACATATTATATATAAAATGTGTTATTTTATATATTGTACATTAATTTATATAATATATATATATAATTTTTGTGTGTGAGTGTAGTTGTATTCAACATAAAGATTGTGAATGTGATATGTACAAGGAAATGGGTATAAATAAAACATATATTATATATGCACACATATAATTTGTACACACATATATAAAATACATGTCTATTTTATGTATATATATGTTGTTATATTCCTAGACTGATTTCATAGGTTGCCTATTATGAATAGTGACATACTAAGCACAGGTGTGCAAGGGTCACTTTCTTTGGCTATGCTGGGTTATTTCTTAACAAATCTGTCTTTAAAGAATAAGCAGGCTACCAAGATGAGACTTGATAGCCTATGACCATATAGTGGGGGAGGAGGTCCCTCTTGGTCTTAGACCTAGGGGAGGGGAATAGGGTGAAAGCAGGAGGGAGGGAGGAGTGGGAGGATACAAGTGATACGATAACAATTGAGTTGTAATCTGAATAAATTAATAAAATTAAAATAAAAAAAGAAATCTGTCTTTATATAAGCCTGCTCACTGATGGCTTCATTTAGAATTAACATGCAGGCTGCTGTGGTTTGAATGAAAATGCCCCTCCCCCACTCCCATAGGCTCATATATTTTGACCCAGTTGACAGACGTTTTGGAAGAGTCAGGAAGTATGACCTTGTAGTGGTGGTAGTGTGTGGCTTTGTCGGAGGAGGTGTGTGGCTTGGAGGTGGGGTCTGAAGTTTCAAAACCCCACACCAGGCCCAGTGTCCCTGTCTGCGTGATGTCTGCAGCCTGAGATGTCAAGCTCCCAGCTGCTTCTCCAGCACTATGCTTGCCTGCCTGTTACCCTGCTCCCCACCATGATGATAATGGGTTAGCGCTCAGAAACTGCAAGCAACGCTCCAATTAAATGTTTTCTTTTCATAAGAGTTCCCTCGGTCATGGTGTCTGTTCACAGCAACAGGACTACAACTAAGACACAGACCATAATTCAAATGGTCTTTATACCTTTCTCCAAGTAGGCATTTTCCTTGTTTGTTGAGCTAATTTTATATCATCTTCTACCTCATGCTCTCTGGAAAGATTTCCTAAGACTTTAAGCCTTGGTTCTTGGCCTGTACACTGTGTGTTCTGCTGTAGAACTAAGCAAACCCCCACTTCCAAGTCTAAAGCTTGGAGCGAGACTTGGAATCAGCACGTGTATCAGGACGTTACTTAAATCGCTTTATTGTTTCCTCCTTTGAGGAATTTATGCAGAACAAGAAATCTCCGCAAGAGCACACACGGTGTCAACTGTGTAATGTCTTAGGTCTGTGTGAGATCCAGATGTGTTTAAGATTCGCAGACCCGAATTGACACTGTAAATACTTATTTGCAGTCATATGGCCTAATACAGGGCAAAACTTGGAAGGCCCAGTTCAGAGAAGCATCCAAGCTCTTGGCTGCTGATCTCAAGCCTTATCTGAACTATCTGAACTTTCAAGTCCTGTCCACAGGGCTGAATGCCATGGCAGAACAGCCTCACTGTGTGTTTGGGTAAACTGGATTCCAGCTGGAACCCAAAACTGCAGAGAGAGGCACAAATGAAGAATAATGGGCTGGAGGTGGGGAAACTCTGAACTTCCTCAAACCCCAGAAAAAGTCTTTGGTTAAATTTGGAGGAAAGGTTAGTGATCAAGAGCGGCTTCTATTTTATCTGGCTGCATTCATCTACCCTTAAAATTTTTTATTTTAATTGTCCAAATGGAAGGTCATGAGTATTGCTTTCTGCTTGGCTGGGCAAATGCAGAACATTCTTCAAAGCTGTGCAACTCTGCTCGTTTTACATGGCACATACAGGACTCTTAGTGGTAGAGGTTGTTCCAGAGCGTCAGAGTATGATTACTGGTCATTAACACCTTTGTAGGTATGACTTTAGGCATCACACCAAGGGAAACCTTAAATTAAGTTTAAAAGCAGCTTGGAATAGTGGTACAAGCCTATAAGCTTAGCATTTAGGAAGTGGAGGCACTAAAATTTAGGCGTTCAATACACAGATACATAGTTAGTGCAAGGCCAGGCTACATGAGGCCCTGTCCCAGAAAAACGAGTCAAGTTCATGGTATAAAGCCAAACATTATAAGCATAATACAAGCAAGAATAAATTATTCTTTTTTGTTGTTGTTCTTTATTAGTGGTAGAGAAAGCACATATCCAAAACACATTTTTGGTCTACTTTTAGTGTGATTTCCCCTGTTATTTTATTTCTAAATAAAGTTTATTTGTGTGCGTGCACATGTGTGTGTATATGCGTGTGTGTATGCATGTGTGTGTACGTATGTATGCATTGTGTGTGTGTATGTGTTTGAGGAAGGTGTACTATAGAGTGTATATGGAAGTCAGAGGGCAAGTTGTAGTAGGAGCCAATTCTACCCTTTGACCATGTGGGTCTTCAGGGTCAAACTCAGGTCCCCAGGCTTGGCGCCACACACCTTCACCTGCTGAGTCCAATTATTTTGCTTTAGACATTGTAATTGTACATTAGGGATATGCAGATGAGGAAAACTAATATCTACCAACTGTTTGCCAGGTACACACTGTGTGTTCATAATCTTTTGCTAACTTTATGCTCATGATCTCCCAACTCTAGGTGACAACTATTATTTAGCTGAATTTTGGAGACTGAGGTCAGAGAACACTATTTATTTACATCCGTCTAGATAGGATGAGAGTTAATTCCATGTGTTCACTGGACAGGGCCATGATGCCCAGCTATTTAGTTCAACAGTCTCCTATAGGTTTCTGCAAACTTTACACTTACATCAGTAGACCTTGAGTTAAGCAGATTGCTTTCTTCAGTGTAGATGGCTCTCACCCATCAGTGGCAAGTCTGAACAAGTGAAAGACTGACCACCCTGATCCCTGAGCAAGAAAGAATCCTGCGGTGCTCCCCCTGGGGACTTCATCTGCCCTGTCAGATCTTCTGGCTTTGCGGCAGACTGCCTTTGCTCTCAGGCTGCAGCTCTTTCCTAGGTCTCTGGTCTGATTTGTGTCTCGCTAAATCTGCATAGCCCCATAAGCTAATTTGCTAAGAGTAATCTTTTTCTATATGCAGACACCCAAGCCGCAGTTGGTTCTTCTTCCCTGATGGGCTGTCTGGCAGCTCTAGCAGGTGCAAAGATCAGCTTTAGTCCACGGTTGACTTTCAGAACAGTGCATGGGATCTTGAATCTTGTTTTAGTTAAATGCTTTTATTCTGTCTCCAAGCCACTCATTCAGATTGGTGCTGCACGTCCAGAAGTGCACTAGTGTGCACAATACGTACACTTGTACATTTGTCAACACACTGTCTACTGTGTGGCATTAGGAGATGCAGCTTTTGGTTTTTTTGCTATGAAAATCCATAATCTTGTTTCTCAGAAAGTTAGATATTATAAAGATTTGCTTTTTTAAAAATCACACTTACTGTTATATAATAGCAATATTTTTCTCTATGATATTATAGATGTTTTGGTTGTGAGCCTAGCCTGTAACAGCTGGGCTGTCTCTCCTAATTTATCCCTCCAAACTGTTTAAACCCTAATAAATAATTGTATTTTCCAAAATCTTCATCCTCAGTTTTGAGTTCACTGAAAAATCGATCTGTGTTTTTTCTTCTGTGTAATATTTGTATCTAGTTATTCCACTCTCAATAACTCTCTGATGATTGCACGGAAGCATTTAAACTAATTAAGGAAAGAAACATTGGAAACGTTATTTCCAAATTCTATGGAAAACTCTAGAGTGTGTGTGTGTGTGTGTGTGTTTGTGTGTGTGTGCATGTGTGCTTATGTGTGTGCATGTTCATATATCTGTAGGTAAGTACATATATGTGTGCCATTATGTGATGGGCAGAGATTAACATTGGGGTTCTTCTCCAGTTAGTTGCTGCCTTACTTTTAAAGACCCGGTCTCTCTTGGAGCCCTGAGCTCATTGACTTAGCGAGCTCCATGGTGAGTGATCTCCGGGAGTGCATTTGTTTCTGCTCTGGATAGAGGAGCACTGGCGTACCACACTTAGGCCTTCATGCTTCCAAGGCAAGCACTTCTCCAATTGAGCCATGTTCCCCAGTACTGCAATATACTTTCAAAAGCCCTCTGAAAATTGCCTAAATATTAAGAATTATGGGCAATGCCACTTATAGCTACTAACTTGTCTTGCTACCTAGATATGTGGCTATTTGTTATTTATCAAAGAAGTTTATCTTCAGCATCTCAAGGATGTGACTATTATATTATTTTCAGCTTTAATTTTTACTGCAACATGTTTGAGCAAGTGATAGAGTTTCCTAGTCTGAGCTACTAGCAAAGTACCTTATAAACAACAGAAATCAATTGATTGAACTAATGGAAATTAGATAGCATTAAACCGAAACAACAGAAGATGTCTGGCTTATAAGGGCCAGGTCCACGTGCATGAAAGTTTCTCAGTGTGACCATACATAGTAGGTAGAGGAGCAAAGAATACCAGTTTTCTCTCTCAGGCTCCTTCATAAGGGCACTAATCCCTTTCATGAGGGCATCCACCCTCATGACCTCTTAATAGCAGGTCTGAGAGAACTAGATTTTAATATGTGAATTTTATAAAGATGCAGACATTCAGAGCATCACTTTGCTAACAGAAGAAGGTACACAGCAAAAAACACTTCCAATGTTCGTGTGTTACAAGGCTGTTGTAGTGGATGTGTAATACTTATTTCTCATCTTTTATATGTCAGTCATTATTTCAGGTACATTGTGTTCATCACCTTAATCACCGAATTGAGTGTTCTGACTTAGAAACATCACAAGCCACAAGTGTGAAAATTGACGTTCAGAGAGATTTGCCCTGAGGGCTTGTAAATGAACGGGCTGCTCTGTCTAGTTACCTGTTTGTCAACTCCTCTCTTCTATAAGCCTCTAGGTCTCCTTGGCTGCTGGAACTTTCCAGCAAGCATTGCTTATGCTCAAATCATCTCCTTCCACTTAAAGGTGATTCTGACCATACTTTTCTCTTAAGAATTCTTGTAGTCTCTCTAATCCTGATAGATACAGGCTTTTAAAACTTTGTCTTAGTCTGTTGGTTTGTCATGTTTAACTTTGATGTGATAATTTTTGTTTTATCTTATTATACTTTATTTTGTTATATTTAAAAATTAATGAGTGAATGAATGAATGGATGGATGGATGAAACCTGGACACTAAAGTAAAGATTAACAACTGATCTGTCACTCATTTTTTGCCAGTAAAGTGACACTGGGTACATCAACCACCCTAGGACAGGCCTCATGGTTAGGAATAGTTGACTAATATATAATGTGCTCCACAGTTTTTCATGTGCTTGTATTTGGTTTATATTCTGTTGTTATTCTTTGCGGGGAGAGGTGTGGTCTTATTTTGTTTTCATGGTCTTGGGAGTTTTATTTTGTTGTTGGGTTTGGGTTTCTGTTTGTTTTTTGAGGAAGAACTTAAGTTGGGTGTGTAGGGAGTGGAAGAGGATCCAGATGGACTCAGTGGAGAGGAATGTGATCAAAATATGGTTACATTTCAAAATTGTTTTAAATACCAAAAAATATAATAATAAAAATTTTGTATCACCCACTTACTTATACTCTGTTAAAATGCTCCTTGCTAACTTTATTTGTGACAACTCCAAAAGAGATTTCTATTCCTTATCCTACTTGAAGTTCCAGCAGCATTTGGCACTGTGCACATACCCTAGAGTCCTTTTCTGTTTACAGAAGTGTCAGGTTCTTGCTATTTCATCTTTTTTCTCCAGAATTATCTTCTCAGACACCTATTTCTCCTCTAAGTTTTAAGATTTATTTAATACCTCTTCAACATGTTTCTCATTTAATAATCAATAGATTATTTCATTTCTACTCTTTACTTGAAGTAATATTTGTACATATATAAGAGGAACAATATTATTTAACTGTGCTCATATGATAATTGTAACCTCTTGCCATATATTTATTAGATACCTCATTTTAAATAAAAAAATGCTAGGTCTAAAGTATTTAAAATGAGCCTAAATTATTTAGATATTTATATTTTGTAATTAGATAGAAGCAAAATACATTATTGTTTTCAAGGACTAGAGTCCAAATGTGATACACTATTCTAATGATCGTACTATTAGTGCTTTTGCCTTTTATTTGTCCACCTGGTTAAATATGGATTAGGACAGAAAAGGAGTGGATGTGGATGGAAGGGAAAGTGGGAGGAACTAAGAGAAGTAGAGAGAAGGGAAGTTGTAATCAGGGTATGCTGTATGAGAAAATAATCAATTTTCTTTTTATATGTAATTTATTCTTATTTTAGATGAATTGGTTTTTTTGCCTGCATGTGTATCTGTGTGAGGGTGTCAGATCCCCTGGAATAGGAGTTTAGACAGTTGTGAGCTGCCATGTGGTACTAGAAATTGAACCTCTTTGAAGAGTAGCCAGTGTTCTTAACTGCTGGGCCATTTTTCCATCCCCTGAAAAAGAACGTATTTTCAGCAAAAGGGGAAAGAAGTAATTAAAAATTAAATGTCAGAAAAAAAGCCTATCACTAGGAAATAACATCACAAATTGTGAGGTGAACAGCAATTCATGTTTGGAATTTGTTAAATTTATCTTGTAATGTGATCTGTCATCCATGTTCCCATAAATCTTTAATCTGATTTCCTTTGAGTGAGTCAAGTCTACAGAAGTCAAAATTATGAGTCATCTTTTTATAATAAAATCTTTATCAATAAGTTATGATTCATAATTCAAGCTTTGCCTTTGAGGTAGACTTCAAATGGTTCAGTTGCATATATATATATATGAAGAAACTATGGTCAGGTGAATTAGATGACCCATCTACGTGGCCTGGCTGGATCAGTATACGACTTCTATTGTATGTTATTTATTCAAGGGTATGTACCTACTTTCATCCTGAAAATAGTCTTGAGAAGTTTCAAAGTCAGAGAGAATATTTAAGCCACTTAGAATATGAGCAACAAGCTTCTAAAACATGACTTGAGTCATTTATTATCATATTTTCAGTCAAAGTCACAGCTCTCCAAACTACACATGTGGAAGTCTTTTTAAGGACAACAGTAAATTAATTGTTTTCTCTGTAACATCAAACATTTTAAGGTATCATGAACTTGGACATCCCATAAGTTCTGTATTTTTGGTATTTATACAAAGCTTTATGATTTATGTTTATCTTATCTCTTTCAAAAAGTTTCTCTATTTTTATAATTTATTTATTTATTCACTTTATGTCCTAAATCGTAACCCCTTGCTCCTTCCGGTCCCCCTTTACACACTCCTTCCCCCTTTCTCTCCTCTCCTGGTTCTTCGAGAAGGGGATGGTCCTCCACGGGTACCAACCCACCCTGGCCCATTAAGTCACTGCAGGACTAGGTGCATCCTCTCGCAGTGAGGCTAGATAAGGCAGCCCAGTAGGGGAGCTGGATCCAACAGCGGGGGGCCTCAAAGTCAGAAGGGCTCCTACTCCAGTTACTGGGGGACACACATTATGACCAAGCTGCACATCTGTTACAGGTCTAGGGCCAGTCCATGTATGACCTTTGCTTGGTGGTTCAGTCTCTGAGAGCCCCCCTAGGCCCAGGTTAATTAACTCAGTTAGTCTTCTTGTGGATTACTACACACACACACACACACACACACACACACACACACACACACACACAGAGAGAGAGAGAGAGAGAGAGAGAGAGAGAGAGAGAGAGAGAGAGAGAGAGAGAGAGAGAGCTCCCTCTATTGGTCCTCTAGCTCTTCCATAGGACTATTCAAGCTCTTTCTAATGTCTGGCTGTGTGTCTCTGCATCTGTCCTATCGGCTGCTCAGTGAAGCCTCTCAGAGGAGTTATTGCAGGCTCCTGTCTGCAAGAGTAGCAGAGTAGCATTAATGGTGTCAGAGATTGGCTCTCTCCCATGGAAAGGGTCTCAAGTAGAGCCAGTCTTTGGTTGGCCATTCCCTCAATCTTTGCTCCATCTTTGTCCTTGCACATCTTCTTGTAGGCTCAATTTTCTTAACAAGTATTTATCACAAACTTATTAACCAAGAGCACCTCACTTATAACCCGACTAACCTAACCAATAGGAAATGAAGATTAAAGAGTACAATAATGAAACCATAAGGATATCAGTTCCAAGGAACTATTCTCCTGGTGTAATTAACAGGATTTCTGCTGGAACCTAGAGCAACCAGAACCCGGAACCTCAGCCAGAGCTGGGAGCCCAGGAGACTTCCCTCAAGCGTTCTCTCTAGGAATGTCTCGAAGTGGAGCGATGGACAGCCAAAACTATCCCTAGTCTCCAAAGGCCCCGCCTCTTGTTTTTGGCTCACATTTACACCTCCTCTCAGAATCTGTTCAAGGATGCTTTCCAGCTGGTTAACAACCAATCTCTCCCGCACTGTGGTTCGATTTCTATGAGGATAAACATCACCTGCTCTCTCACAAGTCTTTTTCTCATCTCCCCACTTGTGATCTAAACAAAAAACATGTTTATCTCTCCTTCATCTTATAGGTAGGACAGAGTTTGCGTTGAAGGTTTTGTAGGTGGGTTGGTGTCCTTCTCTCTCCACCAGAAGTCTTGCCTGGCTACAGGAGGTGGCCACTTCCGGCTCCATATCTCCTGATGCTAGGAATCTCAGCTAAGGTGAGCCCCCCATAGGCTTCCTGGTGCCTTCCCCTATACCAGGTCTCTGTCACATCACAGAGATGGCCCATATCTCTGATTTCTCTACTCCAGTACAGATCTATAAATAGAGAATTCTCAACAGAGGAGTCTCAAATGGCTGAGAAGCACTTAAAGAAATGTTCAACATCCTTATTCATCAGGGAAACAGAAATCAAAGTGACTCTGAGGTTCCATCTTACACCCATCAGAAAGGCTAAAATCAATACTCAAGGGACAGCAAGCAAATGCTGGTGAGGATGTGTAACAAGGGGAATGCTCCTCTATTGATGGTGGGAGTGCAAACATGTACAACCACCATGGAAACCAGTCTGGCAGTTTCTCAGAAAATTGAGAATAGTTCTATCTCAAGACCTAGCTATATCATTCCTGGGCATATGCCTAAAAGAGGCTCCACCATACAACAAGGACATTTACTCAACTATGTTCATAGTCACTTTATTTGTAATAACCAGAATCTGAAAACAATCTAGATGTCCCTCAACCGAAAAATGAATAAAAAAAAAAAAAAAAAAAAAAAACCTGTGGTAAGTTTACACAATGGAATCCTACTGAGCTATTAAAAACAAAGACAACATGCAAATTTTAGGCACATTTGTGGAACTAGAAAAGATCATCCCGAGTGAGGTAGCCTAGATCCAGAAAGACATGCATGGTACGTACTCATTTATAAATAGATATTAGCCATAACGTACAGGATTACCATGCTACAATCCACAGACCCGAAGAAGCTAAGTTACAAGGAGGACCCAAGGGAGGACACTTGAATCTCACTCAGAAGGGGAAAAAGAATAGGACATTTCTCTATTTTTAGGATTATAAATGTTAAAAATAGATAGATTTTGCTTTGTAGCCCAGGTTTGAGCCACTGTGCCTGGTCCAGGTGTCGATTTTTTTATTACAAGGTTAATTTCTATATAAGATTTCCTTTCTTGCAAAATAAATCTATCACTATTATTGGTACCTCTGTCCTAAGGTATAACACAAATGAAACACCAGCTCTCTGACTCTCATGTTTCATATCAGTTTAAACTATCTATATCTATCTATCTATCTATCTATCTATCTATCTATCTATCTATCTATCTATCTATCCCAAATTTAAGTTCTGTAATAATCAGCTGTGTCCACTGAGGTGCACTTTTTCTGTCCGCAGTCTATTTCTAGAAAGTGTTGTTTTGTAATGACCTCCTTTAATATCCAGTTAGCTTCACAGAAGCCCAGCTCAAGCACCACAGACTTACTCTATGTGCTCTCTTTCTCTTGACTTGTGAAGATAAGTTTGAATCATAAGTACATTCAGTAGACTCTTACAGAATTAGGAAACTGTGTAAATAAATCATACTTTTTATTATACCATGTATTTTTTGCATATTTTGACATAACATGGTTTCAGTCTTGAACAAGAATTTTATTTATGCCATTGCTAAACTGTCTGACCTTGGAGAAGTCATTTAACTAATTATGGTAAAAGTTGACTCATGTAGGACCTGGTAACATGGCTAAACAGGTAAAGGTGCTGCCTTTGCCGAAGCCTGATGCCCCAGGGGAGTCTCCAGGACCCACTTATTAGCAGGAGAAAGCTAATTCCTGCACATTGTCCTCTGACCTTTGCACTTATGCTGTGGTACATGGGCATAAACAGACACACACAAAGTACACATACACACACACACACACACACACACACACACACAGAGAGAGAGAGAGAGAGATATTTTAAGTTGACTTATTTATAAAAAGGTAAACAATAATGACTTTATACCTTTGATGAACAGTTGTGAGTATAATTGATTTAATGCATGCGTGTGCATGTGTGTGCGCGTGTGTGTGTGTGTGTGTGTGTGTGTGTGTGTGTGTGTGTGTGCGCGCGCGCGCACTGGCTATTATAGAGTTTTGTAAATATTAACTTCATTAACTCTCCACTGCTGCTTTGGATTTCAGAATTTGACACCAGGTCCAATATGGCCCATTTACTTGAAGACATTTTGTTTAGTTTCTCATAGACTTTGTACACTTGCAGGAGGTAGACAGTTCAGCAAATGATATGATCCAAAGTGAATATCTACCTATCTTCTACCTATCTACCTATCTACCTATCTATCTATCTATCTATCTATCTATCTATCTATCTTTTATCTATTTTCTATCTACATATCTATCTAACTTCTATCTATACATATTTATCTACCTATTTATCTATGCATCTATCATTTATCTGTATCGATAGATAGATAGCTCTATCTATGTACTGCCCCATTAGTCTCTCTGTTGCTTGTTAGTATCATGTTTTAAATTAACTAATTGTGTTAAGCCTATCCTATGATAAAATATTTCAGTGATAAAGACAATGGGAATGTTATTTGAAGACAGTTGGGCATTTTCTCTTGTTTAGAGAAATGAGGCAAGAGAGTTTTATATAATGCCTGTTGGAGCAGTCTTTGGGTTTTATAATTGCTTGAGATATTTCAAGGTGCTCTACTATAAATCTGAAGACTTAAAACATTGTTTTACAATCTGGCCCACTAAGAATAATGACCTCTCCTGTTCCTTGTTTTTCTGGGTGATTAAGGGTTTCCTGACTGGCCCCAGGCCATCTGTCTTGACTCCCCCACCTCCACAACCCCACCCCCGCAAGGATTTAGAATGGTATTGTCAAGAAGCAATCTCTTACTCAGAGCTATTTTTCCAGCATCAGAAGATAGAAAGTGTTTGCCACGTGTGCTCCTACCCTGCATGAAAACTTTTCCCAGTGATGCTTCTTGCTGATGGTATGAGCAGCCCCGTCATTTGTGCTCCTTTAACTAAATTAGGTGTAAATTATTTCAAGGAGGCCAAAGTTCTTCTCTGTGTTCCCTTGAGGAGAATTTAACAAACGCACAGCGTGCCCCGCCCCCCACCCCCCTAACCAGTAGATCTTGCACAGGGAGAAGAAATCAAGGATGGAGAAGAAGTGAGTTGTGGCCCGGGGCCAGTACACACCTTTCCACAGGGGTTTCCAGCATGTGGGTGATTTTTAAACAAGCTGCCATAAATCAGAATGCGTGCAGCAAAGGCATTCTGATCACCGTGCTGGGAGACGCCTGGATAGTGTGATGCTTTGCTTCCCTCATTAGGAGGCACGGGGGTTTGAGTTGAGGAGTTGAACTTTTAGCTGTGTCAACAGTGTGCAAGCAAAACAGAGGCTACAAGGCCGAGAGTCCTTCCAAAATCTCTGGGTCTCTCCTTACTCACTGCTATGTGAAGTGTTCTGAACCCTCATCCTCAGAGCTAATTTAGTTACAAACTGAGCTCAACAGAATCAAGAAGCATTTGGTTCAGGAATTTTGTGGCTGAAGTCTTTTGGGTGTTATTTATGCAGCGTTCTTTCTCAGCCGGGGCATTAGTCTACAGTTGCTTACATTAGCCCATCCCATTGAAACTGAGTTCACAATGTGCAGTAAAAATTTTTTACTCTTTGGAGATTTCTTCTTTAAGCCAAATTATATATTATTTATGGCCACAATGGATTTTTAGAAATGAAAATTAAGTGTGAAATTTGGGTGTCAAAACATAGTATTTGGTGTAGTGGTTTAAAAAAAAAA
>OU015750.1:83910872-83928771 GCA_907169655.1 Acomys percivali | reverse complement strand
AGCAGCAGCAGCAGCAGCAGCAGCAGCAGCAGCAGCAGCAGCAGCAGGCGGAAGCCTGTCTGCCCCGCACCCACCAAATCACAGTCTCTCCTAAGAGTTTCTGGTTCCAGACTTTACCCCACCTATGAGTGACTGGGTCTCCATTAATCACTTGGCAGTCTTGTAGCAGACGACTGTTTACTTCTGCCAGCCCCTGGCATCTGTGTTTCCTATTTTCCATTTCCTTGTGTCCTCAGCCTCATGCTGGAAATCTGGGAGAGGGGCAGGAAGGGGCTACATGTTAACCAACACACATTCATGACATGCTTTATGCATGCTTAGTACCCTACTAGAACCTTAAATTGAAGTTATATGGAGCAATGTATTTCTACACTTTTAGATGGACATTTATTTAAAAACAGCCTTGAAAGAGATACACTATGATCCCTGCTTTCGAATGTGTCTGTCAAAGAAATTTGATCTTTCGGGCAGTGGTGGTGCATGTTATTTAATCCCAGTACTTGGGAGGGAGATGTCAGTGTTCGAGGCCAGCCTGGTCTGCAGAGTGAGTGTCAGGACAGCCAGGGGTACACAGAGAAATTGTGTCTCAAAAAGCCAAAGCCAAAACAAACAAATAAATACCTACTTACATGCACACATAAATCTTTTTGTGTCCCATGTCTTCTAGAATGACAAAGAAACCTCGTTTGATTACTCTGTTGGCTGCATAGCTCAAATGGTGAGGCTAGTCTGGTTTTAGCCACTTGAACATTTGTGTTCTCTCCCCCCTTGGCTGTTTTTACCAAGGCAATTTCCCCCAATTATTTTCATTTTGGTCTGCATATTATTTTAACCTTTGAAATGTGTGTCTTTTGGGGGCTAGAGAAATGGCACAGCAGTTAAGAGCTTTTGCTGCACACACATTGGATGGCTTGCAAACACCTGTAATTACAGCTCTAGGGGATCTGATGCCCTCTTCCTGTTCTTCAGGCACCTGAGCGCATGTGGTACATAGACATACCTGTAGCCACACGGATATTAAAAAAAAATCTTGGGGAAAAAAGACTTAAATGTGCTTCTTGAGCTTGGGGAGATAACATATCCACGCAGTTACGGTCTCCAGATGCTTGCTGCATTTCCAGCTCACTTCATTCTCTGTAAGGTTACATCTTTCTCTAAATTAAAACAACTTGTGCCCCATGAAAAATATTATTTTTATACTTGTATTTATAGTATGTTAACTATAGTTTTAGCAATTTGTTTCCACAGGATCCTGATTACAATTTATCTTAAGAGGCACACCTTTTCTGGGTAAGTTCTTACACCCACATTTTAAAAATGTTTATTACTATACTTTTACTCATAGCTTTGCAAAATGCTAAAATGCCTGGGAGACTTACTCCAAAGGCGCCTCTACATTATTTCCAGTGGAGATGCTGGTGGGATCACACAGCAGAAAAGAAAGCAAACTTGGCTTTTTTTTTTTTCTCTCAGAATTTACATAAAATTTTCATTTCACCCTGAGCTACATACTTTAGTCTAACAGAATTTGGTGCAATGTGAGCACAGTACTGGTGTGAGAAAAACCTTACTTGGATCTTCTCAATATGACATGCTTTCTCACCTATTTTATTCAATAATGCACTTCTAGGGGCTGGAGTGATGGTTCAGTGGTCAAGAGGGTCTACTGCTTTCACAGGGGACCCTACTTCAGTTCCCAATGCTCACGTCAGGTGGCTTGCAACTATCTATGAGTCTAGCTCTGGAGGGATTAGACACTTGTACCTTCGTGGGCACCTGCACTAATGTGTAAATACCCCTACAGATATACACATGAATGCACAGACTTAAACTTATAGTGGTAAATTTGAAGCACCCATGCTTATATAATCACATCACTTTCATAGAAAGTAGTTACTTTCAATTTATCACTCAAAGTTCTTCCAGAAGAGCTCCTCAAGGGGTCTCCACAAATGATTATTTCCCATTTAAATGTAAATACAAGAAAGTCTCAGTAATACAACAAGTGAGAAAGTGTTTCCTACAGAAAAATCATTATGCATACAACTCTACTCTGGATAAATTTTCATTTCTTTTTTATTGCAGACTGTCATCCTTTCCATCAGCAAACTTAGTCTTGTCATTATTCATTGGATATTTGTGTACCAGACTCAGAAGAACTCATTGGATTACATGAAGGTGGTTTACACAATCAGTGTAGTATCATAGCTGAGGCTACTGGCTTTACATGATAATTTGAAGCAGAGATATCACTGCTGCTGTCATCTCCTTGCTTTTATACCAAATTGAACATTAAATTCTCAAATGATGTCCTTGTCAGAAAGGACCTGTCAGTCTTTTCAGAATGGCTCAATGCAGATGAAGGTGATTGATGGAATTATACTGTAAACTTTCCTGAACAGTAACCCTGGAGCTGAGCGTCCCAGAACAGTGTCTGTGACTTTGGCTTGGTCCATACAATTAACAATGGCTGGTTGAGAACATTTAGGATATGTCACATCTTAAATTTAATAAGTCTGAAAAGATGTAATTGTGTTGGCCAAATTGAATTTCTGTAGTCATGTTTGTGCAACTTAATTAAAAACTTTTTGTAGAACATTGTGACAGTTTGGGATAGAACATCTCTCTGTATAACTGTACCTACCTGATGTCAATTAGTACATCCACATTTAATTAAGGTAGAAACTAATCTTTTAAAAAATGAACAGGTCTCTGCAATTTGTTTAAAGTTGGGACTAGAAATAAAAATAGGAACTAAAACATGTATACTGCAGTGTGTACGGTCCATACTCAATGGGAAACATAGGACAAAAATCAGAGCTTTTTAAGCCACAAAAATAAAGTTCCACAAGTGTTAGAAATGGTTTCAGAGAAAAGGAGTCCACAACACTTTTCGACGATGAATTATTATTTTACCTTATTTCTTATAAAACTGTAACACATGCTAGCACTGTGCCTCTAGAAGTCCTGGCATGAGAAACAGATTACCCCTGTTTACTGTGGGCACCTCGTAGTGATTTGTGTTTGCCAGGCTTTCCTCTTTACAACACTCATTGACATATCACAGAGCCCTAGGACTCTAAGGCGCATTCCTCAGAAAAATTGACATACAATATGAGTAAAGATAGTTTATTGCACATAAGGGGCACACGTACATGCAATAGCAGAACACACTGCTGTCTTCATTTATGCTATATACTTTGAAGGCTTATAGCTGAATCCATTGTATGGAACATAGTAGATAAATAAACTCTGGAAGTGAACTCATTGCATTATAAAACCTGCACTCTCTCCACCCCCAGACTTCAGCAGCTAACCTCCTCTAAGACTTCTTGATGGCTTTATATGGGATCAAAGAGGAAGTCAAGTTTATGATGACCACCTGTAACTGACCCTCTGCTTGGCACATTTTAGCCTGTTGTGTTACTGCAAGGAGCGTCTTTTCATGGTTGTAAAACATCACCATGAGAAGATTGTTTTCTCAATGTTATGTAACCTCTGGCCATGTTGAAGAACACATTAGTCTCCAGGGCCCACTGCTCTGTCTGGACCCCAGGCGTTTCTGGCATTCTTTGGACCAATGAGTTGCCTTTTCTAAGGATCTGATTCTAGTAAGAGCCTATGTTTGTGTTTCCTATTTTCTTGGAAACTCAGGTGCATATGTCCACTTAATATTTTGTTATCTAAATATTTACTACCAATTTTCTCCTATATAAATAATTTTTAATTACTACATGTTTGTTGCATGTCTTTATGGGTATCATGGAGATGCATTCATACAGTATATATCATGTACTTAGAGCATGACTTTTCCCTTTTCATTCTCCTCATGCCTTCCACTATTCTCCTTTATTTAGCCAGGATCACTTTTACTTTCATGTAATCATACATTTCTGCGTACTCACATATATCTATGCAATTTGTCATATTTGTCTTTTTGAGGGTGACTTATTTTGTTTAATACAAAGATTTCCAGCTAATTCTGATTTCCTGCAAGCACATAATTTTGTTTTTATCTTGGGGTGAATTACGTTGGTTGTATGTCTATGGCACATTTCTGTGTCTGTTCATCTGATGAAAGACACTTGGCTACTTGGAATAGTGCTACAATAAACAGAGGTATGCAAGTGTTGCTATGTTGTTTTGACTTATAGTCCTTCAGATAAATATTCAGTAATATAGCTGAGTCATGTGTAGTGTACTTTTAGTTTTTTGAGACACCTTCACTACTCAATTTATAGTGGCTATAATGAAATACATTCCTCTGAGTCAGTGGATTAAGGTGCTCCTTCCCCTATAGCCTTGCCA
This sequence comes from Acomys percivali, assembly GCA_907169655.1. Taxonomy (NCBI): domain Eukaryota; kingdom Metazoa; phylum Chordata; class Mammalia; order Rodentia; family Muridae; genus Acomys; species Acomys percivali. The sequence continues at coordinate 83,924,463 of OU015750.1, read as the reverse complement.
CTCTTTGTTGTTGCCTGTCTTTGTGGTTTTGCTTTTTCGACACAGGGCTTCTCTGTGTAGCCCTAGCTGTCCTGGACTCACTGTGTAGACCAGGCTAGCCTCAAATTGACAGACATCTGCCTGCCTCTGCTTCCCCGAGTGCTGTGATAACAGTCCTGTGCCCCGGCACTGTTTTTTTTAATTATAGACGTTCTGGTGTATTCTTAGGTCTAGTGTTAATTTGTGAGAATCTGGTGTCTAAGGGCAATGGTTACTGTGCTTCATAAGCTTCTCGGGCCTTGTCTTTTGAGACTCATATGTTGATTAGGTTACTTATTGATCTGATTGCTTGGTTTTCGGTATTTAGTTTTTTGAGTTCTCCAAACATTTTATATGTTCTTTATATGTTCTTTATATGTCAGTTGTGCATCTAGGCAATATTTCTCCCATTCTGAGTACTTGCTCTCCATTTGCTAGTTTCCTTTGCTGTACAGAAGAATTTGAATTTTAAGCAATTATCATTTATTTACTCTTGGTTTAATTTAGGAGTGCTTTTCAAAAGTCCTCTCCTATACCTGTATCTTGAAGTGTTTTCCTGTAGTTTTGCTTTCGTAACAAGGTCTTTGATTTATTTTTAATTGAGTTTTATATTGGGTGAGTTTCATTCTTGTACATGTGGATATCCAGTTTTCTCATCACCTTTCTTGGAGAAGCTGTCTATTATCCAATGTATATTTGGGTCAATTTTGTAAAAAATGATGTGCCTGTAGTTCTATAGGTCTTATTGTCCAAAGTAGAAATAATTTGGCTTCTTGGTTTTCTTTGTATTCCTCTTATTTTCTTCTTTTATCTTACTGCTCTAGCTAAGGCTTTGAGTATTATGTTCAATAACAGTGGAGAATGTAAGTGCCTGTGTTTCATTCTTGATTTTAAAGGAAATGTTTTCAGCTTTTCCCCATTTATTACATGTTAGTGGCTCTGTTGTAATTAGCCTTACATACTTGGGCATGCTTCTTCTGTTTCTAGGTTCTTGAGTGCTTTTTTCTTTTCATGAGGAGATGTTGAGCCTTATCAAAAGCATCTGTTAATTTAATCCTATGATTTCTGTCCTTCAGTTTCCTTGTGTGATATATTAAATTTATTGGCTTGTGTATGTTGAATTATATTCTATCCCAAACAAAGGCAACTTGATGTTTTGAAGCATTGAGCTCAGTTTGCCAGTACTGAGATGTTTTAGACTCCATGCTTATTCAGGAGATTGGCTTATAATATATTTTTGTTGTGTTTTTATCTGGCTTTGATATTAGTGTAATGATAGCTTTGTAAAACATTCCTTCCCTTTGTGAAAAATAAGGAGTGAATCTATCTTGCATTGGCTTTAATCTCAATAATGTAGTTCTGTTTAAATTGTTTGTATCCCCTTCATTTCATTTTTATAGGTGATATATTTCCAGAAATATATTCATTTTTCTTAGCTTTTTTCAATTTAATGGAATATAGGTCTTTCAGAATATGCTCTAAATCTTTTGAATTTTACTTTTGTCTGTCATTTTGTTAGATATTATTTGAACTGCTCTAGATCCTTTGTCTTTAAAAGTTCCCATATTTTACCACAAGGCCATATTTGTCTTTGCCAGTAATTCACTGTCTTAGTGGTGTTTCACTTCAATGGTGCTGATTTTTTGTTAATCACAGCCAACTACTTAGCACTAGCTAATTAGCACACAGAGATATTTAAATCAAAATGTCTCACAAACAGTCCGTAATGGCTGTGGTTCCCTCTGAAACTTATCAAGCTAACCTTTCCATTTTCTGCATTTCTCTGAGCAGTATCTTTCAAGTTCCTGAAACAGCTCACTGATTTCTGAGCACTCAATGACTTTTCCTGCCGTCAAACTTCAAAATTCTCCACCTTCCTCCATATAGTCAGCTTACTTGTAGCACCCCACTCCTGGAACCAATTTTGTCTCATTCGCTTTTCACTGTGTGATAAACACCACAAGGAAAAGAAACTTGTGAAGAAAAGCATTTATTCCTGCTTACATGTTGTCATCCATCATCAGCAAGGGAAGCCAGGACAGGGGCTTATGGTAGGAACCTGGAGGCAGGGACTGGGGCAGAGAGCATGGAGTAGCACTGCATACTAGCCTTTTCCTGGGCTCAGATTCATATATGCTTCTCATTAGCACAGGCCTACTTGCCTAGGGGTGATATTGAGCAGAGTGGACTGGACTCTCCTATATCAACTAGCAATCAAATGAATACCCACAGGCCAACCTAATAGAGACAACTCTGCAGCTGAGATTCTCTCTCTTCAGATGTGTCAAGTTGACAACCAATGTTAACAACCACAGTTAGTGTTACATTATTTTTATTTTCTTTTTACTGTACTTTGTCACCTTTAGATCTTCACTATTGCACAAATACTTAATTATACTCTTGTCTTTATATTGCTTTATTATAATTTATTGTTATTTCTGTACCTATTCTGTCATAGTCTCTCTAAGAATTATCTTACATGAAACCCATATATCTTCTCTCACTCATACTTTATTTTCCTTTTACTCTTTTCCACTTTATGCTCCATATAGTTTTACTATATTTTTAATAGCTATAAACACCTTTAAACTTCATTGTCTCTGAAAATATCCAGTATTTACTCCTTTAAATTTACCCTATCTCCTCCATCTTTTCCTGCATCTCTTCTAGCATTTAAAAAAATATTATTCAGATTATTTTCTTTCTGTTTACATCCTTAGTTATTAATATTACAGTTATTACTTAGTATACACTGTACAATTATCCTTTTCCTATTCCAGAAGATTTATTCATGTTAAAGGGATAATTAATTTTAATTGAGCATTGTAGTGTTTTATTAATAAGCCTATAGGTCAGTTTTGTTTCATCAATTAGTCATTTCTTCAGTAGTATTCTACTAATGGAGTAATATAGGAATGTATTAGGGACAAATAGATATGGAAAGAGTACCACTTACAGTGGAATATTTGTGTGTCAAGACTTGTGATGGCTGATATTGGTTGCTAACTGGACACAACTCAGAATTGTTCTTTTTGAGTTTGTAGTTTCTCATGTGACCTGTTCTCTCCTTATACCAGATTAAAAGGAGATGATTGACAGTTTCTCAAGCTCTGCCTCACAAAGTCTGTGGCTCTGTCATGCAACATTTAATTTTCCTTATATTTTCTCCTAGACATTTTATTTTTCCCTCACTTATATATGCAGAGTTGATAGAACCACTATCCTGTTCTTCTGTCCATAAACCCCTAAAGCAAACATTTGTTTAATGCTCATAGGTCTCTGAAATTATAGAAGTAGAGATGACCCCAAGTGTCTCTTTGTCCAACAACAAGGTATAACAAAACCAAAAGTTCTGTATGATAACAAGTGTGCTCTGACTATACCCAGATGTTTGTGTTACCCCCAATGGACCCTCTGGGAATGGTGGCAGATGCTCATCATTTATGACTGTGAGTTTGATGCCAGCTTGGGCTACATAGTACCACATTAGCTGAATAAACTAACAAACACAAAACAAAACTATAAATATTTGCTATGATTTGAATATGAAACATCTGCAGGCTCTATATTGATGCCTAGGTCCCCAGTCAATTGGCTGGGAAGGCGTAGATACTTCAGGGACTGGGACCCAGGAGAAGAATATAGGCCACTAGGGATATACTGCTCCTGTTCCCTCCCCCTGCCTCACTTTTCTTATTGCCTCTCTGCCATGAGGTAGACAGCCTTCCTCTGCCATACACTGTCGTGATACTCTACACAAGCCCACGGAGGCTCTGACGCCACAAAGCCAAATAAGCGGTTAACTTTTAAGTTGTTCTCTCATTAGTTCTGTTGGTAGGATATTTCACTCTATGCCTCAGCTTTAGTTCTCAGTCTCCTTTAAGCCTGATTGATTGATTGATTGATTGATTGATTCATTCATTCGTTCATTCATTCATTCACTCATTGAGTTAATCACTGATAATAACCTCAAACAGTGTTTGAGTTAGTGAATGCATTGTTGTCCTTTCCTCATCCCAGCTTGTACTAAGCTCTAAAGCAGCTCTGTTTAGATTTTTCTCAAACTTGTACTTGCTTCTGAATCTGTTCTACAGGTTATCTTTTTACGTTTTACCTTCCTTTTTTTTTTTTTGTTATTTTTAAAGACAGAATCTCCCTGTGTAATCTAGTCTGGGCTTCAAACTCTCTGAGGTTCTCCTACTTGAGCTATTCAGGCACCTGGGTTTACACTCATGGCCCACAATGCCTTGCTTCATTCTTTTACTATTTTCAGAACTTGGCTCCTCTGCTTCTTTGGATAAACCCTTTCCCCATGTGATTTCATATATTTCCAAGACTATACATTTTTCTTTAGTGTCATGACTCCCTGGAGCTTCCAACTCATATCTGACTACCTACTGGAATATATTTCATCACTACTTCAGTTTAAGAAGTGTCAAAATATAGTCTCATCTGGAGACTCACTTCTCCCATAACATGTATAGGATGTTCCCTCCCAGACCATTATTATTTACTGAGTGTATAGGTCTTTCTTGAGGCTTACGGGCCCTGGAGACATTACAAAATGATTTCTCTATTTGCCTGTATGAGATAAGTCAAGGAAGGGTCAAGCAGAATCCGAAGCACCAACAGGTGTCACTCTTGCTGAGCAGTGACTGGGAAGGGTGCCAAAGATGATTGAAGAGATGCCTTTATTAGTCATCAGTGAGGAAGAAACCTCTTACGTAACTTCTGGGTATAAGGGATAAACAACGATTACATATACGTTGTTCAGGACACTCATGAGATGATGGATTCCACATGACTCCTAAGAACTTAGGCTATGCTCTCCCTTTGGTCCTTTGCTAAGCCGATCCCACTTCTGTTCATTCAGGTCTTCATCTCTTGCCCTTTACCAGTAAGCTACTTAATCTTAGTATTTTGTTTTCTTTATATCACAGTCTGATTGTTATTGTATTTGTCAGCTTTGAGAGATTGAAATACAACTACAGCATTTATAGTGAGAAATATCTAAGCAGGGCTGAATTGCCTTGGACATGGCTATGTACACACAGGCGTGGGTAGAATGAGAAAGGAAAACATGGAGTTGGGCATGCAGCTCATTTGGTAAAATGTTTAGTGTACAAACGTGAGGACTTCTTCTCATCTACTGAATTATTTGAATACATAGGACAATGTTTAAATATTATAAGATTTTTAAATTATGAGAAAAAAAGATCGGGCCTGCTTTTTGGGATGTGGGAATTTAAAAGGAGTGCAGAAATTCAATGGGAGAAAGGCCTGGCTAGTGGCAGAAGGAGATATATAGTACATAGGCACTGATATGATATAGGTGGAGTGTGGAGAGTTTAAGAAGTGAAGGTAGTGGCCATTGAGATAAGGTGATGAAACACACTGAGGAACATCTTTGTGAGGCAGAAGTGCAATAAGAAGCCAAGATAGAACCTGTGTGAAGATGGAGATGGAGAGCAAGGGGACTATCCTCCCTCAGAACTGAGTGTACAAAGTGTCATCCATTCAGGAGGAAATCCATGACGGGAAAGCTACGAAGGAGGTTATAAATTCCTTTTGACTATTAGCTAAGTTTGAGAATTTGTAGAAAAGTGAAATGAGGCACATTCATTTGGGTGTTGGGTTCAAGATCTAGGATCTGAGGGACAAAGTTCTAGGGAATCAGAGAGATTTCCAGAGCAGACATTAGAATCCTTGGATACAAATGATTTTAGCAGATACTGGAGGAGTGGCCAGTGAGAAACATGGAGAAATGGGTGAAAAGCTGAATGGAATGCTAGTCTTCCAGAAGGCTATTGATTCAAATGCTATAGAACAAATGAGTCAGTGAAGACTCAAAACTCTTTGTATTCCAAGGCAGATGACAGTAATGGTATTTTATAAAGCAATTTGGATAAAATTGTAGGGATAGAAAGAAACTGTATTGAGATGATAAGTTTTCAAAGATTTATTTATTTATTGTGCATACAACATTTGCCTGCATGTGTGCCTGCCCACCAGAAGAGGGCGGTAGATCTCATTATAGATGGTTGTGAGCATCATGTGGCTGCTGGGAATTGAACTCAGGACCTCAGGAAGAGCAGACAGTGCTCTTAACCTCTGAACCATCTCTCCAGTCCAAGGTGATATTTTTATTTTTAATTTTTGAATAATTGGGGGTTACTTTATTTTCTAATTAATTAGTTGAAAAAAACAAATTAAAGTGTCAATACAATTGAGAGAAGTTTCTTTTTATTTTAGCAATTGGAAGAAATGGAGGTAATGATTGTAGGGGCACCTAAAAATTCCCAAAGAATAAAGTAGACAGCATTAAAAAGGGAAGAGCGGATAATACTGTGTTAAATCTCAATTCAGAAGGAGGAGGCTGTCAAGCAAACCCCTCTTCAGACTCTCCTTTGTCTTTCTGGGATTGATACATACATTTGTTACCTTTGGACAATGCTTTATGTCTTTTTTATGAAGGTTAAATGCAAATTTTATGTACATGTGTGTGCAAGCAGCCTTGTGAGCCCACTTGCAGATATATATTTCTCATCTGAAATGTGAAGCTAATTTTGTTTTGATTTTGTACAGCTTGTCACCGATGAATGGTTATGAATAAGTAAACCCTGACTAAACTCTGAATCCTCTTTACTTTCGTCTTATACAAACAAAATCTGTCTACCATCAGCTAGGCTGTAAGGTTCAAAACTACATTGCAACTTCTGAGCTCCCACTGCTCAAGCTGCAATCACTCCAGATACAGTATTTTTTTTCTCTTAAAAATTAGACTTTTGACACAACTTCCTTTCTTCATCATTCCGTCTCTTTTATTTGACAACTTACCCTCATTTTAGGAGCAATTGAAAAACTCACCTAATTAAAATGTACAGATCATAAAGTTTCATTCAGTGTTAAGGCTAATTCTCCTGTAACATATTGAATGTCAGAGATTACTTTTTCAGTGGGAGTGAAGCCCAGAATACTTTAATTTCATCATTAATATGAATTATCACCAACTGAGAAAGTTGAGAAATCACCCTCAGCCTAGATTGGAATGGCATTAAAATAATGAATAAGATGATTAAGAAGAAATAGTTAAATATAATGTTTTAACAAGTGCGTGAACGAGAGCCAATCATTTTAGAAATGAGTCCAGTGCTTACAGGCTTGACTGGTTGGATTGTTCTGTGGTCAAAAGAGTGAAAGCATTTTTGGAGAAATGCTTGAGTATATACCGGAGAATCGTAAGTTCCGCCCCCCCCCCCCGATTTACGAGTGTCTCATAGTGTTAATTAGGCAAGAAGTTTCAAAGAGCTCAAGATACCCCAGCTGGGAAAACAACAGGGATCCAAGTATCTCTGCTGGTAAGACAGTAAACTCCACTAAGGTACAAGCAAGCGGCTAGAGAAACAGACCAGTCTGAGTATTGCTGACTGAAAAGTGAGGCACTGCAGTGGAACTCCTTCTGTACAAATAAAACAAAAGGACAGACCGGGTACAGATTCAGGAACAGACAGACAAACAGATGGAAGGTTCATGTCCAGGTGGGTGCAAAGGAAGACAGACAGACATCCAGTCGGGTAGGCAATGCCGACAGCAGGGACTTAGTGCAGTTGAAGTCTTTAGGACTTTTGGAATTCTATGCTTGTCAATCTTACACACACACACACACACACACACACACACACACACACACACACACATATATATATATATATATATATATATATATAGAGAGAGACAGACAGACAGACAGACAGACAGACAGACAGAGAAACAAGAGTAAGAGGGATGGGGAGAGATGAATAGCTAGATAACAGGTTGGTAGGAGCTGGAAGCAAAAGTTGCTTGCACAATAGAGTTTCTCAAGGCAAGACACAGTTTGATAATGTTACTGTTTTACCAAATGTAGAATAACATAGAGCAAAATGTCCTTATTGAAACAATTACAACTTTTCTTTACTATTTACTCAATAACTTTTCTTTACTATTTACTCAATTACTGCTAGCTTATAAATGTCCAATAATGATTAAATAATTTTTATTGACTTTAATTCATATGAAAATTAGTCATATTTGTTTTCCATATATTTTGGAAAGATATGCCTTGTCAAGTCTGGATGTAGAGGAATTTTACATGGCTGTTCTGGTAAGGGATCACATTTAAAGACCTAAATTTGTATGATCTGGCTGGAATAACATACTTTTAATCCATCTGGCTGGAATACAGACATGACCTTAGTATACACCTTTAATTCCAAACAATAAAGTTAGTTTGTAGAAGAAACCACCCATATTTCAAAGTGATGTCTAATTGAGTGGTAGAAAATGTGATGAATCAGAGAAAATTTGACAATAAAATATGCCCAACTCTCGTGAGAAAAGACAGGAGGGGGGGAAGAAAGAAAGAGAGAGAGAGAGAGAGAGAGAGAGAGAGAGAGAGAGGGAGGGAGGGAGAGAGAGAATGTGTGGAGGGGAGACAGAGGGGCAGTTTTACTGGGAGAGTTTTACAGAGGTTGAAGACAGAACAAGCTAGACCCAGATGAAGACAGAACAAGCCAGAGAAGGAGCCAAAAGATTAGAACAGATTGCTAGAGTTAGTTTGATGCCAAGTAGGGTAATTCAGTCAGAATATGAGAGAAGCCAGTTTGAAGCAGTCAGCTTGGAGATAAGTTCAATCCAGAACAGTTGAGTTGAACCAGCCAACCAGAATTCAGAAAGAGCTAGAAAGGTGAGTTTATTTATTGGTAAGTCTCAGAGTCTGAAAACATTCTAGGCCTAGGCTAGGCTAGAAGCTTCCAGGACTATTCCTAGGTTAGCAGACTGAGGCAGTAAGCCTCTGAGATGAAGAATTTTTTTTTTAAAAGGTACTTTTACACTTGGAAGAAAGAATATATTTTACTTATTCAGTTTAGTGGGCTTCTAAAGGTTTGGAAGATTACGCCTCCAATGTTCACAGAGCACCAAGTTTTCACTTATCCATCACCTGCTCCAGATCATCAAACAACACATCATTCCTACAGGGAAGGAGTGAAATGCAATGACTTTGTCAAGAGCATCTGATGTATTGTTTCTAGCTCACTTTTTAAAAAAAACTAAGGTGGAGGGCATAATCCCATGTGTTAGTATGACTTTTTCATTCTAGAAGTATCCCAATCACATCCTTCAAATAGTGACTATTAGGATTTTGCTTCAGTCTGCCTACCTGTGATATCATTGCCTACCTGTCATGGGGCTGTGGCCCTACTCAAGATTATAGAAGGCCAAATCCTCCTCTTGGCTCTCTTACTTTCTTACCTACCTCTTTTCTCTCTTCCTCTGTTTCTCTCTCTGGGGTACCCCTCTCTGCTTTACTTCTCTCCCCATGCTCAGTTAATAAACCTCATAGAATCTAGTATCTATTGCCCAGCATATTATTATCTTATTATTTTTTTAATCACTAAAGTGACTACCTTGGTGAGGTAGCAATGACATCTAATTGAGATAAACAAGGCAGAAGTAGCTAAGTCCATGGTCATTGTAATGGAGTTGAAGACTTTGGTAGAAGGAGGGATTGAAGTATTTACTCTCTCCTGCCATTCCTTTGTTACAAGTGACCTTGGGAGATGTTAGAGTGCATAGGGAGTGAAAGATAAACTGAAATGGATACTCCATGGTACAATCAGTGATGGAGTAGGACTTAAATGCAAAGAAGCAAGTCAGGTGATGTCAATAGAAAGACTGTTTTTCAGGTAGGCAAAGCCTCATAGGTGGACAGTTCCAGCAGAATTTGAGGAACTAAAAGACTGCAGCATACTAAGTAAATAAGGGAAGATGGTGAAAGATGGAGCTCTTGTTATGCCCAAATTTTTGAGAGACTCCCAGAACAGCCCACCCAAGAGCCAAGTCCAAATGCAATGGCAAGGAAGCCTTTATTGCAGATTCGAACCTGGGACACACCTCCAATGCACTGACATAGAAGATGCAAGGAAGTGGCCTCGAGTCTCAATTAAGAGGGGTTTTTATAGACAAAGAAATGGGTTTTTACAGTATAGGATTGGATGGCATTTGGGCAGAAAAGCTGCAAGCAGGGAGTTACAAGCCTTGGCATTTCATGGTTGGGTAATAGGTGTGAGGGCAAGTTGGCCTATAGCAAAGATTGGTTGAAGCAGTCCTGGGGACTGTTAGGAACTTTGGCCTGGCTTCTCCTAATTGGTTGTTGTTGTGTGCCAGATCACCTACTGGTCAGCTTAACCAGCAGAGAGTATATTTGGACTTTCCCAAGGTGAGCTGATTGTGTTGCTAGGGAATATTTTTCTGTTTAGACTAGTTTGTGTTTTTCCTGGAATCTGGGTTCAGCTCTTGGCTAGGTTTAACACAAAATGGAGTTTCTTTTTCAAAATGGAGTTTATCTGGTCCTTACACTCTAAAGGATAGAGCGCTACCAACCTGTCACTTTATGGGCAGTAACAAGGCTCCTGAAGGAACTCAAATTGAGAAGCATTTTGGATGCGCTGGGTTGAATGAACAGGCCTAACCATGAGTGAAGGGAGGAGAGATGAAGGGATAAAATGTGTGGCTTCAATGAATTTCTGAATTATTTTTTCTCACTTTATACCCATTAGTGAATAGTACTTTCTAGTTGAGCATACGCATAGCTTTGCTTGTTTTCAGTTTTATGCAGCCATTGGCTTGACTCCCTTCTTCAATTCCCAGTTCCTGCTTGCTTTTGAGTTGAATTCAGAAGCCTCCTTTAATTGATACATTTTTTTTTTGGACTTTACATAAAAGTGGAGGAGGATCAGAGAATGCTGCAGTACTGTTTGCAGTACTCTGTTTATAAGAACATATCACAATCAGTGTTTGCACTCCAGGAAAGGATGGTTTCAATTTTCTCACTGACAGATGGATGAGTGGTGTTGCCAGCACATAGTGCGGAGCATCTTCTTACTGCGTCCTCTGAGGCTTTGCTTTCAGTTTTTTTTCCAAGTTTGGTTTCTTCATAAGGTGAGGAACACCTCTTAAATGATGGCATTTGTGACGATGATGAGTATACTACCTGAATGAATCCCCAACACACTTAGCAGGTAGATACTAGTTTTAGTAAGTTTAGTATTATTAACTGCTACTTTGTTTATTGAGATTAATATTTGAATATGTGAGAGAAATCAGATCTGAACATTGCGTCGGTTAGAATCAAAGAAAAGAAGTAAGATTTTGAGGCAAGGGTTCTCAGAACCGGTGACATTTTGTACTTGTTTGATTAATATGGTGACGTTGAATAATTGCATCCTTATAAGATCATTATAGACACATCCCACATTTATTTATGAAGAAATGAAAGCTTGGAATTTTAAAATAATAGAATATGGCCTCTAAATAGCAAAAATGTGACAAATATTAGTTTTTCATTTTTTCAAATTATTTACAAAATTTATATTCAAGTTATTTTAAATATGTATTTATTTTTATTATATGTGTATGATTGCTTTGCTTGCATGTATTTATGTGTATAACATGTGTGCCTGGTGCCTTTGAGGGTAGAACTGTAGTTACAGATGGCTATAGGCTACCATGTGGATACTGGGAACTGAACCCTGGTGTTCTACAAGAGCAGCAACGCTCTTAACTGCTGAGCCATCGCTCTAGGTTTCAAAATCTTTCTATTTTTTATATCTAGCATTTGTAAAGAAATAGTAGTGTAACCCAGGATTGCTACAAAGAAAGCTGAAATGTAAAGTGCACGGGTTCAGTGTATTTGTAATTGATTGCGAAACTGTGATCCTGATAGGTGAGTGGAGGTCATTGGAGCTGCTGTGCATAGTTTTAGGTTTCTTCTTGTTGATATTGTGTTGAGTTCTATTGATTTCTCTTCAGTCAATGGCACATTTCATTGTTTCCTGCACTCATCAAATTTACATATCTTTGAAAGTCCCAGAAAAAGATTTGTTTACTGTATGTTCTTAATTTGTTTTCATACAATATATTCTGATCAGTTTCCTAACTCCTCCCAGATCCTTCCCACTTCCCCACCCACCCAACTCTCCACCTCCTTTCTCTCTTTTCAGAAAACAAATAAGCAAGCTTAAAAAGTGATCAAGCCAGAATTAAAAACAAAACAAAGAAAAAGAATAAAAAACAAATGAACACACACACACACACACACACACACACACACTCCATAAAAACACAAAATTAGAAGCCATAGTATATAAGCAAAATACCAGTAAGACATAAATGCCCAAACAAAGCAATGTGAGACAAAAACAATCTACAGAAATGCCATTGAGTTCGCTTTGTATTGTTCATCTACTGCTGGGCATGGGACTTACTGCAAGTGTGGTTTCTATACCATACTGAGACTATATCAAATTTACTACATTGAAGACATTCAAACATTTTTAGAATCTGAGTACATATAATGAGCCTCTTAAATTTGTTTAACTCAGCATTTCTTCCTATTTTTCTAGGTATTATGATATGAATATTTCTGTACAATTGAGGACTAATTTTCAGTTATTATTATGTTTTATATTCCAAAGGGCTTATCTGAGAAAGCGGCTTCCTTCTACCCAGAGTACAGAGTTTGAAGCGCCAGCATCTGCATGACAGAGGAGAGAATAGGCCACCCTAAGTTGTTCTGTGACTTCTACACAAGTGCAGTGATGTGTCGTCCTTGTGTAAAAGTATGAAAGACACATGCATGTACAAACACATACACATACACACAAAGAAACCATTGTGTCTGTGAACACACACAAAACAAACCAACAAGAAAAAGTTGGAAGATCTATATTCAAGTAAGAAAAGGTGATGATGATTTTTTACAATTTTAATGGTTGAGGTCTCAAAAATTATTCATTAGTATCCCAAAGTTATTATGGATCTGCTTGGTACATTTTAGACTTTTGGGCATTGTGTGAATGAGTACACTAATGAGGGGTTATGTGCCAGTAGAATAACACTTGTACAGAAATTAAAAACATGGCAATGTTTCAGATCAACAGTGTGCGTGGTGATCTTTGTGACTTTAACCTGGGCAAATGTCAATCCTGTAGAAATGTAAATTACAGCTAAGTCCATAGCATGTAAATGTAGGTGTAAAGTGTGTGTGTATGTGTGTGTGTATGTATGTATGTATGTATATAAAATGTATGGCACGTTTTTGTAAGAGATTTATGTTCTTCTGCAATGCATGGTGAGAGAAAACAGGAGGAGGTTTAGGGCTGGAGACTGAGCAGGGCTGTAAATGTCCTCCACTGTTGTTTACTAAGCGGGGCTGTAGGTGTCCTCCATTGCTGTTTACTGAGCGCAGCTGTAGATGTCCTCTACTGCCACTGGCTGAGCAGGGTTGTAGATGCCGTCCTCTGCCGTTGGCTGAGTGCGGCTGTAGATGTCCTCCACTGCCGTTGGCTGAGCACGGCTGTAGATGTCCTCTACTGCTGTTGGGTGAGTGTGGTTGTAGGTGTCTTCCACTGCCATTTGCTGAGTAGGGCTGTAGATGTCTTCTACTGCCGTTGGTTGAGCGTGGCTGTAGATGTCCTCCACTGGCATTGGCTGAGCAGGGTTGTAGATGTCCTCTGCTGCCGTTGGCCGAGCA
>OU015750.1:83896599-83910862 GCA_907169655.1 Acomys percivali | reverse complement strand
CCTCCGCGGCTGTTGGCTGAGCAGGGTTGTAGATGTCCTCTGCTGCCATTGGCTGAGCTGGGTTGTAGATGTCTTCTGCTGCTGTTGGCTGAGCAGGGTTGTAGATGTCCTCTGCTGCCGTTGGCTGAGCTGGGTTGTTGATGTCCTCCGCGGCTGTTGGTTGAGCGTGGCTGTAGATGTCCTCCACTGCCATTGGCTGAGCAGAGCCGTAGACGTCCTCCGCGGCCGTTGGCTGAGCAGAGCAGCAGATGTCCTCCACTGCTGTTCGCTGAGCAGAACCGTAGATGTCTTCCGCTGCCGTTGGCTGAGCAGAGCCTTAGATGGCCTCCACTGCCGTTGCCTGAGTCGGGTTGTAGATGTCCTCTGCTGCCATTGGCTCACACAAATGTTTAATTCATTTATTATGACTTTTAATTAAACAGACTTAATTGGAATCACTTTTATATTCCTTTTGTCCTAATGTATTGAGTTAATTTATTGGAAAGCTTGAAGCAATATTAGCTAAGAAAACTGACTTTGGAGTTACCAGTGGATCTGAATTTTGACTAATCCACTTACTAATTGGTTTTCTCACATATGACCTAAATTCTCAGGAACACAATTTTCCCATAGATGAAGGAGACAAGACCTACTCTGTGGAACTATGGTGAGGGTGAACTGAAGCACGTGGTAAATATTGAGTACAGTTTAAAGCAAATATAGTTTTTGAAGACCAATGGAAAAATTTAAAACAGCAAAAATTATTTTCCTTTCCATGAAAGGGTTAAAGATATAGTAAATTACTTTCACTGAAGCAACTGCATATGCTGTAACCGTTTTACATTAATATATTCACATTTATACATACACATACTTACACACACACATTTATATACATATACAGAAAGAATAAGGGGAACTTTCAGTAAAAATGGATGTGATTAATTTTTTTTAACTTGACATTTTTTATTGCATCTACAGTAAGTATAACATGATATCAGTTGTTCTGGTAATTCACATATAGATTTTAATTAGTTTTTTCTTTACTTCTAAAACTTTATAAACAAGAGTTATCAAAACAGGGGCTGGAGAGATGGCTCAGCAGTTAGGAGCACTGACTGCTCTTCCAGAGGTCCTGAGTTCAATTCCCAGCAACCACATGGTGGCTCATAACCATCTATAATGAGATCTGGTGCCCTCTTCTAGCCTGCAGGGGTACATGCAAGCAAAACATTGTATACATAATAATAAAAAAAGAATTATCAAAACATATATGTCATTTTCTCACTAGATAACAAGTCTTATTGTCTTTTTTCTATTTATTTATTTATTTATTTATTTATTTATTTATTTATTTATTTTTATATCTGAGTTGCTAATGGAGAAATAGTCATGTTCATTAAGGACATTGGATACCTTTCTAAATCTACAAAATTTAATGGAATCACTTCTGGGAAATGCTTTTAGCTTACAAAGTCAAGGCAAAAGAAAAATTGCACATATTTCTGAAGTTCTTCAGCTCAAGACAAACCAACATATAAAGATATAAAAGATACAGTTTTATTTCGGGAGTGGTGATATGGCACAATGATTAAGAGCATATATTCCTCTTGCAATGGACTCAAGATTAGTTTCCCACACCCAAGTGATGAGATGGTTCACAACTGCCTGCAATCCAGATCCAGGGGAATTTGACATCTCTGGCCTCTAGGGACCACACACTCATATGCACATACTCATACACAGAAACATTTTGCTCTTTCTCCCCCTCTCTCCCTCCCTCCCTCCCTCCTTCTCTCTTCTCCTCTCTCTCTCCCTCTCTCTCTCTTTCCTCTCCCCCCTCCCTCCTCCCACATCCCCTCCATGCCTCTATCCCTTCCTCCATGTGTGTGTACATCTATGCAAGTGCTCATAGAACCCAGAAGAAGGAGTCAGACATTGGATTTGCATGCAGGAAGTTCTGAACCAGAGGATGTGGATACCCGAACTGAGTTGTGTCTCTGCACCATCAGAACATGTCCTTACCCAGAGGGTCATCTCTCTGACCCATTAATTTTAAAAATGTTTTAAAAGGCTAAAAATCACTGATCCTTAATTTCTACATTAGTCCACTCCATCAGGAGTATAAGCAATACTTCTAGCACTGTGTGTTGAGGGAAACACATCTGCTTGCATTTAATAACCCATGAGGGTGGTGGTCTCCTAGTGGTACAATGCTGTGAGTACAATTTTATCTGGAACATTTTCAAATAGCGTATTTCATTATTTCATATGCTACATGGCTGGCATAATTTTCAGTGGGCATGCTAGACACATATTAAAATGACTGTTGAAGCCAGTTAAGATGAGTCATCTAAAATATTCTAAGAGTAGGATTAGTGAGGAAAACCTACTAATTTTCATTTAAGTGATTTGCTATATCACCTGCAAATTTGATTTCCTTATTAAATGTTTTAAAAGTTTAATTTTGGAGCCGATGACAGCTAGCTCAAAAGGATTCAAGAAAAAACATGTAAAGACTACATTTTAAGTTAAATGACTCGAATTATCTCAGACAAGATATATATTTTTATCATCAGCAAATATACTTTTCACCCTTTCCTCTTGATTCACATAAATTTAATAAAAAGAGGTTTTTCTAAAAAAAAAATGCATGCGGGTCTGCATTTTATTATGTAATAACGTCTGCATGGTGCGGCTTTTCTGTTTCTCACTTCATCAAAACTGTTTTTCATTTGGTTGGACCTCCTCAGCTGTGACGGTGTTGGGAAAAGGCATCTGTAGTTTTGCAATCATCTACTGAAAAGGGCTGTTTCCATGTAACTATATGTCTCTTGGAGACCAAATGGGAGATGCTTGATGTTAATAAATAAGCAGTTTCAACATAAATAAAGACCAAGCTTCAAGTTCTACAGACTTGATTAATTATTTTTTTTCTGTGCCAAGCCAAATGGACTCATAAAACAAGCGATAAAGTTGTGAATTGTACACTTAGTTACAAATGCATTCAGAGTAAATATGGTTTCTATTTGTCAATACAAATATTACAGTGCAGTGGGACTCAGCCTTAATCCATTACAATAGAGCAAAATACAAATATATGACCCTTGTGTGTAAAACATATTTGTACCGAAGTACTGAAGGAACAGATAAGTTTGTCTTTGTTTTACATGCCAAAAATGTGTTCTAAAGCCCCAGAGAGTATGTTCAGCTTATCATCTTTCTGGTCTCCCACTGCCTTCCATATATACATATATATACTTAGAATGTCTTATATTACTACAGCTACCTAAGAAATTGTAGCTCATTGCTTAATTACACTTCAAATGTGTTGGAGTTTGAATACAAATGGCCCCTATAGGCTCACAAGTAGTGGCACTATTATTAGGAGGTGTGGCCTTGTTGGAGAAATAGTCATTGGGGGTTGGCTTTGAGGTTTCAAGTCAGGCCTAGTCTCTATCTCCCCTCCCTTCCTCCCTCCCTCCCTCCCTTCCTCCCTCCCTCATTTCCTCCCTCCCTCCCTTCCTCCCTCCCTCCTTCCCTTCTTTTTTCCCTCCCTCCCTCCTTCCCTCCCTCCCTCCCTCCCTCCCTCCCTCCCTCCCTCCCTCCCTCCCTTTCTCCCTCCCTCCCTTCCTCCCTCCCTCCCACCTGCCAATCAGGACATAGAGCTCTCAGCACCTCTCCAACACAATACCTACCTGCATGCTGCCATGCTTCTCATCATGAAGATAATGGACTAAACCTCTGAATTGCAGACCAGTCCCACTTAGACATTTTCTTTTATAAGAGTTACTGTGTCATAGTGTCTCTTCACAGCAATAGAAACCCCAACTAAGACTGGAGTCTACTCTGTTGTGAAACATGAATCTTTCCTTAATTTTCTAGTTACATCTCAGCCCAGGTAAATTTTAGGTCTTCCATCTTTGACTTCTCCTCTGCTCTCTTCTCTTCCCCAGTCCTCATCTTCTCTCCTCCCCTCCCTTCTCCTCTGGTCTCCTGTCCTCTCTTGTCAACTCTCCTCTCCTCCACTTCCCTTTCTTCTTCCTTCCACCTCCTCCCTTCCCTTCCCCCCTCCTTTTCCCTCCCTTCTTCCCCCATCTCCATTATCACATTTTAGTGCATGTTCTAAGTTTGCCTGATCATTTCCTTTATTTGATCTTAACATTCCTTTAAGACATAACATCTATTTTGCCCATGTTAACTTAAATCTCAATTAAAATGTGATAAATGAGGGAGTAACCAAAGTGATTAAAAGTAGTAAGCAGATAATTATTTTGAAACCTTGGATCCAAGATATTCACTCTATGGATTCATTCTTTATTCCACATAACTCTTTTCTATGCCTTAATCTAAAATGTTTAAATAGCAAAATAAAGATATAATACCAGTTAATTTCCTGTTTTTAATGTTTATTGTTCAGCCATTTTCTTTTCTAAAATATTAATTTATTATTCCTGATAATTTTATACATGAGAAATATATATATATGAATATATACATTCTACTTTCCCCTCTCCAACTCCTCCCATATCCCTACATCTCTCTTTCAACTTTATGGCCTCTATTTACTTACTTAAAATATAATCATGTCATTTTCTCCTATTTTTTCTATAACCCCTTTCATGCCACTGTACTCCCTCTCGTGCCCTCATTTTAAAGATAGATATTATTTTATATTATATAATAATGTATTATTAAATATATGTATATATAAAATAAATATATTCAAAATATATAAACCTGCTGCTGAGTCTATTTAATGTTGTTCATATGTGTATGTGTTTAGGGATGACCACTTAGAATTGGAAAACTGGTCAGCAGAGTTTGTCCATGGAGAAGACAGAGTCTCCCTTTCTCAGGTGCCATTAACTGCCTCTAACTCTTTATTCAGGGATGGGGCCTTTGGAGGTTTCATCCATCCATGGAAGTGTTTCTGTTGCTGTTGTCATCATGCAGGTTTTATTTAGGCAGCCATATTATCCAAATTCATAGGTTCTGGTCCCTCTCATACATAGTCAATGTCACCTAATTTTTATAATCTGTATGTCCCTCTTCCTTGATGGTCCCTGTGTCTTAGGGGTTTCCTGGTAGATGTATCAACTGGGGATGGGTGCCTGGCAGTCAGCTACTCTCCACACTTGGAATTTCAAATTGTTATTTAACTATTCTTATGTTTCTGAATTGAGAAATTTGAAGGGATTTTAACTAAATTCTTTCTATCTAAAAATATCAAAACCTATAAGAAAATGACAGTGGAGAAATAATTCATGAGGTGATTCTGTGAACATGTGTGTCCTTACATATTTGGAGACACTTTAGATGATTTATTCAAAGTGTTGAATTTGTCATTCATATACTCTTGTTACTTTAGTTCATTTTTAAAAGATGAGAAATACATGAATATATATAGACATATGTATACACAAATGAGTGTATGCATCTAAGTAAACTTTTTATGATGTATAAATTTTCTTCACACTGTGAAGTTTTAACTTCATGCTTTAAAATTAATTCTCTATATATCTTCATGTGTTTTTCTTTTGTTGAGAAAGTGTGTTTTATTACTTATCTTCCCATTATGTATGTTTTATTATTGAAACAATGTTCTTATTAAATGTTAATTATCCTAAATTGAACTTACTACAGTACTATTAATTCTTTCCAAAAGACCTAAAAGAAACAAGAGAATAAATTACTTATATGTGACAAAAATCATAAACTGAAAATATATGCTTTTTTTGTTGTTGTTGTTTCTGTCAGTTCATTTCCTTAAATGGTAAATCATGGAATATCATCTTGTCTTTTTAGCTACATAGAGTATTGGGAGTATCTTAGCTTCTATTAAGATTTAGTTTCCTTTTTTTTTATGTTTTTTATTTTTAATTAATTTATTCTTGTTACATCTCTATGGTTATCCCATCCCTTGCAACCCTTGTAACCTCCCATTCTCCCCTCCCTCCCATTTTCCCCTTATTCCCCTCCCCTATGATTGTTCCTCAGAGGGATTACCTCCCCCTGTATATGCTCATAGGGTATCAAGTCTCTTCTCGGTGACCTGCTGTTCTTCCTCTGAGTGCCACTAGGTCTCCCCCGCCAGGGGACATAGTCAAATGTGAGGCACCAGAGTACATGAGAAAGTCAAATCCCTCTCTCCACTCAAGTGTGGAGACTGTCCTGTCCATGGGCTAGATCAGGGTAGGGGTTTAAATTTTACTGCCTGTATTGTCCTT
The DNA here is from genome assembly GCA_907169655.1 of Acomys percivali. Lineage (NCBI taxonomy): Eukaryota > Metazoa > Chordata > Mammalia > Rodentia > Muridae > Acomys > Acomys percivali. The sequence continues at coordinate 83,904,653 of OU015750.1, read as the reverse complement.
GGCTAGGGCCTTAGTTTGAGTGGGACCCCATGACCCAAATCTGCCTATCATAATGTTCTACTTGTAGGATTCTAGGACCCACTGGATCCTTCTACATTGCTAGTTTCCTTTTTGTTTAATTGGATTTTGCCATTTCAAGATTCTCAAATAATATATTTACCTAGAGAATTAAACAAGAGCTTAAGTCTTACTTATTTAAGTAAGAATTAGTCTTTCATAATAATTATTATTTGCATTAAAGTGATATAAGTCTATTTCCCACTTCATTTTATAAAAATGATTATGGGAAAATCCTTGAGAGGACCCCATAGAGGAGGGTGTCAGGAAGCATGTGTGCACCAGGGAATTAGGCTCTTTTCCTTTGTGAGTATCAGGGATATGACAGCTAGAAGATTTAGCATCTTGTTCCTCAAGGAAAGAAAGTCTATGCAAAAGGAAACCCATGTGGAAGATGCCTGACCAGCAGTCCTTTCTGTATTCATCCATGTAGGAAAAACTAAAGCAAGCTATGGATTATTTTGGAAAAACTCGAGTACTATGAAGGCTCGATGGCAATGGGAAATGTTATTGAAATATTTTAATGTGATGGGTTATGAAACTACAAAGTAAGATGCCAAAACATGGTGATAAATTTCGATGTAAATGTCTATAAATGGGTGTCATCATTAAAAAAATAGAAATAGTAAAAAAAAAATGGTTAGGGGAAATTTGTAAAGGCCAGTTTTGAACAGAATTAAGAAAAAATTCCCTGTACCCCACAGTCTGGGTACAGAGCATATGTAACGAGTGATCTGGTGATGAAGGTAGGCATAGAATGAATGTCTCTGTTGGGATCTGTTTTTTGTTCCACCAGTGATGTGGTCAAGGATGCCCAATGTGTCCTGGATGTTCATGGTTAAGAAAAAAGTTGGCATTAATTTTTTAAAGTACTAAGCAGAAAGGTTCATCTATGACAGGATACCAAGCCTCAAGAGAGAAGCTAGAGATGGGTGGCCCGATTCTTGTTATGGAGGAAGAAGTAACCATGTTTGGTATATTCAAGAGAACTTGAGTTCAGAGAACATATGCCAAGTGCAGGCACAGAAAGGCAGCATAGAGCCTTAAAACATTCTGACCTTTCCTCAAAAGAGTAAGCATTGTCTCTCTACTTCTGACAGACCCTAAGAGAGAAAACAGCTTACACCAGGGTAGCTGAGTAGAATTTCCCTGTCTGCTGATCTCTCTTCCTGACTCACATGTATTTCTGAAGAGTAGAGTCATCAGTGTAAGGCAGGAATATTAAGAGGGAGATGGAGAAAAGGCTAGAAAAAGTGTTCCCTCTACCTCTACTGCCTTGTTACCTACACACTGAGTGTGGGGAAGGAGCCTAAGTTGTGAGAGCACTTGATGCATTAGCTGCCATGTGTGTGGACCCTGAAAACTCTCCCATCCAGAGTGACCATCCTGCCTTCTAGCATCTAAGAGTGAGACGGACATCACAAAGCTGCCTGTTTTGTGATGAGTGTCAGGAAAAGAGTTCACACTGTCTGGGGAGCTTTAAGAGGAATGTACATGAATCGTAATGGCTCCTTGTGACCACAAATTTCAAGATCTTTTTCAGTGTATCGGCACTTACTTATCCAAGTCTGTGGGTATAGCTAACTAGCCAGTGCCCACAAAGTGATCGATGTTCTTTTGTGTTCTATCAGCCCTACTCCCACAGTCTTGTGTCCTATTCTATTTATATCTACCTATAATTTTTGTTTAGTTGATATGGCATATCAATACAATACCGACTGTAGGTACAGCTTTATTTGAAATTAAAATGTGTTTGAGTCAGACTCATATTATAAAAGCAATACGGAAAAGCTAACCACTAATTGGAACTTGCAAAATGTATTTTTACAGATTGAAATGAAAAACAAAATGTCATTTAAATGTTTTAATTGGTTTCAGTCTTACAAGTGCAAACCAGATGGTTTCTTTTCAAGTAGTTTACAATGTCTATGCTGCATAACTGAATTACCAAGGCAGCTGTGATGGCTAACATTTACCTAAACAGAACAACATGTCTGCTGTTTGTTTGCTGGGAGTACCTGCTTGGGAAAAAAAGAAAAGAAAACCCATAGCCTAGCTTGTTGTAGAGAACACATTACTTTAATAAAACTGCATAAATATGAGCTATACATATTAAGCTATATTACTTAACGAGTTCTAATTCTGTAGTCATAGTTCTTCGCTAGGTGTTAAAACTAAGTAGTCTCTCTGGATTCATCCAATTTTATGTGTCTACCATAGTAAATTTTATTTACACTTTTAATGTGAAGAAATTGCTTTTATATTTATACTTCTGTTTCTTGGTCTCTTTAAACTACTGCCTGAAATGTTATGTTTTATGAGCAACTGTTTCTTCTAGAAATGAACCAAAGTCACTCAACTTTACTTTTAGTAAGATCTTTTCTACATATTAACTGTAACTGTGGTACTGGTTGCACTGCCTCTTCTTCAGTTCTTATTAAAGCCAATTAAGAAAGGATAGATTTAAGAGGAAATAATGGAACAAGTAAGAACAAAGTACAATGACAAATATGTATGAAAATGCCATAGTGAAAAACATTACTTTGCATAGGAACTTAAAAATTAAGAAATAAATATGGAAACTTATGGCAGGTAATACTATTACAGGTCTTTTATCCAAAAGATACAGTATGTATACACACACACACACAAACAAACAAACACAGACACACACATATATATCTATATAAATATACACACATATACACACACACACACACTGAGAAATTACATTAAGAACATCCCATGACAGTTATTTTACAATCAGAACTCTGAACAAGTCACACATTTTACAATTCTGATAGACTGTGCATCACTGTTCTAGGTTCAGCTGAACTGACGCTGGTTGGGATTTCTCACATACCTCTCTGTGGTTGGTAGTGGGCTCTGAGTAGGTGAGACATGTTAGCATGGTCAAAGTGGGGTGAGACCAGCACTCTGGCATCCTCCACACATCTGGTAAGCCACATCAGGCATATTCTCATGATTATGGTGAGGGAGCAAGAACAATAAGAAATTAAGTACTAGAATAGAGGAACTGCATAGGCACTGGTTGGGACATTTTGATAACGTTCCATTGAGCAGTGAGTCAAAGCAAAAGTCATAATGTTCTATGCTTGATGGTGGGAGCCACTCATGGAATCACTGACACACATTTGCACACTTTTCAGTTCACTTGATAGCATTCCTGGACATGCAAATTTTACTGTGTGACTTATTGGCAATTTAGTAATTGATGATGATGTTTCTTTTTGTATTCACAGCCAGTGCCTTGACGAAACTCTTTAGATATGTAGTTTTATGAATATGCTTTAAAATTAAGTATGAAATATTGTAAGCATACAAAAATACATCCTCATTATTAAGATCACAAAGTTCTTCATATTTTGTTGTATTAACGTGAGCATTTTTGAACATGTTGCTTGTTGGCTATAGGAAACAGGAACAGCTACAGGTCTGCTTTCTCAGCAACACCCACTACTCTAAGGTTGGTGTGTATCCAGTGTATATTTCCTATGTGGATAGTGTGCACAAATCTTCAGTGCCTTTCACACTTTAACATGCAATTAACATTTTAAAACAAAGTTACAGTTCCCTGAGTTCAAGGCCAGAGACCTGACTTGGAAGCCTGAAAACTTGGGCTCCTCTAACTTGCCCCCAAAGGTCTAATGCACAAAAACGGAAGTAGGGAAGGGACTGATTCTCAGTAAGGCTGCTCCAAGGAGAAGCCTAGTGACTGCGTGTCTGCCTCCCCATGATACTAAACCAAGGTGCTGAGACTGTGAAATGTCAAGAGTTTCTTTGTAGACGGCATGTAGTTGGCATTCTTGGTCAAGCCTAGTTGATCATTATCTAAGGATTGGTTGTGAAAAGATTTGTAGGCCGTGAAAACATAGTTGTTACTTCAGAGATCATTTTGAGTTGTTATAATATGCTTACTGGTCAAATCTATTGTTCCTGGACTCCAAAAGGACTTCGGTATAGGATGGCTCCGAGAAGCGGCCAAGGCAACACATCATTGATCAAAACAATTCCCGGGCCTTCTCTGGGACTGTGGACAATGCTCGGGGTTTTATGGATCAGGATGTTGAAAAGCATGAGTGATAATTTGATTATGATGTCAGCCTTGAAAAGGGGAGACTAGTTCATTTTAGTCAAATTCTCCTTACGTATTAACATTGTAGTTTGCCAGGAATATGATCCAAAGTTTGAGACAGCAAAGGAGTCAGACATAGCATGAAGGCTCTGCTAAGCTTTGCTCTTGATTTTAGTCACTCAGATGTCTTCGTATCCAGATGAAGAGTCAGTGCCCTTGGCAAAAATAGCCTGTAAGCTTCTGTTATGTTATCACACTGCATCCAAACTTCTGCAGATTTATCAAATATACTTTTGAGATTGAGCTATATTAATAGATATATTTAATCACTTCCATCTAGAAACATTCCGTTGCATGGACGGACCAGTTAATGAGAGGCAGATGGGTATTCTGAAGCTTGACTGCATGAACGATTCCTCAATGACTATTTGTTCAGGGTTTTTTGAACATGTACATAAAAGTTTACCAAGGCCAGAAGTCCATAAGGATGATATTTGTTTGGTGTATTTGTATTTAACATTGTTTTATTTGTCTTAACAACCTTCCTGGGAATGTACACATGGTTCCTTTTACCTCACATCAGTGAAAAATCAGTTATCATCTAAGCTAATACTTGACAGCAGTCTGATGGTTCCAAATTTGTGTCTAAAGGTTATTTAATATTACTACAATTATAAGTACATTTTCATGCTTACAATCTACTTCTTAGTCTTTTTGTCCTATTTAAATGTAACTTTTTGATAGTTGTCAAGATAGTGGTTACATCAACATCTCACAGATTGAAATTGTATTGATTTGCAGGATTAGTTATAGAAATGCTGTCATATTTACATTATTTATGATTACTATTCATATATATGTTATGATTTTATATTTCAAACTTCGGACCAGGGCTGGTGGCACATGCCTTTAATCCCAGCCCTTTGAATGCAGAGGCAGGTGGATCTGTGAGTTCAAGCCCAATCTTATTTCTTTGAAAAATCAGTAAAATTGACAGATTCATAGGCAAACTGGCCAAAAGAAAAAGCAGGCACCGCCTTGCAAATTCATGATGAAACAGAGTAGCTAAATACATCAGACTCCAACAACGTTTAGAAAAATCATGAGGGACTACTTTGATAATTTATAATTACAAGTGCTATAAAATATAGATGAAATATACACATTTCTAAATGTATATAACTTATTAAGTCCAAAAGGTACAAGTAATGTAAGCAAACCCACACATAAAAAGTGAATGAGATTTAAGCAGTAATAAATGTCTCCTCATAAAGACAAATCTTGCAACAGATTAGACTTTGATAGATTCTATCAAACTTCTAGGAAGATCTACACCAACATTTTCCAAAGAATTTCAGAAAAACAGAAAGAAAGAAAAAGGGAAGGAACATTAACAAGTTCATTCTCTGAAGCCAGTATTGTTACTCTGATGCAAAAACTGGGTAAAATACAACAATAACATTAACAAAACTATAGAACAATTTCTCTGAAAAACATAGAAGTAAAAATTCCAAATAGAGTTAAAATAGAATTTAAAAACACATTAAAAAGTTCATTGTGACCAAAAATGAGCTTCAGCCCAGAGAAAGCTGTCTCATCTTACACAAATTATATCATGAAATGAACCATTTAAATAAACTAAAGAAGGGCCAGTTTCAATAGAAAATCAAAGACATTTGAGAATGTCCAACATGCCTTCATGATAAAAATACTAGAGAAATTAGGAGTAGATGAAATCGAGGGGCTGTATATAACACACATATAGTGTACAGAATTGGGGAAATTAGAATGTTTCCTCTAAAACCATGTATGGAGCAAGGGTGTTTCCTCTCTCAGTCCTACTCAAGATAATACTTAAGAGTCTTAAGCCTAGCACTAGGAGACGATACAGAACAGATTAAAAATAGTAAAGGAAAAGTCAAATGTCTCCATTTGCACATACATTTATACCTAAGAGATCCCATAGGCTCTCCTATAAAACCCTTGATATAATAGACACTTCAGTAAAGTTGCAGAATTCAACGTCAACATAGAAAAGACTCTGGCTATTGTACATGTCAGCAAAGCACTTGGAGAGAAATAAGTTAAGAAGAATATTCCATCTATTAAACTAAACAAGTGAAAAATGTCGACAATGAAAACATTAGTACCCTGAAAAAAGAAATTAAAGATGTTAGCAGTAGCTTTCTTGCTCATCGATTGAAAAAACAAAACCCCAAACATTATGGAAATAGCTACACTACCAAAAACTTACAGATTTAATGCAAATCCAATAGAAATTTCAATGTTTTTCATCACAGAGTTTAAAAATAATTAAAAATTCTTACAAAAACATGAAAGATCACTAATACCAAAGCAAAGCAAAACAAAACAAAACAAAACAAAACTCAAGAACCATAACAATACATGGCCCCAACGACAGAGACATAATGACAAAGACAGTATGGTACTGGGGCAAAACTAGGCATGCAGTTCAATGAGACAGAATAAAAGGCCTAGAAACAAACACACAGAGGTATGGATAATTAATATTTAATAAAGATTTCAGATATACACTGGGAGATATAAACTGGGAAAAAGGATAGCCTTTTCAACGAATGGTCCTGGGAAATGGGATATATACCCCAAGAAGAATGCTCTGTATCATATCTTTCATGCCCCATGAAAACCAAATAAATAGATCGAAGGCCTTAAATTAAAAGCTGAAATGCTGAAAGTGTTAGAGGAAAATATAGAGAACGCATTTTACAATGTGAGTATAGGTAAAACATTTCTGAACAGGACTCCAATAGTGTCACCATTATGAAAATCAGTCTGGAGATTTCTAAAAACCTTAAGAATAGAACTACCACATGACCCAGCAGTATCATCCCTGGGCATAGATGCGCAATGCTCACCATAACCTACTACGGCCATATCTACACATTCATGTGTATTGCATCACGATTCACGATAGCAAGGCAATGGGGATCCACCTTGGCGGCTCTGCATCGGCAGGCGGACAGTGAGATTGTGAAGGAACATGGATGGACTTGGAAAGTATTGCATTAAGTTAAATGAGCTATAGTTAGAAAGACAAATATCACATGTTCCCTATGTGGATGCTGGATAGTCATGCTTGTATATACATGGCTATGAGTGTGGGTACAACTTGTGAAAGTTGAAAAGGACCGTTAAGGGTGGGAGGTGTTGAGGAAGGGGACAGGGCAAGGACATGTGACCTGTAAGTGGAAATGAGGCCATTGGGGAAGGAAGGGTACAAAAGAGGAGCAGGGAAGTAGCAGAAGAGAATCAGCAAAAAACAAAACAAAACAAAACAAAACCAAAAAACAAAAACAAAAAAAAAACACAATTGTTTAAAATAGTACAATGAAACCTAGTACTTATTAAAATGTCATTATTTAATAAAAAGAAATAAATAAGGAGAAATAACAAAAACAAGCAGGAAATTAAAAAGACGTGTGATTTCTTATGGTTGTTAAGATCAAAATGCAGAAAAATTGCATTGCAATTTCCTAATAATAATCTAATTGTTGATCAGCATTTGAAAATACTTACTATTCAAATTATGGCTGCATATATAACTAGGTAGTTGTGCTCTGGGAAATTTTCTGAGTACACAATTGGTTTTTACTAATTTTTCTCTGATTTAACAACATAATGTGTGTAACCATAAACTTAACAACTCAATAACTTTTGAGTGAGTCTTAAAAAATGAAGTTACTTGACATACTAAAGCAAGTTTAAATGCAGCAAAATTTTCTTTCATGTTTTATATCACTCCTTAGGTCTCAGTTCATTAATCTGCAGAATCTATGGTCTTGGTTTGCTAGTTTTTTCATTTCAAATACTCTTAAATTTTATAGCTGTTTTGTTTGGTTTTGAAAAAAATAAGTAGCCA
>OU015750.1:83880266-83896589 GCA_907169655.1 Acomys percivali | reverse complement strand
ACACACACACACACACACACACACACACACACACACACACACACACATATACATACATATACCTTCTCAAAGTCCTTACTAGGATGTTTTAATCAGTTGGCAAAGACCATGCTCCCGCAAGAGGCAGTTCCTCTTCTAGTAGGCAAACACCACGTGTTCTCTCACAAGTCTGTTTCCAGCAGACAAACACCACACACTCTCACACGAGTCTGTTTCATATCCCACACTTGGTATCAAAACAAAAACATGTTTACATCCACTACACTCCTTCCTTTTCTGTAAAACAGAAATAATTCTATCACTGCTGCTCTATATAAGATAAAAGGTGTGTGTATGTGTGTGTTTATGTGTTAGTACACTCCTGGGCATGGATATGTGCCATGTGTCTGGTGTGTAGCAAAGTTTCTGACATGTGGGAAACATTTGTAATTATTAGGGTATGTCACAATAGCTAAATAGTGGTTGAGTTTATTAAGTGATGCTTTGTCAGCACCAACCAGCTTTCGCTTTCTCTTCTCAAATGTATTGTACGGACTGGCTCTTTTTCCTCTTTCAGACATCCATCTCAGTTTAGAGGGAAAAGCAGCCACAAGATGCAAATCCAGAGCTTCTCTCTGCTCCCATCTCTGTGCCTGATGGAGACAGAGAGGCTTGGTGTAGAGGAGCGAGCAGCTTTTCTATTCACTCTACCTCAGTTTTCCTTCCCAGGTTACTTTCTAGTCAAAGCCATTGAGTAATAACTTACTTTTGTTTTTTCCTCCACTTTTTAAAAAAACTCTTTGTCTCCACACCTCTGAAGCATATTAAGACTATTTTAGGCAAAAAGAGAGAGAAAAAATATCCTGCAAGAAATGGCTAGTTTATTCTCTTCCTGATAACTATTCAACTAGTATTATTCATGTTCCTTATGGAATGGTTAATAATATATCTATAGAAGGAAGCAGCTATTTGAAAACTGCCCAAGTAAGTAAAACATGGCAGCTTGTCTGTTGTTTAAATAATTTGTGGTGGTTTATTATGAGCCCATCACTATCAGCAAAAATATAAAATTGCATTTTTTTTGTTTTTGTCTTTCACTGTTCTGTTTCAAATACAGTTTCAGTAGCAATCATCCATAAAGAGGACACAATGGTAAGAGAATGGGACAGAAAAACACTTTCCTCTGTGATCTTTGAAAATCTCTACCTAATATTTCTTAGCAGTGTCCACTTCATTTTGATTACTTTGTTCTATTTTTAAATGGCATCTTCTGATGGAGAAAATACATAAAAAACATCAAGTTCTTTGGCAATCTTAACAGAGATCTGTTTTAAAGCCAGTATCTTTCATCAACATTGGAAAACAGATTTGTGTACTTATATAAGCATTTAATTTCTACTCTTAAAAATTGATTTTTTTTTTTTTTGGCAGTGGAAGATAAGAGGAGCTGCACTTGGCAGAGGTAATAGGTTTGAATTGTGAATATTTACTAAGTGGCCACACAAATAAGGTGAACTTTTCAAAGTTTCTGGAATAATTTGTCTTATAAACAATTGGGCTGCTAAAAAGTGAAGACGCAGAGTCCAAATTTAGTGAAATTATGCATTTCAAAAATGATGAACAAAACCAGAGACATGAATTTTTAAAAACTTGGCAATTGCTTTATCTCTGGCAAAGCCTAATCACCATAATTTTTGATGTCCTAAATAAAAAAATGTACCCCAAACCCTTACAACCTAAAGCACTAAATAGTTTTGATTTTATTAACCATTTGTGTAGTAGTTTGATAATAAAAAAAAAGCAGTGAGTCAGGAACCATTGTCTACATCATTAATTTTATTAAAATGATCCCAAAATGTTAATTTACAATACTACTTTTGTTGGTAACATATTCCACCACATGTGGTCATGACTAGAATAATTTAGGTAAAGCAAAATCAAATTATTTTCTAAAACTGCAGCAAAAGGCAGACAAGTATTGAAAAGATTATTTTTATTTCTAGATGTAAATGGTTTTTCTAAAATCATTTTAAGTAAGTATAATCAGTAAACACGAAAAACAATACATAACATCAATTAGCCAAGATAAAAAATACTTCACAATTTTAAATAGTATATACCACAGAAAATGAGAACAGTGTTAAAACTAATTTTAAGTATTATTCACATTTCTATTACTTAAAAAATAATGCATTTTTATATTTTTCCTACCAGTTTTGTAGGTGCACAGCACTGTTTACACGCCCATCATTCTTTCCCATATTATGAGGATCGCATTTGTTTTCATTTCTATAAAGTTGTTATCCTTATTTCTGGCAGTAATGTGGATTTTCTTCTAGACTATCAACTTTCATAAACATTGTTTTTCATGTGGTCACAATAGTTTAATTTATTCAATACATTTTCTTTGTCATGTACTTTATTATTTTTAAATCTCCATAAAATATATATTATACTTAGGTATTAAAATATATCCTATATAATTTCTTTAGAATAGAGCCTGAAAAATAAATGGAACACAAAATATTTTAGCAGACATCAACAAAAACAGAGTGATATAAGTATAAATCCCAATATCTTAGTGTATATAAATTTTATATAAATTTACAAACCCTTAGACTAGTATGAGACCGGATAAAATTTTTTTCTAATGATTTCATTGAAGAAATTAAATTTTTGGTTTTAAACTCTAACTAGCACAGCCAATGGACATTTACCTCCACAAGTTGTCAGAGGGGGTAATGGATAGATAGAGTAAAGAAAGGGTAAGTTTATTGTTAGTCACACTGGCCTCCTCTCAGCCCATCCAGACTCTTTCCTTGAAGTCTAGATTCCTTTACTTTCCTTGACCTGAATTTGAGGATTGTCCGGTCTGGAAGGCATTTCCAGATTCTAGTTGTGTGGGTTGGTGTTTCAGTAGCTGTCTTGTGAGTTTTGAACTTTTCAATCAAAGGAGAAAGTTTGAAACATTGATTTTATCAATGTTTTACTTTGGGACTTTAGCAAATGAAAAGGAGAGTCTATAAATTTTTTTCACCATCTACCACAGAACGAAACTTCTCTGATGAGGTTTAAGAGGAGCAGCAATCAGTGTGGTAAGTCATTAGGAGTTGGTTAAATACAGAGACTTACAGCTGTGTCGGGTCCTGGCCCGCTGGAAAAATCGAATCAGGGTTCACCTGAAAGAGGGAGTGGGGATTGAAAGTAGGAACAGAGACTCGAGAAACAACGAATCAAGTCAGGAAATTTCTGATCACGATTCACTTTATTGTCCTACTAGTAAGAATATAGAGAGAGCAAGGTCAATAGGATCTATTCTAATCTCACTCACCCTAGCACCCAGGCAAGAATACAATAGCCTGAGTAGTTCTCTGTAAGAACTTCCTTGATCCTCTGGGTGGTTCCAAGTTGGGACTTCCCTACTTCTTTCAAAGGTAAATAGTCCAAGGATAGCCTAGAACACAAGACCTCTTGAGGTAAAGGTCAGCAACTCAAAGGTCACAGCATACAGCCTAAGCACAGGATTTCTGACATGGCAGAATTTGGCATGGGTTCCCACACAGCTGCTCAAACTGGAGAGAAGAAGAGATTGCAGAGTGCTCAGCTCTAAATGGCAGCATCCATGACAACATCTCTACCCCCAGAGTTCAGGTATCCTTGAGCCAGAGGCAGTGGATGACTAAAATAAAGCAGTGCTTTTCTATGTACAACAAGGCAGTTGCACATGCGAACTCCCTGGGAAACTTCAAAGGATAGGTACCAAAAGCCCAGTTCCACATTGTTGGCAGTTGTCATAACCTCCACCTCTAGCTACCAAATCCCCACCTAAGTGCTCAGCTCTTGACCATACTTGGACACAAACCCACCTTATGGCTGACACATCATCATTCTTTGCCTACAGTCTATAAAACTTCTCCGTCATAGTCCAGGGACACTACTGCCTCAGCCCTGTTCTTTGAGACCTATGAACCAGCCTGGGAATAGCGCTTAATAAACCTCCTTTCAATCTGGTCTAATCTGGCCTATATCTACATCACCTAAAGAGAGAAAAAGGCTCTTACCCAGGGAGATAGTATAAGTATGTATTAAGTGTGAGTATTTGGGGTTGGACAGGGAAGGCCTCATAGATGTGAAAATGGAAGTTAAGATAGCTGCAGCTTGGTTAGAAGAAAGAACATAACTTCTCGGCAAATTGCTAGAAATCACATTCACCAGGCAGTATTTTTCCTCACAGACATAGATTCTCCAAACTTTAGCTTTGATATAAAGAATGTTGTGCTAGAAAACCCATAGAATCCACTAACCTGGACTCATAGGGCTTACAGATACCGACCAGCCAACCAGAGAGCCTGCATGGGACTAACCTCAGCCCACTGCATCTCTATTACAGTTGTGTACTTTAGTAGTCTTCATGTGGGACTCCTAACAGCTGTTCAACAAGCAGGCTACAGTCTATACAGCCACAGAGGTTAAGAATGTAATAAGGGACAGGAGTGGAGGATCGGATCACCTTAGGAAGAAGAAATAGAATAGATATGGGTAGATGAGGAGAGGAATGGAGTGAGCTGATCAAATAGGAAGAGGAAGAAAAAGTGGGGCTAGGGAGGGAATATCGAGAGGGACAGCTAAAACAAAGGACCATTTGATAGTTTGAATGGAAACCTAATAAAGTAGAAGCTCCTAAAATATATACATGTATCAAAATGATCTCAAAGGTATCACCAAGGAATAGGAGAGACTGAACCTACCTGGACCTTTCTTGTCATCAAATGAAGCCTCCAGTTCTGGGAATGGGTTACATCTAATCAATTTTGTCTAAAGAGGCCCCATGGGAACACATACATAACCCAGTGTATTGCCAAGGCTACTGTGTGCTCTCCGCAAACTGATGGTAAGGTCCCATTGTTGAAGATAGCACCCATACAGCTCACTAAACATGAAGAGTTGAACTGGTGTCTAATTAGAGCCTTTATTTTTACAGATGAGTGTCCATGGTATTGGAAGGTACTTTGTATATCAACAGACAAAGGTAAACACCAATCCAGCTACCAACCTTTCCGTCTACGATGATCTGCCTACAAGATGTGCTATCAATAGTGACACAAAGCTTATGGGATTAGCTAACCAATAGCTGATTAGATTTAAGGGCTACTTTATGAGATGGAACAGGATAGCAAGGAAATACTTTTCAAAACGCAGTAGGGGTAATGCACATATGAACTCATAGAGACTTGCCGAACGCATAAAGCCAGCATGAGTCTGTGCAGGTTGGGCTCCCAACACTGAGAGGAGAAGTGGTCATAAGCCCCCATCCCTAACCTAGAAACTGTTGCAGGCTGTTTGATCACACTGTGAAACCAGAGATTGTGTTGTTTACTGGGAAAACCTGTTTCTAGTTGTAGTGTGGCTACACCTTTAATCCAAGAGCTTTCTGCTTGAGAATAATTAACAGGATTAAATGAAGTTAACCCCAGGCCAAGAGGCAGAGTAAGCAACCAACTGTCAGGGAGTGGACACAAGGGAAAAAAAAGAAAGAAGGAGAGTAAGAGGAAATCAGAATGAAAAGGGAGAGCACAGGAAGTAAAAGGGAGGGACACGAAGTTTGAGAGGTTTTTGAGGCTGCCTGGGGAAGAAGACTGCTGAGGAGCAAGGTCAGCTGGGTGTTTTATCTGCCTCTCTGAGCTAGCAGGCTTTCCCACCAGCATCTGCCTCCCAAGTCTTTATTGATAAAATCAAACGATTGAGATTTTATTAAAACCAACAAGAAGCTATGTCCAATTGATAACCACGTACAAATGAAAAATTAGTTTTCTGTTTCACTCCAAATTCAAACCACTTTTTAAAAATTTAAATATTTTATTTTTTGAGACAAGGTTTCTGCGTGTAGCCTTGGCTGTCCTGGACTTGCTTTGTAGACCAATCTGGCCTTGATCTCACTGTGATCTGCCTGCCTCTGCCTTCTTGAGTGCTGGGATGAAAGGCATGTGCCACCACATCTGGTTCAAACCACTCTTAAGTGCATGCCCCAGGCCCAGTAGTAGCTAGCCAACACAAGAGCACAATGCCATTTTTTTCCCCTGAGGTTCTTTGTCTCATAATGTTCTGTTAGGCATTTTATTTTAACCTTACTGTCTTTGTGGAAGATATAATATGGCTTCTGCTTTTGTCTTTATTGGATTTCTGTATGTGGAAACGTATATTTCTGCATCTTTATGTTTTCTTGTGCTTTTCCTTGGCTCTTTTGTATTTTGTTTTGATCTCTTCTAATTTGTTTTTGTTTTATCCTATTTTACTATTATTCCTTAGATTCCTGTTTGTTTTTTAAGGAGAGACAGAAAGGATGTGTAAGGATAGGTGTGTTTGGATAGACAGGGAAGTAGGGAGGATCTTGGAGCAGTTGTGGTCGGATAAATTGGAATCAGAATATATTTATGAAAGAAATCTATTTTCTGTAAAAGAAAAAAATATATACATGAAAGTTATAGGGAAGTTAAGGAAGGGAGCCTTACAGGGCGGGCGTTTGTGAAGAACATGTGATGTGAGGGGGGAAAAATCTCATGCAAAACCAAATGCCATTATGTATGAGTGTACTTTGTTGCTTGCTGTTAATATCATAAAATCAGGCCTCGCTAGTAAGGCATAAGTTCTTAAGGAATCCTGATAAGACACAAACTTCTTTCATTTACTTTCTAGTCTATTGGAATGCAGTTGCTAGATTGGGAGCCTGGCTCGCACATGAGGCTTATCAACTAATCTCACAATTTCCCATCCTTTCTTTGGAACCAAGAGTCCAAACAACAGCTCCACAGAGAATTGTAAACAGAAAGAGAGCCAAACAACCAAGCGCCCTTTTAGGAGTGGACGCACGGGAGTCCACGCCCCCTCCTAGCCTGCGCTTCCGACGAGTGGGTGTGGCTTGCGAGTGACGTCAGTGCTGCGCGCCGACGCGCCAACCAGCGGCAGATTCAAATCTATGGCTCTGCGGTCTGGGGAGGACCGCGGCGTGTGAGCACGAGGCGTTCTCCTCAGCGGCCCTGCAGCTGAGCCGTCCTGCGATCGCGGAAGTCCGGGCTGGGGGAAGCGTGACCGGCCTCGAAGATGGCGCTCTCCGCCATAGTCACGAAGCGAGTAAAACGCAAGGCGCCCCGCGGCTTCCTCAAGCGCACCTTCAAGCAGAAGAAGCCGCACCTGCGTCTGGAGTCGTGCAGCGACCTCCTGGTGAGTCGCGCTCTCCCCCCGCAAGACCTCAGGCCCCGTAGCCACGGCAGGAGGCACCCGGCCACGTCCGGACGCCGATTGCACCTTCTAGACCCAGGGGAAGCTTTTTAAAGCTAGGTTGTCAGCGGGAAGGGTGACTCCTTCGGAAGCCCCGCCCCTTACTGCTTCCTAGCCAAGCCATTTGGAAGATTGTCTAGCTTTGTTTCCTTGAGTTGAGTCTGGAAGGCAAACCCTCTAAAAACAGGCCTCCTGCCTCCCCTGGCCCCTTCATGTTGCTACAGACCGCATTGTTCCATGGCTGCTGCACAGTGCCCCTTACTAAACGTCTGTGATTCAAATGTGATCGTGCAGCCGTGGATTCACTTTTCTAGGCAGGTGACAGAGCGCTCTTCACGTTTTTTAACTTTACAGGACCCATTTACTTGAAATATAATGCTTTCCAAAAAATTGGCTCCCATTAAACAGCTGTGGTTCTGCCTTGAAGTAAATTTAGTTCCTGTTTGTTTTTGCTTTTGTTTGTTTTGGGTTCTTCAAGATAGGGTTTCTCTGAGTAGCCCCCCCCCCCCCCCCCCCGACTGTCCTGGAACTCACTTTGTAGACCAGACTGGCCTTGAACTCCAAGAGTTCCGCTTGCCTCTGCCTCCCAAATGCTAGAGCTAAAGGTCTGTGCCTGGAATACATATCCTTGTACAGAAGGAACATGGTGTTCCCAGGTTGAACCATAGGAGCACTGCTTTTTTCTCTGAAGTGCGTGTCTCTTTTCCAGGCGAAGGTGCAGAATTGGGATTATTTTCCCTGTCTTCCCAGCTGTTGGCTTCTCACAGCGTTACTGTTTTCTTTGAGATAGGGCTTCACTTATGTAGCTCTGGCTGGCCTGAAACTCATTATGTAGATTTTGTAGACCATGCTGGCCTTGAAGTCACAGAGATCCACCTGGCTTTGTTCCTCAGTGCTGGGTTTAAAGCTGTGGACCAAACCTCTCTTTAAGATTTATTTAAAATTATTTTTCCTTATGTGTGTCAGGGAGTGAATGTCATTATCTGTGGGTGCCCGCAGAAGACAGAGGAAGTTGTGAGAGCCCTTGTAGCTTGAGTTACAGGCGGTTGTGTGCCACCTGGTTATGGATGCTGAGATCTTGACTCCGCCACAGGAGCTCCAAATGCTCTTAACCACTGGGCCATGTATCCAGTTACTGGTATTTTGTTTGTTGGTTTGTTTGACTATTGTAGAATTGTCTGCCTCCCCTTTTTGATTTCTAGAGCCAAAATATAGCCCCACCCTCCCCCCTTCCCCCTCCCCCCAGGAGGTGATAACAATACTTCTACTGTCATGTGTTCTTCTTTTCCTTTCTCATGGGCTGGAGAGATGGCTCAGTGGATAAGAGCACTGTCTGCTCTTCCAGAGGTCCTGAGTTCAATTCCCAGCACCCACGTGGTGGCTCACAACCTAAACTAGAATCTAATGTCCTCTTCTGGTGTGCAGGTTAGAGCACTCATACATAAAATAAATACATAAAAATTAAAAAAAGAAAAGAAAAGGCAACAGTGCTGGGATTTTTTTTTTTTAATCCCACTCCTGACTCTTTGGTCGTGGTTAAAGTAGTATAAGTGAGTTGGGCTTCCCTTGGAATACAGTTTCAATAGTTATTCTGTTTTCACTGGTGCCTAAGAGAGAAGGAAAACCACCTGATGAGAAATGTCTAGGCAACTACTGTTGTAGTTAATTTAGCAGTGGGGTCTAATAAAGTTTATTATTAGCCCTAAAATATTATTAAGGTGCTAGCAATCAATGAAGACACAGACACTGTTATATCTTAAAATAGCCTTGGTTTACCTGGGGCAAGGTAGATATTAATCCCCTAAACTACATTCCATAGTAGAGCAGGTGTCCCAATCCCATTCCATCTGCTTCTAGTAATTTCTATCAAGCTACCTCCCATCCACAATACCAAATCCTTGCTAATTATCATCATCTGGGCCAAATCTCCGCCCACAACTGCCATTTCTTTCTTCCTTCTCCTCACCCATGGCCCTGGCCTTCCTTCTCGCGCTTTTCTCTCCTCCTCTTCAGGTCTCTTTCTCAAAATCCCAAGATCCTTAGCCACGCCTATCCCATTTGCCCTGCCTGGATGTGTTGGCTTTTTATTGGCCAAATAGCAGTAAGTTTTTGGGCAAGGTTACATAGCCGTCTTGGGGCACAGAGACAGCATGCAGTTATTAGCATCAAAATACATCAGACCAACCTCTAACCCACCACTAACTAATTCAAGGGGTTGGCAGCCCAACCTAGGTTCCCTTTCTCTGTCCTGGGTGACCTGTGACTATAAGGTCTCTCTGGTGGAGTACTACTCAGGCATCAGCGGGAAGAAACAGAGTTGAAACACATCTCTTTGTAGTGGTGGGTGAAAGGAAGCTCCTTCGGTCATTTATTGCTCCCAGCTGATGTTTTTGTCGGCTACAGTTTTTGTTAAGCAGCTCCAGTTTAGTCTTTTGTTAACTGATAGCATTTCTTTGCTTACAGCTTTCTGCTCTCCATTAGCTTCATAACCTTACCCAATGAAGTGTTCCACATCATTCATAAAGTTCATTCTGTCTAAAAAGCACCTTTTATTCCTTTTCTCTGAATACCATACCAGTTACTGGAATGTTAACACTGTTCCCGGTGTTTCACAATTCCACGCTGTCTCCCCGTGTAGTGTGCAGCCTTATGAGGTGAGCGTCCCATCAGTCTGGGACCGGGAAGCAAGGGCCTTTTGTCTTCTTTGGGTTTATCAAGATGCACTAAAACTTCTGAGTCAACTTATTGCTTGGCATATTTATACGTGATATAAATAATAGAAGAGAGAAAATAGTAAACGGCATGTTTTAACTGATGTGAGTAGTGGGCTGGCACACCTGAGAGTGGCTGGGGATTAGAAGGTGTAAGTAATAAAATTCCTGAAGATATGTCATTGTGTTAAAAACAAGGTGTATATATTATATTTATAATATTTGTATAATATATACATTTTATATATAATATTTATATATTATCTAATGATGTATGTGCTTTGCTTTTAAAGATTCATTTGAATTGCTTACTCTTTGTTCACCGACTGGCAGAAGAGTCCAGGACAAATGCTTGTGAGAATAAATCTGGAGTTATTAAACAGGATCACGTACTGGCTGCAGGAAAGGTAATATGTAAATTCTCTCTCTCTCTCTCTCTCTCTCTCTCTCTCTCTCTCTCTCTCTCTCCCTCTCCCTCTCCCTCTCCCTCTCCCTCTCCCTCTCCCTCTCCCTCTTCCTCTTCCTCTTCCTCTCCCTCTTCCCTCTCCCTCTTCTTCTGGAAGAGTTTATTGGTTTTCAATCCCAGGTTTTAGTCCATCTGGGGCGGGGGCAAGACAGAAACCCAAGCAGCTAGGCATATCACATCAGTCAACCAATGAAACAATAAAGAAAAGATTGTTTTCTTTAAATAGCTTTGTCCCCTCATATAATGTTGAGGACCCCTTGCCTGGGGAATGGTGCTTGCCTTGATGGGCTGCCTCTTTCTGACCACAAAGACAACAAAGACAAGGATGGGAACAGGAAGATACAAGCAAGGGGATAACAATCAGGATGCAATATGAATAAATTACAATAAAAAATTATCTAGAGCAGGTTGGCTTTTCTCTTTAAGCAAGGGTTAACATCAAAAATACTACTATGGCCATCATTTTTGTGTGATTCAAGTTTCAAGTAAATTTTAAAGATTTTAATTTCCAAACACCTGTAGACTAACATGGTGCAAGAACAGTTGAATCACAGTTGGATAGAGTTAGGAAGGACCATGAGAGGTGGACCACAAGGAAGCTTGCTGAACTTTGTTTAAGGAACAGACTCAGCATTTTGTAAATTTGTTTAAGCCCATGACTTTTTTTTTTTTTTTTTGTAATACCCATATTAATATCTCTTTGCTCAGAGTGGTGCTGGCCTGGGTTATAAAGCTGCATTGTGCATGCCCTGGCAGTCTTTATGAAGCTTCAAAATGCTTTCCAATGGGAATACCACTACTATTCCCAACAACTAAGCACTGTTTTGAAAGCAATGCAATGACTGAGAGCATAAGAAATATATGGGAGGGTTTTAAATTTAGGCCTTTGTTTTTTTCTAAAATTTTTATTGCCTTTATTATATGCCCATGTGCATGTGTGTACACATGTGTATGCGTGTGTGTGTGTGTGTGTGTGTGTGTGTGTGCAGTTGGTCCTCTCCACAATGTAGGGTCAAACTCAGGTCATCAGACTCAGCAGTTAGTGTCTCTAATTGCTGAGCCAGCCCAGGGGACATGAGGTCTGATTTTCTTTTAAACATTTTTATTTTTATTTATTTACTTGGAGCTAATTTAGGCCTTATCATCCCAGTATTTTTACAACTAAATATTTCCCTTTGTCTTATTTCTGCAACATTTTGTTTTGAATTCTGTATGTAAAATATGTTACTCAGTCCAGCTGGTAAAATTCCAGCTTAATTGTGAGACATTTTATGTTGCAAAGCATTTATACTGATTGATATTGCTTTATAGATGCTTTGAGTTTAAGAACATACTCTAGATCATTAATTTCTTGTCAGTCAGGGGGCTGGGGACAACACACAGCACAACTTCCAAGATCTAGGGTGGAATCAGCAGTTTTGACACTTTGGGGTTGTAACTGGCACAGCTTATGAATGAACGTGACTCTGCAACCAGGTTTGGTAATATAGGGATGTTTCACACGTATTGACAGAAGTAGATTATGTTAGAAACTCTAGGCACTTTCATTGCAGATCACCAATATGGTATAACATGTATCTTCATTTCCTTCCTTACAGGTAGTTCTGAGGAAGAGCAGAGGTTAGAAGTCAACACGTGTTTAAGAATTTTTGTTTGTTACTTTAAGTGGTAACAGATCATGACAACTCTATCAGTTCATTTGTGGATTATTAAAACAGCGTCTCTGTGAGCAATATGTGCGGTTTGCTTTTCTTAAGGAGGTTTTACTCATTAGTGGCTCCTCAGCTTCCTGCTGTGGTGCTCCTGTGCATGACGTCATACTGGATTACGTAGCCTGAGGAGACACACTCCTTAAACTTGAGAGCATGCCTTTGCATTTAGCCATGGTTAATTGCTTCGAAAGAGCAACATGCAGTAAAATATGGGTACATTTTAAGTATGTTAATTTTTTATGTATTCACAAAGCATTCCTATCTATTCTGTACTATTGTTACACTAATAGTAACAGTAAAATTTCTCAACTGGAAGATGGCAGGCATGAGCTAAAGTTGTTAAAAGCTTCTGAAAACAGCAAACAAGAAGATCTGGAGCAAACTGGCCTGCTTTTTTCACATCACGGGATTTGGTAGCTAAGACTTTTTCCCACAGCAGTCATTTAGAAGCTTATTACATATCATCTAATATTTCTCAATTTTTATTCCGAGATGATTGAGATTGCGTGTGGAGCTGCAAACCTAATATAAACATATACTCTACACTAAGCACCCAGTTTCCCCAGCGGTTACATCTGACATATAGTGTAATATGCCAAAGCATTTGGTAATGGGTACAGTCTGTATGTAGCTCTACGATGCTGTGTCATGTGTACAGGCTCATGAGGTTTCTAAAACTAGCACGTAGAGCTGTCTCAGTTCCACAGAGCTCTTCTGGATTCTCCTATACTCATCCAGCTACCATGCCTTCTACCAGACCACCACCCCTCCCAGCTGCCCTCCAGCTCTAGAATTTGGGGAGTGTTATATAAACAGAAGCATATAAGAAATAACCTTTGGAGATCTCTTTTTCTCAGTAATGCCCTCATTTCTGTTCAAGTAGTTGCATGTGTTCACTGCTGGGTGGTGTGGACGCACCATATTTGGCATAGCTGTCTGCTTATTGAACATTTTCATATGTCTAATTTGGGGACTATTATAAATAAATTTTCTATGAATGGTTGTAAATAGTTTTTTTAATGTGTATGAGTTTTCATTTTTTCTGGGAAAACTGCCTAGAAATTTGATGAATGGGTCAAATGGCAAGTATATGTTTAACTTCAAAAATAAACTAAATAACTATGATAGAGTGATTGCACTGTTTTACATTTTCACCAACAGTGTATGAAACTAATTTTATTTGCCTTCTGGTAAATATTTAGTTTTGTTAATTTACGTTTAAAAATTTTAGCTGTTTTTACAGGCGTGTGGAGTTTGAATTTACAGTGCACAGTGTCTGTTGTTTTGTTGGGGCTCCTATTACAACTTGCCATATATTGGGAATCTTATAAGTAGGTTTGTTTGTATTAGTTGTGGTGAGTAGATGTCCAAGATCAGAGTGCTCACAGAAGTGAGTT
The DNA here is from genome assembly GCA_907169655.1 of Acomys percivali. NCBI lineage: Eukaryota > Metazoa > Chordata > Mammalia > Rodentia > Muridae > Acomys > Acomys percivali. The sequence goes on along the minus strand of OU015750.1, from coordinate 83,883,049 downwards.
CTGATGAAGTTTATCTGAACTTATTCAGCTTCAGCTTCCAAAGATTTAGGAAGTGCAAGTTCTATGGGAGAATGATTGTAGTAATTTTGAAGGATTTAAGATGCAGTCTAATCTACAGATAAACACTTAGAAAATTGATGATATGGAACAGCCACAGTCTAATAGCATACATTATACACTTTTTCGATAAAATAAATTTATATATTGGCTGAGATGGCTCGGCAGATAAAGACAGATACCATACACTGATAGAAGCCTAATGGCTTGAGTTTGGTACTTGGAAGCCATTTTACAGTGGAAGGAGAGAACTAGCTCTGCAAAATTATCCTCTAACCTCCACCTGCATACCATGTCAGAAATGTGTGTACAAACATAGTAATAATAAAATAAAAAAGTAATATAGTCCTGCAGAATTTTAACAGAAGCAGACCCAAGTTTGTTTGTTTGTTTGTTTGTTTGTTTCAAGAAGCCCTGTATCAGACTCCTTTATTTACAAGTACAGGGCAACTGATTTGCCATATAGGAATCTAAGATGCACACTATTGAGATTGCATAGTGAAACCAAGATAGACTGTAATCCTCAATTACCTGAGCACCAGCCATGTTAGGAAGTGCCAGATTCACTTGCATCAAACACAAACGTATAGCCAAAACAACTGTTTCTTTCCTAGGCCAGTTACCAAAAGGTAAAGAAAAAAATTATTTTTTCTTTTTGGAAATACAATTTGGAACTTGGATGTCAACCTAATAAAAAGGCCCTTTTAAATAGATACTAGAAGATTGTATGCCTCAGATTATGCATATATGTCACAGAATACCAAGAAAGTCTATGAACAAGGGGATGCATTACTTTTTTAATTTAAATTTATTATTATTTTTTTAATGTTCACTATACATCCCAATTGTAGCCCTCTCCCTCATCTCCCGGCCCCACTTTCCCCATCTCCTTCCCTCCCCTAGTCCTTGGAGAGGGGGAGCCCATTTCCCTTATCAACTGACCCCAGCCTACCAAGTCTCATCAGGACTGCCTGCATCCTCTTCCTATGTGGCATAAGGCTGCCCCACCAAGGGGAAGTGATCAAAGAGCAGGCAACAGAGTCCATGGCAGGGACAGGCCCTGCTGTCCTTAATTGGGGACCCACAAGGAGACTGAGCTGTCTATCACCTACATCTGAGTGGGCACCCTGGATCCTTTCCATGCTTTGTCCTTGTTTGGCTCTGTTAGTCTTCTTGGGGAGCTCCTCTCCCCTCTGGGACCTTCTATCCCCCACACTTCCATAGGAGACCCAGTGCTCTCCCCAAAGTTTGGCTGTGGGACTCAGCTTCTGCTTGGATCTCCTGCTGGGTGTTCATAAAGGCATTACTCATAATGGCCAAAAACTTGGAAACAGCACAGATGTCCCTCAACTGAAGAATGGATAAAGAAACAGGTACATCTACACAGTGGAATACTGTTCAGCTATCAAAAACAAGGACAGTGTGAAATTTGTCCCTCAAAGAATGAAGAAGAAGAAGAGGAGGAAGAGGAAGAAGGAAGTAGCAGCAGCAGCAGCAGCAAAGTAACAAGATGGACCCTGGGAAGAATGTTTAATTTTCATTCAGAAGAACAAATAGACACTGGAAGCAGTTGAAGAGAGGGAATAGGAGGGTAGCCTAACATAGATGTCCTCCGAAGGGAGATGCATTATTTAAAAACAGTAAAAACAATAGGGTGTTTGGTTTTATGTAGCAATTCACATACATGAAGAAATCGACAAATAAAGAGTGAAGTTATGCCAGGTCTTTTTGTTTTGTGGTTTTTTGAGACAGGGTTTCTATGTGTATCCTTGGCTCTCCTGGACTTGCTTTGTAGACCAGGCTGGCCTCAAACTCACAGAGACCCACCTGCCTCTGCCTCCCAAGTGCTGGGATTAAAGGCGTGTGCTACCACACCTACCTATGCCGGTTGTTTAAGACAAATATTTTAAACATCTGCCTCCTGTGGAAAAGTGAGAATTGGAGAAAATAAAGCCCTTAAAGGAGCTGATTAAAACATTAGAGTCATCAACCAAATGAGCCTAAAGTAGGAAAATTCAAAAGATATGCCTCTTGAGAATTAAAATCTCTTGTAAATTTCTACTAAAACCAAATATTTCAAGTAAACCTGAATGCTCTGACTCAGATATAGGTTCTGGAGTCAAGATCCCTGAAAGATGGCATTAACCATGTCAGATCACAAAGTCATCAGGGAGTCTAGCCAAAAGATCAAACTTGCCTTGAACAGAGGCAGAGGTAAATTGAACCACAGAAATGGCGAGCACAGAGAACTCAGTGTTGGTCCTATATCGTATTCTAGAAGCTGCCAATTGTCTTTGCAGGAGGCCTTGTTTCAGGTTCTACTGCATACCTCATGTCAAGCAGTGAGAGAACGATTCCCTAAGTACTGCTTCCATGGGGTTAATGTGGTTCTGCACCTCATGGGCAGCTGTAGACTATTTGAAGGTGAGGGGAAGTTTTTTTTTTTTAAAGGTAAAGTGGTTAAGTATGATAGTTTGAAACATGAGTTTTGTATACAGAGATCAATACCAAGAGTGGCATATGAACAGGCTTAACAGACAGTGGTTGTGCAGATATTGTTAGAGAAGTTTTTACTAATATCTGTTTGTTTTTATGAAGTGGTTCTGAGTCTCCTGAGAGTGCTTCTTGTCAGGAATATAGAGATGTGATGCCTCCATGGCTTCTCAGGTTTTAAAAAAATTCTTCTTCTTCTTCTTCTTCTTCTTCTTCTTCTTCTTCTTCTTCTT